>OY992879.1:56070577-56075987 GCA_963921405.1 Cepaea hortensis
ACGCGCCCCCCCCCCCCCCCGATATATCTTGGGCACTGAGATCCAACACCTCATCATCATCAAGTGCCTTGTCGGCTGGCGTAGGCGTTCATGACTCTCCACATATCTCGGTCTTTGGTTTTCTGGATCATCTCGGCATTGGTATTCCCCCATGCCATTGTCTCAATCCATCCAGCATCATTTCTCTTGGTATGCCTTTGCCTCACTTCCCCTCGATCTTTCCAGTTGTCACGATGTTCTCCAATGTCTCTCTTCTCATCATATTAGAAAAAAAAACTGCTTGCCTCTTTCTTATTGTCGAATATAGTGTTATTCTAGCTTCATCAGCCTCTTTCAGGCAGTCGTTGTTAGTTACTTTGGCAGTCCAAGGAATTCACAATATTCGTCTCAGCAACCACACCTCTGTTGCTTCCAATCTCTTCTTAATTTGTTCATTACATTCCAAGATTCACTGCCATACAGCGAAACAGATTCTATATAGCATTTCAGCACTCTCTTACATTCAATGATAGTGACTCATTGCATAAGATAGTCCTCAATTTCTGAAATGCAGCTTTTGCTTGCCATATTCTGCTCTTAATCTCTGTTTTGCATCTTCCATCTGATGTTATAAATGTTCCTAGGTATTTAAAACTATGCACTTGGTGAAGAATTTTCCCTACTATCTCTATTTCACATTTGGGTGTCACCTGTTTCTTTGATATCACCACTGTTATTGTTTTCTTGATATTCAAGGAGAGTCCTTTCTTTGAACTCTCTGTTACTACAATGTCCAACAATTGTTGCAGATCTAGCCTTCTGGAATGAGGACTAAAAAGCAAGGGACTCCCTTATGCATGTTCATTCATCATGTGCCGTGCCGATAAGCCAGGCTCACTGGGCACGTGTTGCTGGCTCATATTTGTATAGACCAATCGGCACTCGGTGGCTGATGTGGTCAGTCTCCCACCGGCCACTTTTACTTCTCTAGACATGTCCTGGTGCACATGGTGTGTGTAGAGTAGTACAGGCTGTATTGTTAATGACTGTGCAGTGTTTGAAAATATTGTCGGTCCAAGTTTTATATTTACCTATTATGTTGCATGAACTTTACAGAGGGTGAATACAAAACTTGGACCAGCAATATTTTCAAACACTGCACAGTCATTAAAAATACACTATATTATAGTTTACTTTAGTGGTAGCAACTTTATCTTTCCTTATATAGTTTATACTTCAGTGGTATCAGTAGTAATTTTATAGTTTATGTTTCAGTGGTATCAGTAGTAATTTTATAGTTTATGTTTCATGGTATCAGTAGTAATTTTATAGTTTATGTTTCAGTGGTATCAGTAGTAATTTTATAGTTTATGCTTCAATAGTTAATTAGTTGCATATCCTTTACATGACGTAGCTGTCAACCCCAGCATTATTTTGCTGTTCGTGATTCCTGAGAAAGGTTACGTTCAATAATTTGCCATTGCTTTCTGAACGACCGAACCCCTTACCATTTTATTAAGAAAACCAAACGCATGGTGGTCTGCTTCCAAATCGCCCGCAGCTGTGTTTCTAACGCAGTATAATATATTACGAAATGCGTCGAAGAGCTCGTCCGTAACCCTTCACCTCGGAGCTGGTAGAAGTAGCAGTAGTAGTGATTTTATAGTTTATGCTTCAGTGGCAGCTGTAGGAACTTTATAGTTTATGCTTCAGTGGGAGCTGTAGGACTTTATAGTTTATGCTTCAGTGGGAGCTGTAGGACTTTTATTATGGTTTATGCTTCGGTGGTATCAATGGTAACATGTACTGTTTCTTTGGTCATTGAAGTTGTTACTTTATCAGTTCTGTAAGTGGTAACAATATTAGCTTCATCTGTTCTTTTAATGATACCATTTGCAACTTTATCGTCTCCTATGTCATAGCATTAGTAACTTTTTATGCATACATGCATACTTAGGTACCAATCGACCGACCGACCGTCCACCTACCTACCTACCTACCTACCTACCTACCTACCTACCTACCTACCTACCTCCCTCCCTACCTACCTACTTATCTACCCACCCTCCTTCCTTCCTTCCTTCCTTCCTACCTACCTACCTACCCACCCTCCTTCCTTCCCACCTACCTATCTTCCTTCCTTCCTTCCTACCTACCTACCTACCTTCCTTCCTACCTACCTACCTACCTTCCTTCCTTCCTACCTACCTACCTACCTACCTACCGACCTACCCACCCTCCTTCCTTCCCACCTACCTACCTTCCTTCTTTCCTACCTACCCATCAACTCTCCTTCCTTCCTTCCTACCTACCTACCTACCTACCTACCTTACCTACCTACCTACCTACCTTACCTACCTACCTACCTACCCTCCTATCTACCTACCTTCCTGTGTGTTGTTTGTCCATCAAGAATGATGATGACCATTCATTTCATCCAGTGGGGTTGAAGGTATGGAGCCGTGAGTTCTAAGATGGCTGATAAGGCCTATTTTGGCTCGAAATGTTCTTTGACAATGTGGACAAAGAATACTTGACGTTTCTGGAGGAGGATTTTCTGCAGTGGTTTTTCTGTTCTGTCTTTTCTTCACAGCTCTTGCAGTCCTGGTTGCCTCACAAGTGACCGCACCCTTGCGTAATGATGTACACAACGAATTTCGGTCTCTGGCTGCAGTCTCCCAGGTGTCATGATGAATTCCAAAAGCATTCAGTGAGATTTTTAGTGTCTTTAAAGAGTTTCCTCTGGCTACCTTGGGAGCGTTTACCCAACGCAACTCACCGTAGAAAATTCGTTTAGGGAGCCTGTGATCTGGCATGCGACTCAAGTGACCAGCCCAGCGAATCTGATTCTTCATTAGTAGAGTGTGGATACTGGGCATGGGCGCTCTTTCTAGGACTTCAGTGTCTGCGATCTTGTCTTGCCATTTAATCTTCATTAACTTCCTAAGGCAGACTGTGTGGAAGTGGTTTAATTTCCTAACGTGTCGTTGTTAAACAGTGATAAACCTACCTACCTACCTACCTAACTACCTACCTACCTACCTCCCCACCCTCCTTCCTACCTACCTACCTACCTACATACGCACGCACGTACAACGTAACGCATAGGTGTAAACTACATATTCAGTGCTGACTTACAAGCACACATTGATGCACACAAACATACGCGCAAGCACACAGATGTGTGTTTGCGCGCGCATGCACAAACACACACACGCGTGCAGTTGGAGTTGGCGGGATAATTCAAGTATTAGAAGCTGCGGAAATGCACTGCCGGCGCATGTCTCTCGTGGACACTCGGATACCCTGCCCAGGCTGTGTATGCTCATTAAGAGACTATTCAGCGGCATTCTCACATTTCCCGACTCGTTAGCTTTCCCATCCCGGGACAAATTGATAGAAAATAGACAGCAATCAAGACAGAAACACCGCCCGCCTCAGACTGGCAGCTAATTGTTGGAACACGTCATCAGCTATCAGTTCTCATCATCATCATTATTCTTCCTCCTCCCCCACCCCACCACCTTCTCCTCCTCGGGTACAACGTATGACAGCGAGTGTTGGAGACTTTACAGCCAACCTACTGTGCGGAGATAGCAGATGAAAATGATAAACATAGCAGACGTAAATCTTTCTCTCTCTCTCTCTCTCTCTCTCTCTCTCTCTCTCTCTCTCTCTCTCTCTCTCTCTCTCTCTGTTATAATTATGGAAGTATATTAACTTATTCACCCTCACACAAAACACATGTACACTCAGATGTAAGACATACAAATATTTTCACACCCTCATTTAAAACATAAAACTCACTCTCACTAACACACGCACACACACATACACACACACACACACACACGCGCCCCCACCTCACACACACTCACTTGAACACACACAATCCCAATTTCCTGTCCAATGGCCGCCATCTATAGACAGCCCCGACTCGGAGTCTCCCTACGGGTGAGTACACTTCCGTTTCCGGATCGCAGAGAAAGTCATCGACGTCCAGCGCTCCTGTTGTCAAATTTCCATGGCCGGTCCCAGCGGAAACATGGGAAAACAACACGTCCCGGGGGAAGCCCTGTCCCCCCTCACCCCCTGCAGCTCGCAGGTTGAACTCTATAAGAGATCTAGTTTATTTTTGACATTGGACGTTGTCTGCATTTCGGAGAGCTCTCCAAGGGAGACCACTTCCCGGGCGCTGTAGCATTTACTCAGTTGTTACCTCCCCCTGATGTCCATTTCTCCGCCAGTTTAGGGGTTACCCCTGGAAGTACTCACACTGTTTAATAAATTGATTGCCAATGTCTTCTCGTTAGCTAGAGACGGGTGGCGCAGCAGCTAGGGCACTTGCCTGTCCTGCCAGCGGTCGCGTCTTCACATCCTCATCCAGGCGGATTTTTTTTTAAAAAGCATATCCTTTACAGGACTTAGCTGTCAACACCAGCATCTTTCAGCTGTATGTTGATCTCTTGGCAAGATTACGCTCAGTAGTTTGCCATTGCTTTCTGAGCGGCCGGCTCACATACCCCGTAAGTTACCGAGGCGATTCGAACCACTGCTGATTTGAACCGTCATCACGTTACCGACGAGAGTATACGAGATTACGGAGAAAAGTCATAACCTCTAAGCCACGAAGCCGACAAAAAACAAAACAAAAACAAACAAAAACTTTAGTATCCAAGCCGAAAAATGGGTAACCTAGCCTGAAATTTGTACCAGGAAAACTTTGGGGAAGTAAAGGCCAGGAGCGTGATATTTACCACTTCACTCATCCAGTGATGATTGGTCTAAACACATTCGGGCTAGCACCATATACACAGTTCATCTTCAGGCCTGCACCAGGAACCTGGTTTATTTAACTGACGATTTACCCGTTCTGCCGGCGTGATAATATTGACGATATACCCGGTCTGCCGGTGTGATAATATTGACGATATACCCGGTCTGCCGGTGTGATAATATTGACAATATACCCGTTCTGCCGGCGTGATAATATTGACGATATACCCGGTCTGCCGGTGTGATAATATTGACAATATACCCGGTCAG
Organism: Cepaea hortensis; assembly: GCA_963921405.1. Classification (NCBI taxonomy): domain Eukaryota; kingdom Metazoa; phylum Mollusca; class Gastropoda; order Stylommatophora; family Helicidae; genus Cepaea; species Cepaea hortensis. The sequence continues at coordinate 56,075,603 of OY992879.1, forward strand.
TCGGCGAGATAATATTGACAATATACCCGGTCTGCCGGTGTGATAATATTGACAATATACCCGGTCTGCCGGTGTGATAATATTGACAATATACCCGGTCTGCCGGCGAGATAATATTGACGATATACCCGGTCTGCCGGCGTGATAATATTGACAATATACCCGGTCTGCCGGCGAGATAATATTGACGATATACCCGGTCTGCCGGCGAGATAATATTGACAATATACCCGGTCTGCCGGCGAGATAATATTGACGATATACCCGGTCTGCCAGCATGGTCTTACTGACAATATACCCGGTCAGTCGGCGAGATAATATTGACAATATACCCGGTCTGCCGGCGAGATAATATTGACAATATACCCGGTCTGCCGGCGAGATA
>OY992879.1:56076187-56465357 GCA_963921405.1 Cepaea hortensis
ACTCAGCGAGTTTTCGATTCGGACATGTGCTTGTCGTTGTGCCCGGACAGAGCTGTTCCGGGCACGACGGACATTCGGAAAATTAGCTAGTCAGAGCTGTTCCGTACATGAACTGCGTTCGGAAACTAGCTAGTCAGAGCTGTTCCGTACATGAACGGCGTTCGGAAACTAGCTAGTCAGAGCTGTTCCTAGCACGAGAGACATTCGGACAAGACATTTCACTTCGACGTAAATGCATAGTGCCAATTTATTTATTTTGCCACCCGTAGGACGGCACTTCCGACTTCGACGGGCATGTTTAATGAGGTTAGCCTTCCTCGGGTTTCGAAGCACGTTGGACTTGTTGTTGTGATGTCGCCCAGATCTCAGCTGGTCAAGATAGAACGGTCAAAGACATCACGGTCAACCCTCAAGGGAAGGCAGAGGCAGACCATGGGCGTTCCCCGCTATCCAAGGAGGCTTCCATAGTTGCAGAGTCGGCACATATTGCTCTGAGACTGGGCTCACCCGAAGAATTGCCACGTTCTGCTCATGGCTGCTTTAATTCCTCACTTCCATCTATTGGGCATTTCACTTGCCACTGGTCGCTCAAACACGAACCATGAACGGTCAGTCTGCGGACGACATACACTAGGTAAGCTTTCGCTTCGGTCTTCGGACCATGCAATGGATTCGCTAGCCAGGGGTTCCATTTCGCATTGAGACGTTTTTCCACCTTGACTACACTCTCTATGAGTATCGATATAGACATTTTTCGTAACCATTTCATGCGACTGGGGCACTTTTCTACCTTTAGTACTCGCTCACTAGGTAGGCTACATGTGCTGCCGGCTCAGCACCTTAACTCCGTGCGCGTTCAGTGAGCGAGAAACGGCCGGGCCCTCTCTTCAGGGGATCTCTCATATTCCCCAGCTGAGAGCCTTCGGACAAGTATCTGAACTAAGAATGTAGCGTGCTCAGCATCTCACCTCCATTTATCGGTAGGTGGGTATCGGCCCGGCTCTCACATCCGAGTGTTTATGGCTTAGAGGCGTTCAGCCATATCCCTCATCTGAGAGCCTTAGAGTATGTGTCCGGACCAAACTTTAGCGGCATCGTGCGCCTAATTTAGACATTGACTGCTATCCTCAGTCTACCTGCAGAGCAGCAGGTTGTGTCTATCTTGGTCTGGTCCCTAACCCAAGGCTTGTCCGACATGTAGTTGTGCATCCGTCGACAATGCTCTTGGGATCTCTGGGACACGCAAGCCCCCCCCCCCCCCCCCCCACCGCGACAAGGTGGAGTCACATCGGGGGGGGGGGGGGGGAGGCAATGTACAATGTAAGATTTATAAAGAAATATTTAGTCTGTACGAGGCAATGTAGAATGTGAGTTTTAATAGAGGTATGTGGAATTGACGATGATATCTTGAATGTGAGTTTTAATAAAAATGTATGGCATGTCAACATGGTATAGATGCTTGCAGATCTACACATTCATTGAAAAGACATTAGACTTATTTAAAAAAAACATATATTGGAAACAACAAGCTGCCACAAGGATTGATAATGGGACAATATCAGCCTATTAAGAGAGGTTTGGGACAGGGATGTGTAATGTCTCCAGATCGTTTTTCCCTATACAGTGAGAATATTTTCAGAAACGTAGAAGATACAAGCGGAAACATCAATAACATTAGATATGCAGATGATACAGTATTGACTGCAGACAATGAGCAAGATCTGTAACAATTAATAGATGCGGTTGTCGCACACAGTGAACAACTAGGGTTAGAATTAAATTGTAAAAAGACACAGATTAAGGTCGTCACTAGGAAGAACGAAATACCACTTCGTAATATACAAGTAAATAAACAAGTGAATCGATACAGTTATCTCGGCACAGTCCTAACATCTGATGGCAGATGCCTTGAAGAGATTAAAACAAGAATCGCCATGGCGAAAGTAGCCTTTAGCAAGATGAAAAACATACTGACCAATAAACAGATGTAAATTTAAACTAAAAAAGAGTGTTGAGGTGCTACATAGCGCCTGTAATTTTGTATGGATGTGAAGCGTGGACAATGTGCAGTCAAGCTGAAAACCATCTGATGGATGTTGAAATGTGGTTTCTGAGGAGAATGCAAAGAATACCACGGACAGACAGAAAAACTAATGAGCAAGTCATCCAAGAAACAAATGAAGATCGTACACTAATTAGAGAAATTAGACGTAGACAGTCAACATTTTTTGGACATGTTACGAGAAGAAATAAATTAGAGAACTTAGTGACAACTGACAAGATCGAGGGGATAAGATCAAGGAGAAGACAGAGAAGTAAAAACCTGGATGGCTTGGCCATGTGACATGGTCGAGACAGGAACACTGCGCTGATCAACGACTCTGGTGATCGAGTGACATGGCGAATGATGACCGCCCACGCTTACTGGCATGGCACATGATGGATGGATATGGCATTGACCAGGTTATCTATAATGTGAGTTTTAATAGAAGTATATGGCATTGGCGAGGTTATCTAGAATATGAGTTTTAATAGATGTATATAGCATTGACGAGGACATGTGGACTGTGAGGGACCCAGAACTGTATAGCTCAAACCATCGACAACGCAGTGCCATCTACAACGCAGTGCCATCTACTCCTAAATCACGTGTGGCTGACCTCGAACCTAGGACCTAGCATGACGGAATAGTAAACTGCGTTCACAAACTCATGCCATCTACACTTCTCTCTGTGACATCTACAATTCGTACACGTGTCTCTGTTACATCTACAATTTGTACACGTCTCTTTGTTACATCTACAATTTGTATACATCTCTCTGTTAAATCTACAATTTGTACACATATCTCTATTACATCTACAATTTCTACACAATTCTCTGTTGCATCTACAATTTCTACACATCTCTCTGTTACATCTAAAATGTCTCCACATCTCTCTGTTAGATCTACAATTTTTACACATCTGCTATATCAACAATTTTTACACATCTCTCTGTTAATCTATCATTTCTACACATCTCTCTGTTACATCTATCATTTCTACACATCTCTCTGTTACATCTATCATTTCTACACATCTCTTTGTTAATCTATCATTTCTACACATCTCTCTGTTACATCTATCATTTCTACACATCTCTCTGTTACATCTATCATTTCTACACATCTCTCTGTTACATCTATCATTTCTACACATCTCTCTGTTAATCTATCATTTCTACACATCTCTCTGTTACATCTATCATTTCTACACATCTCTCTGTTAATCTATCATTTCTACACATCTCTCTGTTACATCTATCATTTCTACACATCTCTCTGTTACATCTATCATTTCTACACATCTCTTTGTTAATCTATAATTTCTACACATCTCTCTGTTACATCTATCATTTCTACACATCTCTCTGTTAATCTATCATTTCTACATATCTCTCTGTTAATCTATCATTTCTACACATCTCTCTGTTACATCTATCATTTCTACACATCTCTCTGTTACATCTATCATTTCTACACATCTCTCTGTTAATCTATCATTTCTACACATCTCTCTGTTACATCTATCATTTCTACACATCTCTCTGTTACATCTATCATTTCTACACATCTCTCTGTTACATCTATCATTTCTACACATCTCTCTGTTACATCTATCATTTCTACACATCTCTCTGTTACATCTATCATTTCTACACATCTCTCTGTTAATCTATCATTTCTACATATCTCTCTGTTAATCTATCATTTCTACACATCTCTCTGTTACATCTATCATTTCTACACATCTCTCTGTTACATCTATCATTTCTACACATCTCTCTGTTACATCTATCATTTCTACACATCTCTCTGTTACATCTATCATTTCTACACATCTCTCTGTTAATCTATCATTTCTACATATCTCTCTGTTAATCTATCATTTCTACACATCTCTCTGTTACATCTATCATTTCTACACATCTCTCTGTTACATCTATCATTTCTACACATCTCTCTGTTACATCTATCATTTCTACACATCTCTCTGTTACATCTATCATTTCTACACATCTCTCTGTTACATCTATCATTTCTACACATCTCTCTGTTACATCTATCATTTCTACACATCTCTCTGTTACATCTACAGTTTCTACAAATCTCACTGTCACATGTACAATTTCTACACATCTCTCTTTAACATCTATCATTTCTACACATCTCTCTTTAACATCTATCATTTCTACACATTTTTAACATCTATCATTTCTACACATCTCTCTTTAACATCTATCATTTCTACACATCTCTCTGTTACATCTACAGTTTCTACAAATCTCACTGCCACATGTACAATTTCTACACATCTCTCTTTAACATCTATAAATTTTACAAATTTCTCTGTTACATCTACAAATTCTACACGTCTGTACGACCTGTTGTATCCTATAGGACCAGTTCATTGCCTGTATTAACAGCATGTTGTCTATACGAGCGGTCAATGTACGTTAGTTTGTCTGCTGTTGTGTTGATGAAGGTGTTTTGGGATTTGTGAATGAGGTTTGGTGTGGATTTAGATGATTGTGAGCTACCGTTTGTTGTAGTTAGATTTGTTGTGAAAGTTTGTTGATGTTTTGTAATGTTGATGTTCTATCATATTGGCGTTGTTCTGTTGTGATGTTGTTGGTGGTGTTCTGTAATGTTAGTGGTGTTCTGTAATGTTGGTGGTGTTCTGTAATGTTGGTGGTGTTCTGTAATGTTAACGGTGTTCTGTAATGTTGGTAATGTTCTGTAATGTTGGTAATCTTCTGTAATGTTGGTGATGTTGTTGGGTTGGTGATGTTCTGTAATGTTGGTGGTGATGTTGGGTTGGTGGTGTTCTTCAATGTTGGTGGTGATGTTGAGTTGGTGGTGTTCTGTAATGTTGGTGTTGTTGGTGTTGTTCTGTAATGTTGGTGGTGTTGTGGTATTATGCTGGTGGTGATGTTGTTTAGTGCAGTTTCTGATGTTCTGTAATATTGTTGGTGACATTGTGTAATGTTGTTGGAATGTTTTGTAATGTTGGTGATGTTCTGTAATGTTGTTTGTGATATGTAATTTTGTTGGTCATGTTCTTTAATGTTGGTCATGTTCTGTAATGTTGGTGATATTCTGTAATGTTGGAATTTCGAGTGCCGTATCATAAAACACGAATCCTCCCCACAAATGATATGGCAGAGAGAGAGAGAGAGAGAGAGAGAGAGAGAGAGAGAGAGAGAGAGAGAAGAGAGAGAGAGAGAGAGAGAGAAAGAGAGAGAGAGAGAGAGGGAGAAAGAGAGAGAGAGAGAGAGAGAGAGAGAGAGATCTGTGTGAGAACGTAGATATGTGGCAGCTTGTAACACCTTGATGGACTCTGTCAGTCCTACTAGCGGCCACATACCCCACTCGGTGATCAACAGGTGCGTTTCACTCACCCACACACCGAGTTACCGACTGAACATGTGCAGGTCTGAGTCATTCATCTGTGTTTGTGTGTAGCTAGCGTGGCCAATGGACTTCAGACTATCACACATGTTTGTGAAACCATTTGAATCGTTGTCTCTCGGTGATCTACACTAAACGTGTGTGCCGTCTGCGAGTTGTCAGTCGAGAACTGTTCCAGTAGTGGGCAGTTTACAATGATGGCGTTTACGGTAATTTGGAATGAACAAGTGGTATTTGCAGCCACCAGTACCGTGAAGACAACACAATCTTCCTACCAACTCTGTGCTACCAATGCCAAACCTGGACAATGACAGAAAAAGAGAAAAGAAAAATCACAACAACAGAAATGAGGTTCCTGAGAAGAATACTCAACGTATCAAGAAGAGATAAGATCAGAAATGAAGAAATCAGGACTAAAGTGGGGGTTAAAGCTGCTCTAGATTTTATTAGAAAGCAGCAAGTCAAATGGTTTGGCCATGCAAGTAGGCTACCAGTCAACAGCATGCCACAACAGGCAATGACGTACAGACCAGATGGAAACAGAGGAAGAGGCCGACCACGTAAACGCTGGACGGAGGGAATAACAGAATCCATGGGAATGTCGATATACGAAGCCCATAACCGGGCACTCTCACGAAGTTTATACTTCACCTCGACACCGCAAGGTACAAGAGGAACATGATGAGATGAGATGAGATGAGTACCGTGAAGGACCAATTACATTGTAGTGGGGTGGAGCTCATTCTGTTTACCGTTGTGTGTGCCACAATTGTTAGTTTGTGTGGTTTATAGTGTTCTGGGAGTATAGTTTATGTGGTTGATAGTGTTCTGGGAGTATCATTTGTGTTGTTGATAGTGTTATGGGAATATAGATTGTGTTGGTGATAGTGTTCTGGGAGCATCATTTGTGTTGATGATATTATTATGGGAATATAGATTTGTGTTGTTGATATTGTTCTGGGAATATAGTTTGTGTTGTTGATATTGTTCTGGGAATATAGTTTGTGTTGTTGATATTGTTCTGGGAATATAGATTGTGTTGTTGATAGTGTTCTGGGAATATAGATTGTGCTGTTGATAGTGTTCTGGGAATATAGATTGTGTTGTTGGTAGTGTTCTGGGAATATAGATTGTGTTGTTGATAGTGTTTTGGGAATATAGATTGTGTTGTTGGTAGTATTCTGGGAATATAGTTTGTGTTGTTGATAGTGTTCTGGGAGTATAGTTTATGTGGTTGATAGTGTTCTGGGAGTATCATTTGTGTTGTTGATAGTGTTATGGGAATATAGATTGTGTTGGTGATAGTGTTCTGGGAGCATCATTTGTGTTGATGATATTATTATGGGAATATAGATTTGTGTTGTTGATATTGTTCTGGGAATATAGTTTGTGTTGTTGATATTGTTCTGGGAATATAGATTGTGTTGTTGATATTGTTATGGGAATATAGATTGTGTTGTTGATAGTGTTCTGGGAATATAGTTTGTGTTGTTGATATTGTTCTGGGAATATAGATTGTGTTGTTGATAGTGTTCTGGGAATATAGATTGTGCTGTTGATAGTGTTCTGGGAATATAGATTGTGTTGTTGGTAGTGTTCTGGGAATATAGATTGTGTTGTTGATAGTGTTCTGGGAATATAGATTGTGTTGTTGGTAGTATTCTGGGAATATAGTTTGTGTGTTGATAGTGTTCTGGGAATATAGATTGTGTTGTTGATAGTGTTCTGGGAATATAGATTGTGTTGTTGGTAGTGTTCTGGGAATATAGATTGTGTTGTTGATAGTGTTCTGGGAATATAGATTGTGTTGTTGGTAGTGTTCTGGGAATATAGATTGTGTTGTTGATAGTGTTCTTTGAGTATCATTAGTGTTGTTGATATTGTTCTGGGAATATAGATTGTTTTGTTGATAGTGTTCTGGGAATATAGATTGTGTTGTTGATAGTGTTCTGATAACATAGATTTGTGTTGTTGATAGTTTTCTGGGAACATAGATTTGTGTTGTTGATAGTGTTCTGGGAATATACTTTGTGTTGTTGATAGTGTACTGGGAATATAGTTTGTTATGTTGATTATTTTAGAGGCCTCTCAGTCCCACTACGCGCCTTTCGGCCCACTGTAGTCTACCAAGGCCCGTCTGACAGTATTAATGTTCAGTGATTTGGTGATTCAAGTTTGCACTTTGGATTTGGATGAGCGCCACTTCACCCGGGCCAGATCAAATGCAGATAACAATACACGTTAATCTGTGTTGATATTTTAGTCTAGTGAGCCGTTAATTATACTGTAGTGCCCAAAGAAAATTGGAGAGTATTACTAATGGATAATTTTAAGTGGCGTATGGTCGTGAATCCAATTAATTAAAATAAAGAAAACCGGGAATCTGCTCACATTAACGTCGCTTGTATGTGATTACATTAGTCTGGATAGTTCACGTCGCTAGTAGTTTAATTTCATTTTAACAATTTTGAAAATGTGGTCATAATATAATTAACTGATTTTCTTGAGATGATATAATAAATTTGTTGTTTCCCTTTGATTATAACAAAAAAGTGACTTATTTCCCTTGATGTATTTCCACATTGGAGTAGAGACATCGACTTTGATATTGAGTTGGTAGAAACTGGGCACTGAATCGTAAAAACTCCGCCGCGGAGCAAACACAACAGAGGGCTTCCGATCGTAAGAAAGAAATCCCCTTCCCCAAGTATTTCGGACATTTAATTTCTTAATACTCTCTGGGGGAGGTCCCGTCTGGGTCATGACTCCGGGCGTCATCCCCGTGTTGTGGAGACGTTTGGTACATTTGTTATCCTCCCTTCCTGGTGGCAAAAGGCAATTTGACCTTCACCCTGGGACTTTCGGAGGGCTGCTCGGGTACGTCACATGTGACCTCGACTTGAGAGTCTTCTCAGCTACAGAACTTCGGGGTTCTCTGTGGGGTTTACCCTGGTTGAGGTCCTCTTGTGTCTTATCCTGTTCCCAGGAGCACCTGCCGTGCCTCCTGTGACGCACCCTCGCCCCCCCCCCCCACCCCTCAAGTCCAGCGTGAATTCTCATTCTCCGGAAGCACGACAGGGGCCTCTAGATCGTCAGAAGCTAACCCCCTTCATCGAGTATTTCGGATCTTTAATTCCTTGTTACTCTCTGGGGGTTGTCCCGTCCGGGTCATGACTCCAGGCGTCTTACCCCTGCCGTGGAGAAGTTCGTTCACAATTGTTATCCCTGATGTTGAGCTTTTCCCTTCGCTGTTACCACGTTCACTCTCAAGCCCTCCATCCCTCGGAGAGGAGAGTCCGTACAGCTTGTGCTTGCCTCTTAGCACGTGTGGTCGTGATTAGTCAGCTTCATCCCCCGCCACGGCTTCTGTCACCTCCACACATCACCGCTGCCGTGTTCCTTCTCCGTGCCCCTTTCACGCCGTCGCACTGTACTAGGGAGCCGGTTCTTCCTATCCGTTTTGACCCACCTCTTGGTCTCTGCCGCTGACTGAGTGCGACCTACGGCCGATTATCGCTATGTTATGGAGGTTGGACTTCGGCCGACATGTACATGAATTGACTGCAATTAGACTCATCACTCAAGTTCGGAGGAAAGGCTAAAGAGCTGACAGGAGACGTTGACACTTCGTGGTCTTGGTTGAGAGATTGTTGGTACTGCACTTACCGCTTCTAACCATACTAGTTTCGAGACTCAATCCACTCTAAGTTCCGGCAGTTCCATAGCCAGCACGGGCTTTTTCGGCCGCCTCACATAGTCGTTTCTGGGCCCGAATTCTTGTTTGCCCTTTCATGCCTATTCGCTTCAGCACATCAAACACGGAGTGGGAGACCATACCTCTGGTGCCCACCTCGACGGCGAATAACCTGACGGTGTAGTCCTCCCGCCTAAGATTTGCAACCATGTCATCGTACTTCGCTAACTTGTACACATGTTGCGCCTCAATATTGGACTCGTAAGGGACGGTAAACTCAATCAGCGTTAGCTGCTTGGCTGACGAGGAGCTAAGTACAATGTCAGGTCGCAAGCCAAACCTTCGGATCACCTCAGGGTATTCGCCACGGCCCTTTAGGTCTACGGTCAGTTGCCAGTTTCTCGCACCGTTGAAAACGGTAGCAAGCAGCAAGTCGAATGGCCTTGGGTCATGGCGACCTTACAGCCGGACAGCACGTGCTCCGCTGTCTGGACTATTTGGGCTTTCGTACAGAGGGGACAGAACGGGTCGGGGGTTTCCCCCACTTGGCCAGGTTGGCAGCTGATGGCAAGATATCGTAGAGGGATCGGATGATGAAGCTTACGTGCAGTGGTGCCATGCGCCAGATCTGATTCCAGGTAAGAGATCTCTGCACTGCCGCTTTCCATGACATCTACTGCGCCTGCTGCGCCTGTTGGGCAGCCTTTTTTACTCTTTCATCATCTTCCCCCTTGCGGATTTCCTTAACCACCAGGTCCCTGCGTTCCTTGGCCGTCCTCGTCTGGGATCACATAGGATCGTTGCTTTGGAAACCGAACCCTTTCTTGACAAACTGAGTGTGGCCCATGACCTCCTTCAGCTGGAGTATATGCCTGGGCTTCTTCGATTGCGCTGACCACTTTCCACTTCCTTCCCGTTTTCAAGGCGGGGACTGAGGCACTAACCGTTATGTCTGGAGACATGGTTTTTCCAGCTTTGAACTCTTTCACTAGGGACGGGAACGGGAGGACGAGCTTACTTTGCTTGCAATACAACGTGACAGTCGTGAAGCATGTTGGTGCTCCAAGCCACTTTCGTATGTAACTGCTTATCTTCCCCTCCACGGTACTCACTGTGTACGTGCCAATATTATATATCAGCAGCGGCCACAGGAGTTTCGGAATAAGCATGAACTGGAGGCACCTAATTTTGAATTTGCGTATCAGCCTGGTTTTGTTGATGGTACCCAGGTCGTTCATCAGCATTGCTTGTGTCTCTACCACTGCGTTTCTGTCCGTCAGAGTTGAGTCGTACACACGACCGAGACTTTTCACATGTTCCGCCATCACTATGGGAATCGCTTGTCCGGCCACCACGAACACCCTTTCCACCGCCTGATGTATCATGTAGCCTTTTCTCTTTGTGCCCTGGTGCATGATACATCAGGGTACATAGCGGAAAGGCCCAATTATAACCAGGGTACGAAGCGGAAAGGCTACGTATACACCAGGGCAGAAAGGGGAAATGCTACATGATACCCCAGGGCAGAAAGAACTGAAACTGATACTTGGTAGAGCTTTCGTGTTGAGATTGTGCGATCGAGATTTGAGACAAGTTTGGTTTGTTAGTGTGTTAATGTTGAGACAGGGTTAGTGTGATGTGTGATATAATAAAATCGTCCCTACCCTTTCCTAAGCATTGACTCCCTTAAAAATAAACAAACCCTTTCAATTACTGTTTAAGTAACTTACTTAATGTAGGAGAAAATAAAACAGCGATAGACTGACCGTGGCAGCTTAATCTATTTGGCTTTAATTTTTTCACGTACCTGGCAAGACCGGGACTGATGTGAAAACAAAGGACTAAAGTAGCCATTTTGAGTGCAGACAATCAAAGGAAACAGACGTGTGTTTCTTTCCCCGTGTGGCAAAAAGTATTTTGCCTTTTAAAATCATCATTCTCTGCAAGCCAATTGGTATGTGATATCTACATTATTAAGATATATTTATGTATTACATAGACCAGTATGTTTAATTAAGAATTAGTTACAATTCTCTTAAAACAGGCTGGATGATGTTTACTAAGGAAACACATGTGGGCGCCACGCTGTAATTTTTCCTATGTCTTACAAATTCAAATCCCTATGTTAATATCTTTTATAGGCATTATGAACTTATATCTAACTAATAGTGTTTATAACCTATGAATATTATGTGTACTGTAGTACACATAAAGTATCAACTCTCATGTCAAAAACACATTCTAGGAATTATCTCAATGTAGTAGCAGACTCTTGATTCATACTTCATAGTAAAGAACTAGTGTCTGTCAATTTCATATTCCTATGTTAAAACTTCTAGGCACTGTGAACAATATCTCACTATTTATGCTTAGAAATCTGCAAATAATCTATGTACAATAGAAAGGTGTTTTATCCATGCGGGGACATACAAATGATTACGCGTATTCCTGACTCTTAGTCAGGGGATAAAATACTTCGCCACATCATAATCTGTAACTTGGAACTATAGTGTTAAATTTTAGTACCATCCTTTTATTAACAGATTAGTAACCACTCCATATGAGGGTGAACATATAATCATTTGATAAAATAGTGTTAGGGACATGCCATGTTTGAATATAAATTCATGAACAATTAAAGTAAACGCGTGATGTAAATGCATGTTCGGATAGGATTCAATCCCCATCGCCTCACCGTAGTAGAAACAGAAGCGAAGATTGATGTGAATAAATTGCTTGCAATATTCAGAATACTGGACTGTGCGGCATAAGTTATTCTAAGAAATACACTCCGAATAATAGCAGTCATTGACAAAACATATCACAGCGATTACTATCCTCATGGGCTGTACGCAGTGGGGGAAAACAATGTATGTTTTAGTTATGGATTAACCCCTGAGAAAATCCAAAAACAAAGGCTCCCCGCATCAGCATTATGATTAATTATTATATAGGATTATCATGTACTTGATATCAGAAAAATGGACATGCATGTTTTTTTTTTTCTGGTATGAGAATTTTCCCTGTTCTGATTGTTACTTTTTACTGTGGGAATATACATTTTAATGTTGCACCTTGGGATTAGAGGATGTTGATGTAAGAATCCTTGTGCACGACAGTACTTAAAAATCCCGAAATAACCACATAATCAATTTATTATTGCTCACTGGATTTAGGAAGCCTGGTGTTCCTTGCCAGTGAGAAGTCCTGATCGTTCGGGTCCCATCGATTGACGGACGTCGGTCGAGGCGATTGGGCAATCTTGAGCATAGCCTACGATGGGTAGCGTTGTGGTGTTCTGTTGTGATAATTTGGTGTGTCCAGTGTGTGCCGCGTGGTTACACATCCGCTTCACACGCGTGATCCGGGACTGTTTCTGGATCCGGTCAGGGATATGCACTACTGACGAGCTCAAACAAGGGCGAAACTCGAGTATAGTGCTTCCATATTGACGTGGATAGGCCTTAGGTTCATACCGGAATGCGATCGGCGTTGCCGGTGGTGGGTTGTGCTCAATATTTAAATTTCAACTCCCGAAACAACCACATAATCAGTACTTAAAAAGCCAACGTTGAATAGCCTTGGGAAGACGCGGCATTAGAAACCACAGAGATCCTGTATAGGCTATTCTCTTCAAGAATGAGAGATACAATATCAACATGTTGGATGGACAGAATGACTTCACTCCTCTAATTGTCCCAGTAACAACAGAACATAAAATAAAGTGAGAAAATACCTTACTCACTATTAAGAGTCAGAATGGCTCTACTCAGCAATGAGGGACAGTGGAACGTGGACACCCACTCCTTTCCCCTTCTCCCCTTGTTGTTTTGTATTTTTTGTTTGTAATTGTCTTGTGAAAGTTAACACATCACAGTAGGTTAATGCTCGTGTTGTATTCTTTGTCATCCCTTTTCTATAGAAGAGAAGCAGGTGGTGGTTGAATGTGGTGGGACTATATCACTAAATCTGGATCCTGGGTCAATAGCCAGAAAGTGAATGTCCTAACCATAGTCTGCATCTAGAAATACCCATGGACTGCTGCGCTCAATAGCTCCATAGCGAGCAACAGATAAATTAGAAGACAACTGACTGGGTGAGTGATTAAGTCCTATTTTAGTAGGAATATCCAGGATGGACTTCAAGATCTAATAATCTACAAAGATGAAGATCAACAGAGTAACTGACAACAGTGTATCGTCTGCTTTACGTCTGAGAAGTATCACCTATAAGCCTTATCACTCAGCAAAATCAGTGAAACTATGGGACAATCCTACAAGTTACTAAAACTAGCAACAGTGAAAGCCCTTCAACTGTTGGTTGGGTTACCAAGTTAATATCCAACAATGGATAAGTCTTCGAAAGAATGACTCACAGCTGCAACAGTCAAACATGGAATTCAGCTATTCAACACTAAGTTCTGGCTCAACCAAATGGGGAGAAGACACTGAACCACATAAGCCAATACAACCAAGGTACAAACTTAATATCATCTGAAACATAACTACGAAACCAGATTACCTCAAGGTTCCAAACCCTGAACACCATCAGATAAAAGACCATATGAAAGCAGCTAAATGTCTCTACATCTGCAACAAGAGGAATCATCCAATTGTTTGCAAACCTGTTACTGTGCTGGATTTATTCATCTGTGGATATATGTAGGTATAGATCAAGTGTGGCCCTAGTCACAGATACTACCATGAGATGCCTCTCAGTCAATTAAAGTTCTACACTGGACTAGATAACAACGACTAATTCCTTGCCGGTCCAATGTCAGCCTAAATGCCATGGGTTATAGACTCGCGACTAGGTGGATGAAACCTTAGTGTAAGCCAATTTGGTAGTCGGATATTATAAGCCGAGAAGCTGAATGGACGTCAACTTTTCATCATACCTGATGATAAAGGGAATTACCTTCTGCAAAGCTTAAGTGGAACTCCTGAAGTATGACCAACCGGAGGCACCAAATTTTACAAACAGGGCACCGAGCCTAAGGCAACAGAATATTCGTGATTCTAGCCCCAAACGGAGGGGATATATGGTGTGTGATTTTTCAATTCCTGGGTTATGGAGTATAAAATAGTCACCAGCCAATTACCAGTGGATAAATATTGGGAACATAACTGAGTGCATTAATTCGGTACCCAGATAATGGGAAAAGGATCTAATCGACAGCAAAGGTGAACCCTTAACCGCACACCAGGAGCAAATTGACTCTATTAATTAGTTTAATTAATAGTACAAAATGCTGTTTATATGTTGGTTTTTTTTCTGAAGGTAACAGGTCAGTAGTTTTTTTTTCCAATGGTATAGATGGTATAGTATTTTGACACCAACTCATTATTTTTAACAATGAGAGAATGGAAAAAGGTGTCAGAAACATGTTATGTTGGGTTCTATTTAATATCTTTATTTGCCTTAATTATGAGGGAAAATGAAAGTAGACCCAATTTGTGGTTGTTGTGTTGTTTGTAATAACATTGTTGTTGTTTTTTTTTTTTGGGGTCACTGGGTACTATATTGTAACAATGCAACTAATTCCCATGCCTGTCTGAAAATGCATAGTGTTTATTACACATATATATGTAACTGCAGATCTTGAGTTAATACCTGAACTGTTTGTCCAAAAGTGTTGTGTACATCAAGCAAATGTGGTGTCCAACAAGTGGTTGTTTATATGTTGTGAGCAATCAATATCCTTCTAGCACTATAGTGAATTTAAAGGGTGATGAAGTGGGAAGGGAAACCTACACACAGATGCCATTGTTTCAAGGATTGAACTCTTTTCTCCTGGGATTTGTGGTAAATATCCCTGATCACCCTGCATTCTAACCAGAGAGCTTTCGTGTTGAGATTGTGCGATCGAGATTTGAGACAAGTTTGGTTTGTTAGTGTGTTAATGTTGAGACAAGGTTAGTGTGATGGTAGCTGAGTGTTCAGACAAGATTAGTGGGACAGTAGTAGACCGTTGCGACAAGACTAGTGTGGCAGTGGTTGAGAGTTGCGATTCTGCTTGGTGCTTGTCGAATTTAGTATCCATTTTGGGCAGAAAGAGGAATGGCTAAATGAAACACCAGGGTAGAAAGAGGAAAGGGTAAATGATGCACCAGGGAAAAAAGAGGAACAGGTATATGATACACCATGACACAAAGAGGAAAGGCTACATGATACACCAGGGCACACAGAGGAAAGGCTACATGATACAACAGGGCACAAAGAGGAACAGTTACATGATACACCAGGGTAGAAAGAGGAAAGGCTACATGATACACCAAAGCAGAAAGAGGAAAGGCTACATGATACACCAGGGCAGAAAGAGGAAGGCTAAATGATACACCAGGACAGAAAGAAGAAAGGCTACATGATACACAAGGGTAGACAGATAAATCTCTTCATGATACATCAGGATTGAAAGAGGAAAAGCTGCATGATACACCAAGGCAGAAAGAGGAAAGATTAAATGATACACCAGGGAAGAAAGAGAAAAGACTAAATGATACACCAGGGTAGAAATAGGAAAGGCTACATGAAACACCATTGCAGAAAGAGAGGAAATGCTACATGATACAAAAGGGCAGAAAGAGGAAAGGTTACATGATACACCAGGGTAGAAATAGGAAAGGCTACATGAAACACAATTGCAGAGCGAGAGAGAGAGAGAGAGAGAGAGAGAGAGAGAGAGAGAGAGAGAGAGAGAGAGGAAGCTACATGATACACCAGGGTAGAAAGAGGAATGGCTACATGAAACATCATTGCAGAGAGAGACAAGGCTGCATGATACACCAGGGCAGAAAGAGGAAAAGCTACATGATACAACAGGGTAGAAAGAAGCAAGGCTACATGATACACCAGGGTAGAAAGAAGCAAGGCTACATGATACACCAGGGTAGGAAGAAGCATACATGATACACCAGGGTAGAAAGAGGAAAGGTTACATGATACACCAGGGTAGAAAGAAGAAAGGCTACATGATACACCAGGGTAGAAAGAGGAAAGGCTACGTGATACACCAGGGTAGAAAGAAACAAGGCTACATGATACACCAGGGTAGAAAGAAGCAAGGCTACATGATACATCAGGGTAGAAAGAAGCAAGGCTACATGATACACCAGGGTAGAAAGAAACAAGGATACATGATATACCAGGGTAGAAAGAAGCAAGGATACATGATATACCAGGGTAGAAAGAAGCAAGGCTACATGATACACCAGGGTAGAAAGAGGAAAGGCTACACGATATACCAGGTTAGAAAGAGGAAAGGCTACATGATACACCAGGGTAGAAAGAAGCAAGGCTACATGATACACCAGGATGGAAAGAAGCAAGGCTACATGATACTCCAGGGTAGAAAGAGGAAGGCTACATGATACACCAGTGTAAAAAGAAGCTTGGCTACATGATACACCAGGGTAGAAAGAAGCAAGGCTACATGATACACCAGGGTAGAAAGAAGCAAGGCTACATGATACACCAGGGTAGAAAGAAGCAAGGCTACATGATACACCAGGGTAGAAAGAAGCAAGGCTACATGGTACACCAGGGTAGAAAGAGGAAAGGCTACATGATACACCAGGGTAGAAAGAGGAAAAGCTACATGATACACCAGGGTAGAAAGAAGCAAGGCTACATGATACACCAGGGTAGAAAGAGGAAAGGCTACATGATACACCAGGACAGAAAGAAGAAAGGTTACATGATACACCAGGGTAGAAAGAGGAAAAGCTACATGATACACCAGGACAGAAAGAGGAAAAGCTACATGATACAACAGGGTAGAAAGAAGCAAGGCTATATGATACACCAGGGTAGAAAGAAGCAAGGCTACATGATACATCAGGGTAGAAAGAAGCAAGGCTACATGATACACCAGGGTAGAAAGAGGAAAGGGTAAATGATACACCACGGTAGAAAGAAGAAAGGCTACATGATACACCAGGGTAGAACGAGGAAAGGCTACGTGATACACCAGGGTAGAAAGAAGCAAGGCTACATGATACACCAGGGTAGAAAGAAGCAAGGCTACATGATACATCAGGGTAGAAAGAAGCAAGGCTACATGATACACCAGGGTAGAAAGAAGCAAGGTTACATGATACACCAGGATAGAAATAAGCAAGGATACATGATATACCAGGGGAGAAAGAAGCAAGGCTACATGATACACCAGGGTAGAAAGAGGAAAGGCTACATGATACACCAGGTTAGAAAGAGGAAAAGCTACATGATACACCAGGGTAGAAAGAGGAAAGGCTACATGATGCACCAGGGTAGAAAGAAGCCAGGCTACATGATTCACTAGGGTAGAAAGAAGCAAGGCTACATGATACACCAGGGTAGAAAGAAGCAAGGCTACATGATACATCAGGGTAGAAAGAAGCAAGGCTACATGATACACCAGGGTAGAAAGAGGAAGGCTACATGATACACCAGGGTAGAAAGAAGCAAGGCTACATGATACACCAGGGTAGAAAGAAGCAATTCTACATGATACACCAGGGTAGAAAGAAGCAAGGCTACATGATACACCAGGGTAGAAAGAAGCAAGGCTACATGGTACACCAGGGTAGAAAGAGGAAAGGCTACATGATACACCAGGGTAGAAATAGGAAAAGCTACATGATACACCAGGGTAGACAGAAGCAAGGCTACATGATACACCAGGGTAGAAAGAGGAAAGGCTACATAAAACATCATTGCAGAGAGAGGCAAGGCTGCATGATACACCAGGGCAGAAAGAGGAAAAGCTACATGATACAACAGGGTAGAAAGAAGCAAGGCTACATGATACACCAGGGTAGAAAGAGGAAAGGCTACATGATACACCAGGGTAGAAAGAGGAAAAGCTACATGATACACCAGGGTAGAAAGAAGCAAGGCTACATGATACACCAGGGTAGAAAGAGGAAAGGCTACATGATACACCAGGACAGAAAGAAGAAAGGTTACATGATACACCAGGGTAGAAAGAGGAAAAGCTACATGATACACCAGGACAGAAAGAGGAAAAGCTACATGATACAACAGGGTAGAAAGAAGCAAGGCTATATGATACACCAGGGTAGAAAGAAGCAAGGCTACATGATACATCAGGGTAGAAAGAAGCAAGGCTACATGATACACCAGGGTAGAAAGAGGAAAGGATAAATGATACACCACGGTAGAAAGAAGAAAGGCTACATGATACACCAGGGTAGAAAGAAGCAAGGCTACATGATACATCATGGTAGAAAGAAGCAAGGCTACATGATACATCATGGTAGAAAGAAGCAAGGTTACATGATACACCAGGATAGAAATAAGCAAGGATACATGATATACCAGGGGAGAAAGAAGCAAGGCTACATGATACACCAGGGTAGAAAGAGGAAAGGCTACATGATACACCAGGTTAGAAAGAGGAAAAGCTACATGATACACCAGGGTAGAAAGAGGAAAGGCTACATGATGCACCAGGGTAGAAAGAAGCCAGGCTACATGATACACTAGGGTAGAAAGAAGCAAGGCTACATGATACACCAGGGTAGAAAGAAGCAAGGCTACATGATACACCAGGGTAGAAAGAAGCAAGGCTACATGATACACCAGGGTAGAAAGAGGAAAGGCTACATGAAACATCATTGCAGAGAGAGGCAAGGCTGCATGATACACCAGGGCAGAAAGAGGAAAAGCTACATGATACAACAGGGTAGAAAGAAGCAAGGCTACATGATACACCAGGGTAGAAAGAAGCAAGGCTACATGATACACCAGGGTAGAAAGAAGCAAGGCTACATGATACACCAGGGTAGAAAGAAGCAAGGCTACATGATACACCAGGGTAGAAAGAGGAAAGGCTACATAATACACCAGGGTAGAAAGAGGAAAAGCTACATGATACACCAGGGTAGAAAGAAGCAAGGCTACATGATACACCAGGGTAGAAAGAGGAAAGGCTACATGATACACCAGGACAGAAAGAAGAAAGGTTACATGATACACCAGGGTAGAAAGAGGAAAAGCTACATGATACACCAGGACAGAAAGAGGAAAAGCTACATGATACAACAGGGTAGAAAGAAGCAAGGCTATATGATACACCAGGGTAGAAAGAAGCAAGGCTACATGATACATCAGGGTAGAAAGAAGCAAGGCTACATGATACACCAGGGTAGAAAGAGGAAAGGGTAAATGATACACCACGGTAGAAAGAAGAAAGGCTACATGATACACCAGGGTAGAACGAGGAAAGGCTACGTGATACACCAGGGTAGAAAGAAGCAAGGCTACATGATACACCAGGGTAGAAAGAAGCAAGGCTACATGATACATCATGGTAGAAAGAAGCAAGGTTACATGATACACCAGGATAGAAATAAGCAAGAATACATGATATACCAGGGGAGAAAGAAGCAAGGCTACATGATACACCAGGGTAGAAAGATGAAAGGCTACATGATACACCAGGTTAGAAAGAGGAAAGGCTACATGATACACCAGGGTAGAAAGAGGAAAGGCTACATGATGCACCAGGGTAGAAAGAAGCAAGGCTACATGATACACTAGGGTAGAAAGAAGCAAGGCTACATGATACACCAGGGTAGAAAGAAGCAAGGCTACATGATACGTCAGGGTAGAAAGAAGCAAGGCTACATGATACACCAGGGTAGAAAGAAGCAAGGCTACATGATACACCAGTGTAGAAAGAAGCAAGGCTACATGATACACCAGGGTAGAAAGAAGCAAGGCTACATGATACACCAGGGTAGAAAGAAGCAAGGCTACATGATACACCAGGGTAGAAAGAAGCAAGGCTACATGATACACCAGGGTAGAAAGAAGCAAGGCTACATGGTACACCAGGGTAGAAAGAGGAAAGGCTACATGATACACCAGGGTAGAAATAGGAAAACCTACATGATACACCAGGGTAGACAGAAGCAAGGCTACATGATACACCAGGGTAGAAAGAGGAAAGGCTACATGAAACATCATTGCAGAGAGAGGCAAGGCTGCATGATACACCAGGGCAGAAAGAGGAAAAGCTACATGATACAACAGGGTAGAAAGAAGCAAGGCTACATGATACACCAGGGTAGAAAGAAGCAAGGCTACATGATACACCAGGGTAGAAAGAAGCAAGGCTACATGATACACCAGGGTAGAAAGAGGAAAGGCTACATGATACACCAGGGTAGAAAGAGGAAAGGCTACATGATACACCAGGATAGAAAGAGGAAAAGCTACATGATACACCAGGGTAGAAAGAAGCAAGGCTACATGATACACGAGGGTAGAAATAGGAAAGGCTACATGATACACCAGGGTAGAAAGAGGAATGGCTACATGAAACATCATTGCAGAGAGAGGCAAGACTGCATGATACGCCAGGGCAGAAAGAGGAAAAGCTACATGATACACCAGGGTAGAAACAGGAAAGGCTATATGTATCCACCAGTGTAAAAATGAGAAAGTCTAAACACGATCAGAAGGAAGTCAGGAAGCAAAAATAAAAACAAGTATGATGCAGCGTGTTCTTGTTGAGGTATATTCTTGCTGAGGTATGTTCTTGCTGCGGTATGTTCTTGCTGCGGTATATTCGTGCTGCGGTATGTTCTTGCTGAGGTATGTTCTTGTTGCGGTATGTTCGTACTGCGGTCTGTTCTTGCTGAGGTATATTCTTGCTGCGGTATGTTCTTGCTGCGGTATGTTCTTGCCGCGGTGTGTTCTTGCACCGGTGTGTTCTTGCCGAGGTGTGTTCTTGCCGTGGTGTGTTCTTGCCGTGGTATGCTCTTGCTATGGCATGCTCTTGCTGGGGTATGTTCTTGCCGTGGTGGTTTCTTGCCGCGGTGTGTTCTTGCATTCCCAGGCATTGGCTTCGTGTGCGTGTCGTGGCCGGGGTGTCAGATATACTCAGTGTGTAAACTGACACATATGACCTGCAGGTGGTCGCCATGGCCATCTGTGAGCGGGACCAGGTGTTCACATTAAGGCCGGTCCTTGCCCTGCATGTAGTTATATGATCTCTACCTCGCTGTGTAATCATAGTCCAAGACGACTGAATATACATGCCTGTGCTAGCCTATAGCTAGACCAGCTGTCGACATTTGTTAGAATCGATCTTTCCTTCTCCTCGCCCGCAACACATTGTTGTCTTTGTGAGGCACTTGTGTTTAATACATGTATGTCTTGACTGAACACACATATATGACAGCACACTCACATATATGACAGCCACACTCACATATATGACAGCACATTCACATATATGACAGCACACTCACATATATGACAGTCACACTCTCATATATGACGGCACACTCACATATATGACAGCACTCACATATATGACAGCCACACTCACATATATGACAGCACTCACATATATGACAGCCACACTCACATATATGACAGCCACACTCACATATATGACAGCACTCACATATATGACAGCACTCACATATATGACGGCACACACACATATATGACAGCCACACTCACATATATGACAGCCACACTCACATATATGACAGCACTCACATATATGACAGCCACACTCACATATATGACAGCCACACTCACATAAATGACGACACACACACATATATGACAGCGCTCACATATATGACAGCCACACTCACATATATGACGGCACACACACATATATGACAGCACTCACATATATGACAGCCACACTCACATATATGACAGCCACACTTACATATATGACGGCACACACATATATGACAGCACTCACATATATGACAGCCACACTCACATATATGACGGCACACACACACACATATATGACAGCACTCACATATATGACAGCCACACTCACATATATTACGGCACACACACATATATGACAGCCACACTCACATATATGACAGCCACACTCACATATATGACGGCACTCACATATATGACAGCCACACTCACATATATGACAGCCACACTCACATATATGACAGCACTCACATATATGACAGCCACACTCACATATATGACATCCACACTCACATATATGACGGCACACACACATATATGACAACCACACTCACATATATGACAGCCACACTCACATATATGACGGCACACACACATATATGACAGCACTCACATATATAACAGCCACACTCACATATATGACAGTCACACTCACATATATGACGGCACACACACATATATGACGGCACACACACATATATGACAGCACTCACATATATGACAGCCACACTCACATATATGACGGCACACTCACATATATGACAGCACTCACATATATGACAGCCACACTCACATATATGACGGCACACACACATATATGACAGCCACACTCACATATATGACAGCCACATTCACATATATGACAGCCACACTCACATATATGACAGCACTCACATATATGACAGCCACACTCACATATATGACAGCACACTAACATAGATGATCGCACGCCAACATATATGACAGCCACACTCACATATATGACAGCCACACTCACATATATGACAGCCACACTCACATATATGACGGCACACTCACATATATGACAGCCACACTCACATATATGACGGAACACACACATATATGACAGCCACACTCACATATATGACAGCCACACTCACATATATGACAGCCACACTCACATATATGACAGCACTCACATATATGACAGCCACACTCACATATATGACAGCACACTAACATAGATGGCCGCACGCCAACATATATGACCTCACACTAACATAGATGACCGCACACTAACATAGATGACCGCACAAGCCCTTAGATCTAAATGGTCACACTCGGCGATATATATTATCCTTCGTCATTGAATCAGTTACATCGGAGAGAACCAAACAACGGGCCCTGCGAGCTCTTTCCCGCAAATGGCAACAATTATGGCATGTGGGTTTATACATGCTACATTTGGTTTGGAATATAGTTTTACCAATCTAAGTTAAGCTTCTGTAACAATACATGAACACCGAACACTTCTGTAACAATACATGAACTCTATACACTTCTGTAACAGTACATGACTTCTGTACACTTCTGTAAGAATACATGAACACTTTACACTTTTGTAACAGTACATGACTTCTGTACACTTCTGTAACAATACATGAACACTTTACACTTCTGTAACAATACATGACCTCTGTACACTTCTGTAACAATACATGAACACTGTACACTTCTGTAACAATACATGAACACTGTACACTTCTGTAACAATACGTAAACACTGTACACTTCTGTAACAATACATGACCTCTGGACACTTCTGTAACAATACATTAACATTTTACACTTCTGTAACAATACGTGTACACTGTACACTTCTGTAACAATACATGTACACTGTACACTTCTGTAACAATACATTAAAATTTTACACTTCTGTAACAATACATGAACACTGTACACTTCTGTAACAATACATGAACACTGTACACTTCTGTAACAATACATGTACACTGTACACTTCTGTAACAATACATTAACATTTTACACTTCTGTAACAATACATGAACACTGTACACTTTTGTAACAATACATTCACATTTTACACTTCTGTAACAATACATGAACACTGTACACTTTTGTAACAATACATGAACATTTTACACTTCTGTAACAATACATGAACACTGTCCTCTTCTGTAACAATATATGAACACTGTACACTTATGTAACAATACATGAACACTGTACACTTCTGTAACAATGCATGTACACTGTAGACTTCTGTAACAATACATTAATATTTTACACTTCTGTAACAATATATGAACACTGTACACTTCTGTAACTATACATGAACAATGTACACTTCTGTAGAGCATTCTGTAGAGCATGGGCAGAGCATTTCAGCAAAATCTTAAATGCAACTTCCTTCTTCGATGATGAAACCATCAACTGCCTTCCTCAAGTTCCCACCAATGAGACACTTGGTGACCTGCCAACCATAGTGGAAATAAACAAAGCCATCCAGCAACTCTCCAGCGGCAAGGCACCTGGTCCTGACTCCATCCCAGCAGAGATATACAAGGCAGGTGGGCCGGTCCTAACAGAGCAGCTTCACCAAGTCTTCACAAACATATGGGTGAACGAGACCATGCCACAAGATTTTAAGGATGCGTCAATAGTACTCCTTTACAAACGTAAAGGAAACCGCCAATCCTGTGACAACCACCGAGGCATCTCCTTGCTTTCAATTGCAGGGAAGATACTCGCCAGAATTCTTCTCAATCGCCTCACAGCCCATCTCGATCAAGGTCTTCTTCCTGAGAGTCAATGTGGCTTCAGAAAAGAACGTGGAACTGTTGACATGATTTTCGCTGCAAGGCAGCTGCAAGAGAAATGTCAGGAACAGAACTGCGAAATGTTCTCCACTTTCATTGACCTTACCAAGGCTTTTGATACAGTCAGCAGAGATGGATTGTGGAAGATTATGGCAAAATATGGCTATCCACGAAAGTTTGTCCAAATAGTGCGGCTATTTCATGACGGCATGCAGGCAAGAGTACAGGAAAATGGTGAACTGTCTGAACCCTTTCCTGTCACCAATGGAGTGAAGCAAGGATGTGTCCTGGCACCAACACTGTTCAGCCTCATGTTTTCAGCCATGCTGATGAATGCCTTCGAGAACGACGACATTGGAATAGACATCAACTACCGTATGGATGGAAAGTTATTCAATCTCAGAAGGCTGAAAGCTAAAACCAAAATTGACAGCGGCACCGTCAGAGAGCTCCTGTTTGCTGATGATTGCGCTCTATACGCCAACTCAGAGGCGGACATGCAACACAATGTTTCAGCTTTCTCACATGCCTGTGCCAAATTTGGGCTCAATATCAACTTGGAGAAGACTGTAGTTATGTACCAGCCAGCTCCAGGGAATAATCACACTGTGCCGAATATCAAAGTGAATGATCATAGACTAAGTGTTGTGGACAAATTCACCTATCTTGGCAGCACTGTGTCACAAGCTGCCACAATCGATGACGAAGTGAATGCAAGAATCTCCAAGGCCAGTGCAGCCTTTGGCAGACTGTACAAGAATGTATGGGACAGAACTGGAATAAGCCTGCAAACAAGGCTAAAAGTCTACAAAGCAGTTGTATTATCCACACTGCTATATGCTTGTGACACCTGGACTGTTTATCAGCGACACGCTAGGAAATTAAACCACTTCCACACAGTCTGCCTAAGGAAGCTACTGAAGATTAAATGGCAAGACAAGATTCCAGACACTGAAGTCCTAGAAAGAGCATCCATGCCCAGTATCCACACTCTACTGATGAAGAATCAGATTCGCTGGGCTGGTCACTTGACCCGCATGCCAGATCACAGGCTCCCTAAACGAATTTTCTACAGCGAACTGCGTTGTGGTAAACGCTCCCAAGGTGGCCAGAGGAAACGTTTTAAAGACACTCTGAAAATTTCACTGAATGCTTTTGGAATTCATCATGACACCTGGGAGGCTGCAGCCAGAGACCGAAATTCGTGGCGTGCATCATTGCGCAAAGGTGCAGTCATATGTGAGGCAACCAGGACTGCAAGAGCTGTGAAGAAAAGGCAGGACAGAAAAACCACTGCAGGAAATCCTCCTCCAGAGACGTCAAGCATTCTTTGCCCACATTGTCAAAGAACATTTCGAGCCAAAATAGGCCTTATCAGCCATCTTAGAACCCACGGCTCCACACCTTCAACCCCACTGGATGAAATGAATGGTCATCATCATTCTTGATGGACAAACAACAACAACACTTCTGTAACAATACATGAACATTTTACACTTCTGTAACAATACATGAACACTGTACACTTCTGTAACAATACATGAACATTTTACACTTCTGTAACAATACATGTACACTGTACACTTCTGTAACAATACATTAACATTTTACACTTCTGTAACAATACATGAACACTATACACTTCTGTAACTATACATGAACAATGTATACTTCTGTAACAATACATGAACATTTTACACTTCTGTAACAATACATGAACACTGTACACTTCTGTAACAATACCTGAACATTTTACACTTCTGTAACAATACATGAACACTGTACACTTCTGTAACTATACATGAACAATGTACACTTCTGTAACAATACATGAACATTTTACACTTCTGTAACAATACATGAACACTGTACACTTCTGTAACAATATATGAACATCGTACACTTCTGTAACAATACATGAACACTGTACACTTCTGTAACAATACGTGAACATTGTACACTTCTGTAACAATACATGAACATTTTACACTTCTGTAACAATACATGAACACTGTACACTTCTGTAACAATATATGAACATCGTACACTTTTGTAACAATACATGAACACTGTACACTTCTGTAACAATACATTAACATTTTACACTTCTGTAACAATACATTAACATTTTACACTTCTGTAACAATACGTGAACATTGTACACTTCTGTAACAATACATGAACAATGTACACTTCTGTAACTATACATGAACAATGTACACTTCTGTAACAATGCATGAACATTTTACACTTCTGTAACAATACATGAACATTGTACACTTCTGTAACAATACGTGAACATTGTACACTTCTGTAACAATACATGAACAATGTACACTTCTGTAACAATACATGAACACTGTACACTTCTGTAACAATACAAGACAACATTACAGTTCTTCTCATGATGCTGACCAGTCTCGTGTAACATTGTCTTCCTCTTACACATCTCTCTCGCTCTCTCTCTCTCTCTCTCTCTCCCCCCCCCCCAAGTGTCTCTCCGAGACGTTATTTAACGAGTTCTATCTCTGTTTATGGCCAGCTTCCTGGCTTAGAGGTTAGCAACTTTTCTCCGTAATCTCGTATACTCTCGTAAGTAACGTGACGACGGTGAGAATCAGCAGTGGCTCGAATCGCGTCGGTAACTTAGGGTTATGTGAGCCGGCCGCTCAGAAATCAATGGCAAACTACTGAGCGTAATCTTGCCAAGAAATCAACAATCACCTGAAAGATGCTGATGTTGACAACGATGTCCTGTAAAGGATATGCAAAAAATATTTTTTTGTCTCTGTATATAGCCGAAACAGATTGCCTGAACTTGACGCCATTCTGTGGCAGTTGACACAGTGGACTACCGGAGTGAAGAAAAGATCAACTGCACACTCCGCCTGTGTATGTGAACATTTCCATAGTCTGTATCTCTGTATATGACCCTGACCCCGCCATCTTGTCAATCAGAAACAATAACCAGGGTCATTTTTTTGTGGGAACGAATATTTTCTCATAGGAGAGTACCGAGATTGTCACATGACAGTCATGTGATTAGTGGCCGGTCATTAGTTGGAATGACTGGAACACAACGCCGCCCCAACAGGAGGAACTCGGTGGTAAGTGTTTGTGTTGTTTTCTGTGTTTGTCTCTCTCTCTCTCTCTCTCTCTCTCTCTCTCTCTCTCTCTCTCTCTCTCTCTCTCTCTCTCTCTCTCTCTCTCTGTGTGTATGTTGCTTTCTGTGTTTGCTCATCTATTGTGTTTGTCTGTTTATGTATATGTGTGCGCGTGCGTCTGTGCCTGCGTGCGTGTGTGGGTGAGTTAGTGTTGTATTGTGTTCTTGCTATTGTTGGTTTGGTCCGAACATTGTGTCTGTCACATTGTTCCCCCGTAAATGTCTACTCATGTTCTAAGTACGCTCGCGACACCCGACGGGCTGGACTCGAAGACAAAGGAAGTTAAGGCTGGCAAAACTCAGCTTCATGTTTGTGCCAGGACACGCGGGTATCAGAGAAAATCAGTCAGTAGGCTTACTGGTCGGGCTACTGTAGAAAGCGGACGAGCAATGGACAGGGTTGATATATTGAATGCCGTCAGAGAGTCGGGCTATTAAACGAATCAAGTGGCGACTGTAAATCCACAGCCTTCACCAGACTGCAAGAATATATCAAGTCACAAGGGGGTGAACGCTACACGGAGAGCTGAAAACAGTCGCCTGCTACACGCTGAGGGATCCGAGAAACAGTGGGCGGAATGGTTCTATGTGCAGTGAAGATCTTCACTTCACTAACTTACTCTTATCTCACAATTCCATGACCTGATTCTATCTGACCTCTCTTACTTCGCTTCTCTATTCTCTCACATCTGTCTGCTCTCACATGTCTGCTCTCACATGTCTGCTCTCACATGTCTGCTCTCACATCTGTCTGCTCTCACATCTGTCTGCTCTCACATCTGCCTGCTCTCACATGTCTGCTCTCACATGTCTGCTCTCACATGTCTGCTCTCACATGTCTGCTCTCACATGTCTGCTCTCACATGTCTGCTCTCACATCTGTCTGCTCTCACATCTGCCTGCTCTCACATGTCTGCTCTCACATGTCTGCTCTCACATGTCTGCTCTCACATCTGTCTGCTCTCACATGTCTGCTCTCACATCTGTCTGCTCTCACATGTCTGCTCTCACATGTCTGCTCTCACATGTCTGCTCTCACATGTCTGCTCTCACATCTGTCTGCTCTCACATGTCTGCTCTCACATCTGTCTGCTCTCACATGTCTGCTCTCACATGTCTGCTCTCACATCTGTCTGCTCTCACATGTCTGCTCTCACATCTGTCTGCTCTCACATGTCTGCTCTCACATCTGTCTGCTCTCACATGTCTGCTCTCACATCTGTCTGCTCTCACATGTCTGCTCTCACATCTGTCTGCTCTCACATGTCTGCTCTCACATGTCTGCTCTCACATCTGTCTGCTCTCACATGTCTGCTCTCACATCTGTCTGCTCTCACATCTGCCTGCTCTCACATGTCTGCTCTCACATGTCTGCTCTCACATGTCTGCTCTCACATCTGTCTGCTCTCACATGTCTGCTCTCACATGTCTGCTCTCACATCTGTCTGCTCTCACATGTCTGCTCTCACATCTGTCTGCTCTCACATGTCTGCTCTCACATCTGTCTGCTCTCACATGTCTGCTCTCACATCTGTCTGCTCTCACATGTCTGCTCTCACATCTGTCTGCTCTCACATGTCTGCTCTCACATCTGTCTGCTCTCACATGTCTGCTCTCACATGTCTGCTCTCACATGTCTGCTCTCACATCTGTCTGCTCTCACATGTCTGCTCTCACATGTCTGCTCTCACATGTCTGCTCTCACATCTGTCTGCTCTCACATGTCTGCTCTCACATGTCTGCTCTCACATGTCTGCTCTCACATGTCTGCTCTCACATCTGTCTGCTCTCACATGTCTGCTCTCACATGTCTGCTCTCACATGTCTGCTCTCACATCTGTCTGCTCTCACATGTCTGCTCTCACATCTGTCTGCTCTCACATGTCTGCTCTCACATGTCTGCTCTCACATCTGTCTGCTCTCACATGTCTGCTCTCACATCTGTCTGCTCTCACATGTCTGCTCTCACATGTCTGCTCTCACATCTGTCTGCTCTCACATGTCTGCTCTCACATCTGTCTGCTCTCACATGTCTGCTCTCACATCTGTCTGCTCTCACATCTGCCTGCTCTCACATGTCTGCTCTCACATGTCTGCTCTCACATCTGCCTGCTCTCACATGTCTGCTCTCACATGTCTGCTCTCACATGTCTGCTCTCACATCTGTCTGCTCTCACATGTCTGCTCTCACATGTCTGCTCTCACATCTGTCTGCTCTCACATCTGTCTGCTCTCACATGTCTGCTCTCACATGTCTGCTCTCACATCTGTCTGCTCTCACATGTCTGCTCTCACATGTCTGCTCTCACATGTCTGCTCTCACATGTCTGCTCTCACATCTGTCTGCTCTCACATGTCTGCTCTCACATGTCTGCTCTCACATGTCTGCTCTCACATCTGTCTGCTCTCACATGTCTGCTCTCACATCTGTCTGCTCTCACATGTCTGCTCTCACATGTCTGCTCTCACATCTGTCTGCTCTCACATGTCTGCTCTCACATCTGTCTGCTCTCACATGTCTGCTCTCACATCTGTCTGCTCTCACATGTCTGCTCTCACATGTCTGCTCTCACATCTGTCTGCTCTCACATGTCTGCTCTCACATCTGTCTGCTCTCACATGTCTGCTCTCACATCTGTCTGCTCTCACATCTGCCTGCTCTCACATGTCTGCTCTCACATGTCTGCTCTCACATCTGCCTGCTCTCACATGTCTGCTCTCACATGTCTGCTCTCACATGTCTGCTCTCACATCTGTCTGCTCTCACATGTCTGCTCTCACATGTCTGCTCTCACATCTGTCTGCTCTCACATCTGTCTGCTCTCACATGTCTGCTCTCACATGTCTGCTCTCACATCTGTCTGCTCTCACATCTGTCTGCTCTCACATGTCTGCTCTCACATCTGTCTGCTCTCACATCTGTCTGCTCTCACATGTCTGCTCTCACATGTCTGCTCTCACATCTGTCTGCTCTCACATCTGTCTGCTCTCACATGTCTGCTCTCACATGTCTGCTCTCACATGTCTGCTCTCACATGTCTGCTCTCACATCTGTCTGCTCTCACATGTCTGCTCTCACATGTCTGCTCTCACATCTGTCTGCTCTCACATCTGTCTGCTCTCACATGTCTGCTCTCACATCTGTCTGCTCTCACATCTGTCTGCTCTCACATGTCAGCTCTCACATCTGTCTGCTCTCACATCTGTCTGCTCTCACATCTGTCTGCTCTCACATGTCTGCTCTCACATGTCTGCTCTCACATGTCTGCTCTCACATGTCTGCTCTCACATCTGTCTGCTCTCACATGTCTGCTCTCACATGTCTGCTCTCACATCTGTCTGCTCTCACATCTGTCTGCTCTCACATGTCTGCTCTCACATGTCTGCTCTCACATGTCTGCTCTCACATGTCTGCTCTCACATGTCTGCTCTCACATCTGTCTGCTCTCACATGTCTGCTCTCACATGTCTGCTCTCACATCTGTCTGCTCTCACATGTCTGCTCTCACATCTGTCTGCTCTCACATCTGTCTGCTCTCACATCTGTCTGCTCTCACATCTGTCTGCTCTCACATGTCTGCTCTCACATGTCTGCTCTCACATCTGTCTGCTCTCACATCTGTCTGCTCTCACATGTCTGCTCTCACATGTCTGCTCTCACATCTGTCTGCTCTCACATCTGTCTGCTCTCACATCTGTCTGCTCTCACATCTGTCTGCTCTCACATCTGTCTGCTCTCACATGTCTGCTCTCACATGTCTGCTCTCACATCTGTCTGCTCTCACATCTGTCTGCTCTCACATGTCTGCTCTCACATGTCTGCTCTCACATCTGTCTGCTCTCACATCTGCCTGCTCTCACATCTGTCTGCTCTCACATCTGTCTGCTCTCACATCTGTCTGCTCTCACATCTGTCTGCTCTCACATCTGTCTGCTCTCACATGTCTGCTCTCACATCTGTCTGCTCTCACATGTCTGCTCTCACATGTCTGCTCTCACATCTGTTTGCTCTCACATGTCTGCTCTCACATGTCTGCTCTCACATCTGTTTGCTCTCACATCTGTCTGCTCTCACATGTCTGCTCTCACATGTCTGCTCTCACATCTGTCTGCTCTCACATCTGTCTGCTCTCACATGTCTGCTCTCACATGTCTGCTCTCACATCTGTCTGCTCTCACATCTGTCTGCTCTCACATCTGTCTGCTCTCACATGTCTGCTCTCACATGTCTGCTCTCACATCTGTCTGCTCTCACATCTGTCTGCTCTCACATCTGTCTGCTCTCACATGTCTGCTCTCACATGTCTGCTCTCACATCTGTCTGCTCTCACATGTCTGCTCTCACATGTCTGCCCTCACATGTCTGCTCTCACATGTCTGCTCTCACATCTGTCTGCTCTCACATCTGTCTGCTCTCACATCTGTCTGCTCTCACATGTCTGCTCTCACATGTCTGCTCTCACATCTGTCTGCTCTCACATGTTTGCTCTCACATCTGTCTGCTCTCACATCTGTCTGCTCTCACATCTGTCTGCTCTCACATATGTTTGCTCTTACAGCTGCCTGCTCTCACACCTGTCTGCTCTCACATCTGTCTGCTCTCACATCTGTCTGCTCTCACATCTGTCTGCTCTCACATCTGCCTGCTCTCACATCTGTCTGCTCTCACATCTGTCTGCTCTCACATCTGTCTGCTCTCACATGTCTGCTCTCACATGTCTGCTCTCACATGTCTGCTCTCACATGTCTACTCTCACATGTCTGCTCTCACATGTCTGCTCTCACATCTGTCTGCTCTCACATCTGTCTGCTCTCACATCTGTCTGCTCTCACATCTGTCTGCTCTCACATGTCTGCTCTCACATGTCTGCTCTCACATGTCTGCTCTCACATGTCTGCTCTCACATCTGTCTGCTCTCACATCTGTCTGCTCTCACATCTGTCTGCTCTCACATCTGTCTGCTCTCACATGTCTGCTCTCACATCTGTCTTTTCTCACATGTCTGCTCTCACATCTGTCTGCTCTCACATCTGTCTGCTCTCACATGTCTGCTCTCACATGTCTGCTCTCACATCTGTCTGCTCTCACATGTCTGCTCTCACATGTCTGCTCTCACATCTGTTTGCTCTCACATGTCTGCTCTCACATGTCTGCTCTCACATCTGTTTGCTCTCACATGTCTGCTCTCACATGTCTGCTCTCACATGTCTGCTCTCACATCTGTTTGCTCTCACATGTCTGCTCTCACATGTCTGCTCTCACATCTGTCTGCTCTCACATCTGTCTGCTCTCACATGTCTGCTCTCACATGTCTGCTCTCACATCTGTCTTTTCTCACATGTCTGCTCTCACATCTGTCTGCTCTCACATCTGTCTGCTCTCACATCTGTCTGCTCTCACATGTCTGCTCTCACATGTCTGCTCTCACATCTGTTTGCTCTCACATGTCTGCTCTCACATGTCTGCTCTCACATCTGTCTGCTCTCACATCTGTCTGCTCTCACATGTCTGCTCTCACATCTGTCTGCTCTCACATCTGTCTGCTCTCACATGTCTGCTCTCACATCTGTCTGCTCTCACATCTGTCTGCTCTCACATCTGTCTGCTCTCACATCTGTCTTTTCTCACATCTGTGGCGGTGTGGAGTGGGATAGAACATGTTGAGTTCTGTCAGCTCATATGTGTTGTATCTGTGCCGTGTTTTGTTGTGTCTGTGACGTCAGTTGTACCGGGACCGTGTATTGTTGTGGCTGTGATATCACATTGTACCGGGGCCGTGTATTGTTGTGGCTGTGATGTCACGTTGTACCGGGGCCGTCTATTGTTGTGGCTGTGATGTCACGTTGTACCGGGGCCGTGTATTGTTGTGGTTGTGAAGTCACGTTGTACCGGGACCGTGTTTTGCTGTGGCTGTGACGTCAATTGTACCCAGTCCGTATTGTGTTGTTCCGTCATGGAGAGGACAAACACTCAACAGGGGAGGGAATGTCAGAAAGTTGATAGCCCCGCAGTGTTTGCGCACAGATTGTTGCCAGCCCGATCTGTGGATTGTCTGCCCCTGTACTCTCTCCGGCTGCACGCTCAACGGGGCCTCCAATAATTCTGTTTACATGTCTTAGGTTACACGGTTCTAGTTGTATTTGATCGATGTTACGTTTGTAATTCTAGTTACATGTGATCGATGTCACAATACTTGTAATTCTAGTCACATTGTGAATGATGTTACAACACTTCTAAGTCTAGTCACATTGTGAACGATGTTACAACACTTGTAATTCTAGTTACATGTGAACGATGTAACAACACTTGCAATTCTCGTCACATTGTGAACGATGTTACAACACTTGCAATTCTAGTTATATGTGAACGATGTTACAAACCTTGCAAGTCTGGTCACATTGCGAGCGATGTACAACACTTGCAATTCTAGTTACATGTGATCAATGTTACAACACTTGCAATTCTCGTCACATTGGGAACGATGTTACAACACTTGTAATTCTAGTTACATGTGATCAATGTTACAACACTTGTAATTCTAGTTACATTGGGAACGATGTTACAACACTTGTAATTCTAGTTACATGTGATCAATGTTACAACACTTGTAATTCTAGTTATATGTGATCAATGTTACAACACTTGTAATTCTAGTCACATTGGGAACGATGTTACAACCCTTGCAAGTCTGATCACATTGTGAACGATGTTACAACACTTGTAATTCTAGTTACATGTGATCAATGTTACAACACTTGCAATTCTCGTCACATTGTGAACGATGTTACAACACTTGTAATTCTAGTCACATTGTGAACGATGTTACAACACTTGTAATTCTAGTTACATGTGATCAATGTTACAACACTTGCAATTCTAGTTACATTGTGAACGATGTTACAACACTTGCAATTCTAATTACATGTGATCAATGTTACAACACTTGCAATTCTAGTTACATTGTGAACGATGTTACAACACTTGTAATTCTAGTTACGTGTGATCAATGTTACAACACTTGCAATTCTCGTCACATTGTGAACGATGTTACAACACTTGTAATTCTAGTCACATTGTGAACGATGTTACAACACTTGTAATTCTAGTTACATGTGATCAATGTTACAACACTTGCAATTCTAGTTACATTGTGAACGATGTTACAACACTTGCAATTCTAATTACATGTGATCAATGTTACAACACTTGCAATTCTAGTTACATTGTGAACGATGTTACAACACTTTTAATTCTAGTTACGTGTGATCAATGTTACAACACTTGCAATTCTCGTCACATTGTGAACGATGTTACAATACTTGTAATTCTAGTCACATTGTGAACGATGTTACAACACTTGCAATTCTAGTTACATGTGATCAATGTTACAACACTTGCAATTCTAGTTATATGTGAACGATGTTACAAACCTTGCAAGTCTGGTCACATTGTG
Source organism: Cepaea hortensis (assembly GCA_963921405.1). Taxonomy (NCBI): domain Eukaryota; kingdom Metazoa; phylum Mollusca; class Gastropoda; order Stylommatophora; family Helicidae; genus Cepaea; species Cepaea hortensis. The sequence continues at coordinate 56,111,244 of OY992879.1, forward strand.
AGCGATGTACAACACTTGTAATTCTAGTTACATGTGATCAATGTTACAACACTTGCAATTCTAGTTGCATGTGATCAATGTTACAACATTTGCAATTCTAGTTATATGTGAACGATGTTACAAACCTTGCAAGTCTGGTCACATTGTGAGCGATGTACAACACTTGTAATTCAACAACAGTTCTGGTCACATTGTGAGCGATGTACAACACTTGTAATTCAACAACAGTTGGACGGGAGGGGTAGGACTCTGTCATTCGTTGACGACATCCTCGTGTATCGACAGTGTCGAGATAGACAGGCGGTTGCCAATGATATGCAGGGCGAACTAGATCGTATTTCCTCATGGTGTGCTGATGCCAACGCCCTTGTCAACCCTGCAAAGGCATCGGTTACATGGTTCTCCCTAAACAACCATATTGTGAAAACAGACCTGCCGACATTAAGAATGGATGGGAGCATTTTGAGTAGAACCCAGTCAATGACATATCTTGGCGTGAGGCTTGATCGTAGCCTGTCCTTCAGAGATCATGTCGATTATGTCATAACGAAGGCTCGAAAAGGTTTGTCAGCAATGAGAGTCATGGCGACTACCAATATCGAGCAAAGACTGCTAATACTTCTGTTCGAAGGACTTGTGCTTTCACGCATCGAGTATGCCCTGGCCATCCTCGCTGTCAGCCCTACACAGATTGGAAGACTCGAAAAGGTAAAAAACGAAGCCATGCGCATCATTTTGGGCTGCACGAGAGACACCAGCTGTGTAGCAATGAGATACCTCCTTGACTTCCCGACAATGGAACACAGGATCAAGATCTGGAGAGCTCGTGCATACTTAAAAATAAGTGCAGATGAGCAGCACCCTCTGCATGACGCTATATTCAGAGAAAAGGGTGACAGGCTAAAGAGGGGGAAGTCATGGATGGGTCGGGCGGAAGATGTCGTCAGACAGGTCTGCAGTCTTACCAGTATCAACCCCGGCAAGGAATGGGTGCCGGTGCCTCCAGCTTTTAAGTGCACTTTCTCCTGCATTATTGACAGACGGTGCAGAGAGCAGAACCCTGCCGCTGTCAATGCAGAGGTTAACGCGCTCATCTATGAACACTCAGATAACCCCAAAGTGCTCATCTATACAGATGGATCTGTTGTAAAGCAGCAGAAAAGTGCGTGGGCATTTACAGCCCGTTCAGCGGGCCGAACCGTTCAAGAATCCAGTGGTGCCCACTCTATGACCACGAGCAGCATGACGATGGAGGTGATGGCAGTTACACAGGCTTTCATATGGCTGGAATCACATCTTTATACCAACGTGTGTGTACTAAGTGATTCAATGAGCATGATTCAGAAGGTCGAAGCTGGATCTGTACGTAGACAGTGGACTGAGTCGCTGCGGAAGTCTGTTGTCCATAAAGTCACCTTCATCTTCGTCCCGGGACATGCAGGAGTCGAGGGAAATGAACGAGCTGATAAACTGGCTGGCTCTGCACCCCCTGTAGATGGCCAGCCCATGGATCGTGCCGATGTTATTAACGTCCTCAAAGATATGGCGAGAACAGAGGACTTTGACGTCAGTGAATCCACATAGCTGTCCAGGATGAAAGACTTGGGAGTAAGAATCGGCACAGCCAGACGCGAGAGGTACATCGGGAAAACAAAGCGCCTCGTCAACCAACACAGAACTGGCACTATTAGCCACCGGACGCTGATGCATATGCTGGGGGGATGATCTGAGCACCTATGGACATGTCCGGAGTGCAATGAATATACCCCAACTGATAACTGATAACTGAACTTGTAATTCTAGTTACATGTGATCGATGTTACAACACTTTTAATTCTACATAATGTGAACGATGTTATCATTCACTAAGAAGGAAAACTAACAGAACCTGAATATGTAATTAAGTTTTGTCATCTTAAACCGGCCCATAGTTTAGAGCTAAACCGGCCTGTGGTGTGCATTTTTGAACGTAATTGCGTTGTCAGTTTACAGCGGAACTGCGATATTTGCGCCTTTCGGTCGACACATACGTCTTTGCGTATTTGTAGACCGAATTAGCCTTCCCTTGAAATGAGAGTTTACATGCACGAAGATCGACTTTATTGCACTGGGTTTGATCCTGAATGGCTCAGTCTCTTTCCACAGGGCGGCCTGCCGAAAGCCTGGCACAGCGCCCCAACCCAATAGCTCCAGGGACGACCCCAAATGGTATCTTGAAGGAAACAAAACTACTCCTGAACTTGATGATCTTTGCAGTGCTAGGCTGGTGGCTTTACTACTTGGCCACGGAGACCCCATTTTGTGAAACACGTCAGCTCAATGAAATAAGATACGTTTGTGACATAGATGGGGTCTATAAGATACGATACGTTTGTGAAATAGGTGGGGTCTCTAAGATACAATTAGTTTGTGAAATAGGTGGGGTCTATAAGATACGATACGTTTGTTACATGGGTGGGCTCTATAAGATACGATACGTTTGTTACATAAGTGGGCTCTATAAGATACGATAAGTTTGTGAAATAGGTGGAGTCTATAAGATACGATACGTTTGTGACATTGGTGGGTCTATAAGATACGATACGTTTGTGAAATAGGTGGGGTCTCTAAGATACGATTAGTTTGTGAAATAGGTGGGGTCTATAAGATACGATACGTTTGTTACATGGGTGGGCTCTATAAGATACGATACGTTTGTTACATAAGTGGGCTCTATAAGATACGATAAGTTTGTGAAATAGGTGGAGTCTATAAGATACGATACGTTTGTGACATTGGTGGGTCTATAAGATACGATACGTTTGTGAAATAGGTGGGGTCTCTAAGATACGATTAGTTTGTGAAATAGGTGGGGTCTATAAGATACGATACGGTTGTTACATGGGTTGGCTCTATAAGATACGATATGTTTGTGAAATAGGTGGAGTCTATAAGATACGATACGTTTGTGACATTGGTGGGTCTATAAGATACGATACGTTTGTGACATAGGTGGGTTTATAAGATACGATACGTTTGTAAAATAGGTGGGCTCTATAACATACGATAAGTTTGTGAAATCGGTGGAGTCTATAAGATAGGATATGTTTGTGACATAGGTGGGTCTATAAGATACGATTTATTTGTGAAATAAATGGAGTCTCTCAAATACGATTAGTTTGTGAAATAGGTGGAGTCTATAAGATACGATACGTTTGTGAAATAGGTGGGTTTATAAGATACGATACATTTGTGAAATAGTTGGGGTCTATAAGATACGATACGTTTGTGACATAGGTGGGTCTATAAGATACGATACGTTTGTGAAATAGGTGGGATCTATAAGATACGATAAGTTTGTGACATAGGTGGGGTCTATAGGATACGATTAGTTTGTGAAATAGGTGGGGTCTATAAAATACGTAAGTCTTCACCACATCACCTTCATCATAAAGCAGCTCCTCGTCCAGAGCTGCAGCAACAGCCAGTCTGTCAGCCTGGTCATTTCCCCACACACCTGCCTGTCCTGGGCAGAACATCTATGATATGCTGGCATTCTCCACCCAGAGCAGAACATCCATGATATGCTCACCAGCTCTGTCCTGTCTAGTGATACCAGCCACTCTACCGGGAATATGCCAGTGAACACTTTCCGAAGTGTTGTTCTCCCTGAGTTACTTACAGACACAACATATCCATCTGCCCCTGCCGACCGCCCCCTAGCCATCGCCAGGCTGCCGTTGTAACCTCAACTTCCATTCTCATGCTAGATGTTGTAGTAGCACGCGCCAAACTCCTATGTTGTAGCCTCCATTTGTCTTCACAATAAAACCTCACCCACTCTTTTGACCTTCCTAACTCTTTTGACCTCCCCTACTCTTATCACAAACCCATAAGACACCTGCTACCCATTCTCGGCACCATGACAGTGGGTCTGTGCAATGATGACCCATTCTTCCCCACGCACTATCCCTCATACCCATCACACCTGACCAATTGTCTACAGACCTGCCACTCTTCAACCTATGTCCCTTGATATTCTTTTAGCGCTGCACACATATGATAGATATATCCCTTGTACAGCCAAGGATGACTCGCATGGTCACATAACGTTGTACAGCAAAGGATGACTCGCATGGCCACATAATGTTGTACAGCCAAGGATGACTCGCATGGTCACATAATGTTCTACAGCCAAGGATGACTCGCATGGCCACATAATGTTCTACAGCCAAGGATGACTCGCATGGCCACGTAATGTTCTATAGCCAAGGATGACTCGCATGGCCACATAATGTTCTATACCCAAGGATGACTCGCATGGCCACATAATGTTCTATAGCCAAGGATGACTTGCAAGGCCACATAATGTTCTATAGCCAAGGATGACTCGCATGGTCACATAATGTTCTACAGCCAAGGATGACTCGCATGGTCACATAATAATCTACAGCCAAGGATGACTTGCAAGGCCACATAATGTTCTATAGCCAAGGATGACTCGCATGGTCACATAATGTTCTATAGCCAAGGATGACTCGCATGGCCACATAATGTTCTATAGCCAAGGATGATTCGCATGGCCACATAATGTTCTATAGCCAAGGATGACTTGCAAGGCCACATAATGTTCTATAGCCAAGGATGACTCGCATGGTCACATAATGTTCTACAGCCAAGGATGACTCGCGTGGTCACATAATAATCTACAGCCAAGGATGACTTGCAAGGCCACATAATGTTCTATAGCCAAGGATGACTCGCATGGTCACATAATGTTCTATAGCCAAGGATGACTCGCATGGCCACATAATGTTCTACAGCCAAGGATGACTCGCATGGCCACATAATGTTCTATAGCCAAGGATGACTCGCATGGTCACATAATGTTCTATAGCCAAGGATGACTCGCATGGCCACATAATGTTGTACAGCCAAGGATGACTCGCATGGTCACATAATGTTCTATAGCCAAGGATGACTCGCATGGTCACATAATGTTCTACAGCCAAGGATGACTCGCATGGCCACATAATGTTCTACAGCCAAGGATGACTCGCATGGTCACATAATGTTCTACAGCACGCAGGCCTGATCTAGGGCAGCCGGAGTCGTCTGATATAAGGAACCATGATAGCCGACACGGTATATGATGATGATGATGATGATGATGATGATGATGATGATGATGATGATGATGATGATGATGAGATGTGGGGGTTCACCAGTAGAGACAAGAAAAGCGGAGGGCTGGCGACACGGTGTCCGGCAATACTGTCAGGCGTACTTATTATTCCGGCCTGTGGCCGGGGAAGATATGCGCAAGAAGGCTTATCGATTGTAGCTTTCCATCGCCGGCACCCGCCGTCCTCACTGGCTGTCGGAGTGCCGAGTCCAGAAACGGAGCGGGGGAGGACTGGAGGGGGAGGGACTCACTGACACCCCAGGGACCCATCCACTGTTTGCCCCAACTATTCTCCCCCCCCCCCACCCCCACCCTTTCCCAACCTGGGGATTTCCCGTTGTAAGTTTTTAGTTATGATGATTTGTCGATATAACCGTCAACGGAAGTTTATCTCAGTCGATATGTTTCACCGCGATGTGGTTTCTATGGTTGCACACCAGCCTACTGAATTGAGGTCGCACGTTCAGTCCTGTGTGAGGTGTCTTACAGGGCCTTCCTGCGACAGATCACAACATTGTGTGTGTGTGTGTGTGTGTGTGTGTGTGTGTGTGTGTGTGTGTGTGTGTGTGTGTGTGTGTGAGCTCGACCTTGTAGGGATGTGTGGGCGGATCTGCGTCTGTGTGGGTAGAGGTCATGTTATGTCAACATCCTTTCTGGGAGAGGAAATCAGGGTCGGCCAGCACAAAGATGGATGCTGGGAACTGGAGACATCTAGCCCACAAGGATGCGTGAGTCAGGGGAACTAGAGTCGAGAACCTCATCCGTGCTGAGAGCGAGGTGCTGCATGCTGTTTCATGACATAACAATATTGAGCTAGCATTGGCACATGACAGACGATAGTTTGCTACACTGTGCTTCAAAAAGGCATAATAACTACAACCCATGGCGGTGGCGAGTGTGACTGATAAGATCAATTCGCGCTGTAAATGTTTCTCCAGAATGGATGTATGTGAACGCATGGTCATTTTAACCATCATGCACCATCTTACGTCTCACGCGCTCGATGTGTGGCCTATCTGCAATAATTTTCTCCATTGTCTTTATTCCATTTCTGACATTTGCCTTCCATGCAACACGTTCGGCGGCGAATTGCTCCCAGTGTGCATTTCAATGCCTATATCAATCATGTCTCTCTTACACCCATCTTTGTATCGTAGTAGAGGTCGACCCCGAGATCTCTTACCCATCTGTAATTCACCAATAATGATTTCCTATGGTATTCTACCATCATCCATCCTCCTAACGTGTTCTCTCCATCTAAGTCTACGAAGACTGAGCATGGAACAAACCGTCACACAACCTGATCTTTCCAATACTTCAGTATTTGTGATTTTGTTTTGCCACTTAATACCAAGTATTCTTCGCAGGCACCGCATATGAAAGCTGTTTAAACATTTTTCTTGGTGTGAGTAAGTTGTCCAGGCTTCACTGCCTTACAGAAGAGTGCTAAGGACACAGGCTTGATAGACAAAGACTTTTGTTTTGGCAGTAAGCTTCCTATTCTCCCAGACTCTTTTTGATAACGTGTTCATTGTTGTTGCTGCCTTACCAATACTGATGTTGATTTTCTGATCTAGGGATAATTTGCTATTTACCTCTGATCCTAAATATGTAAAATGGTCAACTATCTCCAGTTCGGCCTCGTCAATAAAGATTGATGGTATCCCATGTGCACCTTGTGACATAATCTGTGTTTTCTTTTTGCTTATTTTTATACCAAACTAGCTGACCCTGCCCGGCTTCGCCCAGACCCTGGTGGGGAGCATCTCATTTAATTCATATAAGTAGTCATATAAGTTCTCGTTCCCGTTACCGACTGTCTGACTGTCTGTCTGACTGTCTGTCTGTCTGTCTGTCTGTCTGTCTGTCTGTCTGTCTGTCTGTCTGTCTGTCTGTCTGTCTGTCTGTCTGTCTGTCTGACCCGGCCCGGCATTGCCCAGCTCCTGGTGTGGAGCATCTCATTTAATTCATATAAGTAGTCATATAAGTTCCCGTTCCCGACTGTCTATCTGTCTGTCTATCTGTCTGTCTATCTGTCTGCCTGACCCTGCCCGGCTTCGCCCAGTCCCTGGTGGGAAGCATCTCATTTAATTCATATAAGTAGTCATATAAGTTCCCGTTCCCGTTACCGACTATCTGTCTGTCTGTCTGTCTGTCTGACCCGGCCCGGCATCGCCCAGCTCCTGGTGTGAAGCATCTCATTTAATTTATATAAGTAGTCATATAAGTTCCTGTTCCCGACTGTCTATCTGTCTGTCTGTCTGTCTATCTGTCTGCCTGACCCTGTCCGGCTTCATTAAATTCATACAACAAAAAAAGTAACTTAAAAGAACGTTCTTCCACACACCATCCATTATTTTTAATGAAAACTCTTTCTAATCACCTGCATGACTACAGTAACTTCTTAAGCAAAAAAAGATGAGTTACAATGTTATGCATTGTGCATTATTTTTATGAAAACTTTGAAAATGCCTTACAGATTGTATCATTATTTATTATAACTCATATGCCGGTACATAACTATGGACAAAGTGTTTATAAATCTTTGAAAACGATGCCACAATATGACTATAAGTTATACAGAAAATCTATGCCCCTTGAAATAACTTTTACAGAGTTAGGTCCCCTGAGATATATGAAATTATGATGAAAAATGAAAAATGAAATAATACTGAGTAAGCAGGCGATTTCACACTAACAAAATATCACAGTTGGCAGCGCTGGATTGAAAGGAAGGCGTGTAGAAAATTTCATCTCAATCGGATAGGCCGTTCGCGAACAAATAAAGGACATACATAGATACATACATACAGACAGACAGACGATCCTAATTTATATGTAAGACTAGCTGACCCTGCCCGGCTTCGCCCAGACCCTGGTGGGGAGCATCTCATTTAATTCATATAAGTAGTCAAATAAGTTCTCGTTCCCGTTACCGACTGTCTGTCTGTCTGTCTGTCTGTCTGTCTGTCTGTCTGTCTGTCTGTCTGTCTGTCTGACCCGGCCCGGCATCGCCCAGCACCTGGTGTGAAGCATCTCATTTAATTTATATAAGTAGTCATATAAGTTCCTGTTCCCGACTGTCTATCTGTCTGTCTGTCTGCCTGGTGGGGAGCATCTCATTTAATTCATATAAGTAGTCATATAAGTTCTCATTAAATTCATACAACAAAAAAAGTAACTTAAAAGAATGTCCTTCCACACACCATCCATTATTTTTAATGAAAACTCTTTCTAATCACCTGCATGACTACAGTAACTTCTTAAGCAAAAAAAGATGAGTTACAATGTTATGCATTGTGCATTATTTTTATGAAAACTTTGAAAATGCCTTACAGATTGTATCATTATTTATTATAACTCATATGCCGGTATATAACTATGGACAAAGAGTTTATAAATCTTTAAAAACGATGCCACAATATGACTATAAGTTATACAGAAAAGTTATGCCCCTTGAAATAACTTTTACAGAGTTAGGTCCCCTGAGATATATGAAATTATGATGAAAAATAAAAAATGAAATAATACTGAGTAAGCAGGCGATTTCACACTAACAAAATATCACAGTTGGCAGCTCTGGAATGAAAGGAAGGCGTGTAGAAAATATCATCTCAATCGGATGGGCCGTTCGCGAACGTATAAAGGACATACAGACATAAATACATACGGACATACATTTGGACGGAGATCCTTTTTTATATATAAGAAGATTAAGAACAAGCATTGGAGAATGCAGATAGTAGATGTTGTAATTCTTCCTCAGAGTAGGTCGTAACTGCAGCATCATCTGCAAACAACAACTTTCTGATCAGTACCCATTTAATTTTGGTCTTTGGCTTCAATCTCTGAGCATTGTAGAGGCTGCCATCTGAGCGTGAGTGAATGTATATATCACCACTCTGATCACGAAAGGCATATTTCATTACAAGTGATAAGTATATTCCAAAGATGGTTGGAGCTAGTTCACAACCTTGCTTAACTCCACTTTTGATTTCAAACTCCTCTGAATTTGCACCATCAAACTTGATTATACCCTTCATGCCTGTGTGGAACTATCCCCCAATGGACAGAAGCCTTGGTGGGCAGCCAATCATCTTTAGTGCCTTGAACAGACCCTTACGATTTACCAAATCAAATGCCTTTGTGAGGTCGGTGAAGGCAATAAACAGTGGTTGATTCTGTTCACGGCATTTTTCTTGCATTTGTCGCAATGAGAATATCATTTCAATGGTAGACTAGTTCCGTCGAAAGCCACACTTGATTCACTTGATCTTCCAGACCTTGAAATCTGTGTAGAACAATTCTGGCAAATACTTTCCCAACAATACACAGAATTGAGATACCCTTATAGTTGTTTCAGTCACCCCGATCCCCCTTGTTCTTGTATTTAGAGAGAGCTAGCACCAGATACTTATAGTGTGTTTATTTTTGTCTGCCCCAATATAAAATTCCATATCTCAGAAACCAACTGAAGGAAAATGATGAGATTTAGCATATAACCTTATCATTATGTCCACCCAACAAAACAATTTATGTTCTGGAGATTTCACAGCAGATTTCAAAGTTTGTTTATATGCGGTATATAATTTACGGGTCAGAGATTAAGTTCATAATTTTAAATGTATTACAGCGTAGCCAGACAATCAGCGTTCAATGTTGAATATTTTACGTTTTTTACAGGATTGGCCTTATGCCAAGAACCCCGCGCAGTTTAAACTGGGACTGTTCAGAGGTGTCGTCAAACTGTGGTTTATTTCATGAAACCTGATTATTATTATTATTATTATTATTTTTAAATCTTACCACTTATCGCTAACATTGAAATGTGTGAATATTTTTCAATGGGATTGAATGTGAAATTGTGTATACACTTCAAAGCATCGCTATTAAGTTGTACACATATTTTTGTATAGAAGCTGATCGCAGGAAACTGTTTTATACTATTACAAATTCCGAAAAAAGAACAGTGCATGCATTTGGTTTGAGTAAACGGTCATTTCGTCGATGGGTGCAAGAATCTGGAATTAAAACACCACGCAATAACCAAACGGTAGGTAGAAAGGTTATTGTAGAATGCTTTGACAAAGATGTCATAAGGCGAGCTATTATAAAAATGCTTCAAATAGTCGCTTAAAAGTCAACAGGGTCGACTTAATTGCACTGGGTTCTATCCCATATGGCTCGGTCTCTTTCCGCAGCGCGGAAAGCATCGCACAAAGCACGAACTCCGCAGCTCTAGCGACGACCCACAGAAGTCTCTGAAAAATTTAACTCGTGAACCGAAGGATGCGGCCCGGAATCGAACCCACAACATATGGAGCCCGAGTCAAAAGGCTTGACCACTTCGCCACGGAGACTCCTAAAATTATAAACATCTTGGATTTTATGTCCAGGATTATCCAGCGTTATAAAAATGCTGGATGCCAAAGAAACAGTGACTGTAAGAAAACTTAGGGTTTGGTTGAGAAAGAACAATAACATAGAGCTATCCAAAACAACTTTGTGGAAAATTATAAGGACATTATCTTCCCTTTTAGAAAGTACAAGGGAGGTAGAAATATTCTTTGCGAGCAACCGCATTTAGGAGCCATGAGAAGCAGATACCTACGTGAAATAAGGGAAATGCGCAAAGAAATTTATGGCATAGTGTATTTGGATGAAATGTGGATCAATGCGCACCACACAAGTGATAAGGAATGGCAATAAGTGGATGGACAGATAAAGCGATATGTGCCCAGTAGTATAGGACAGCTTTTGGTCATGGCCCATGCTGGTAATACGCATAATAGCTTACAACAGAATGCTGGGCTCGTGTTCGTATAAAGCATACAGACAATAGGGATTATCATAATAAAATGAATGGTAATGTATTTAGAGATTAGCTCGAGAATACTGTGCTTCCGTCCCTAGATAGACCGTCGTGTCCAATTATGGACAATGCATGATATCAATGTTGTTGCCCAAGAAGACAAAATACCTACAGCATCGAGCTCAAAGGGAGCAATAAAGATATGGCTCCGAATGGAAAACATACCATTTCCAGAAAGGTATTTCTAGTTAGAATTGTTGTCCCTTGTAAAACAGACGCCAAAAAAGCAAGAAATATCAAATCGACAAGTTGATAGAAGAGCATCGTCGTGGTTGATTTAGACTTCCGCCTTACCACTCTCATTTTAACCCTATAGAACTTGTGTGGGCTAAAATTAAAGGACAGGTGGCAGCTGACAATACTATATTCAAATTGTATGACGTCAAGATACTAATACAGTCCGCGCGCTATTAAATATTGATAAAAGTTACTGGGAAAATGTGAGGACAATGTGTTGAAAGAGGAAGAGGACTATTGGAGAAAGGATGGATTGAATTTTATGCAATCGATAGCAGTCATCAACCTACTGGAATCTTCCGACACAGATTAAGGTCTGAGCAGATCGCAGACCTTAATCCGCGTGCACGCTTACTGGAATATTTTGCTCCAACCATTCAGACGAATTGAAGGCCCTAAACATTACAGCATCAGCACAATTTCAATGGCAACAGTTTGTATTCCACAGTGATGAACTTTCAATTCCGGAAGCCCTCAGCTGTGACAAACAACTGGTATTGAAGAAAAAAACACACACACACACTAAGCGCATTGATTACCAACAGATGAGTATTATTGCGGTGGAAACTGACATATTGTGGCATAACAAGAAACGTGAGAGCAAACACGTTGTCAAATTAGGGGACAACACACGTGCATACGAATCAATCTATAAACTTCAATGAAAAGAGTATCAACATCTTGGTCGTTAAGAAGAAAGCCCACTACAGAGACACTGACAACTATTTTCATAGTGCAAAACAGGTAATCATGTTCCGTCTCTGAACAGTAAACAGCAGAGTAGACAATCTTTCACGAAGACTCAAAGAGGGTCTGTCACCCATGTGTACGTGTGAACAAACTACACAGACAGCTGAACAGATCCTTAAAAATGGACACATGATGACTAAATTGCGGTATCATTTCTGGTCACTCCATACGCACATTAACGCACAGCTATTTGGAAGCTTTCACGAACTCAATATAAAAAGCTAAATGCATCCTAGTGACATGAATACTAGTGTACAATTATTAACCAGCAGCTGAAGAAACAAGAAGGAAATAAAAAATAAGGTAAGAAATATATTCCTTCTACTTTCCTGTCAATTTACACATTATTTACCCCATGCCTCTGTATATTCTCTGTCTTTACTAATATTACACATAGCACCCTGTCGGGAGTCTCCGTGGTGAAGTGGTCAAGCCGTCTGACTCGGACTCCGAAGGTTGTATATTCGATTCCTTCATTTCATGAGTGCATTTTTTCGGAGACTTTCGAGGGTCGTCACTGGAGCTACGGAGTTCGTGCTTTGTGCGACGCTTTCCGCCCTGCGGAAAGAGACTGGGCCATATGGGATAAAAACCCGGTGCAATTCAGTCTATCCTGTCGACTTTTAAGCTTTTTTTTGTTTATTGCACCCACTCCCATACGAATCTGGCCACGCCTTGTACTTGTGTCCTTACCAGAAATAACGTGGTTTACTGTAAGACTAGTTTGTTAGCGTGAATTCACTACATTTTCCTCAAAACATCAAAGAGATGTCGCGGCTTTCGATGATATAAGTTGCTTTTGGACCTATCAAAGACATATTCCTTGGGTGGGGGTAATTATAAGACGGCAGGAAAGATTTCATAACGATGCAACAGACAGTTTTCGAAATAATTGATCGTGAATGACATTCATTTCTGGACATACTATAATATGCCTCAATCCGCGGGAAATGTTCCCATGCCTGGTTTGTTTCTGAACAGAATGAAATCCCTCTGCTCTCCTCACACTGAGTGGGCCGGGGCCGATACTGATCAGTCACACAACTCCCGTTGAACCATTCGTGTAATTGACAGTTGTTCCCGCGACGGCATCTCCCACCATCGTTGGTGTGCGCCTTTGGAGATTTTACTGGGCTGTCGAGTCAAAGCCATTTGACCAAGCAGTCAGATAGTTCAAATTTATTTCGCATATCCTTTTACAGGACTTAGCTGTCAACAGCAGCATCTTTCATCTGTCTGTTGATCTCTTGGCAAGATTACGCTCAGTAGTTTGCCATTGCTTTCTGAGCGGCCTGCTCAGTTATCCCGCAAGTCACTAGCGGGAGACGAACCGCTCCCAGTTTTCTCCCGCTACGAGACTCTGCGTGATAAACGGGATTACGGAGAAAGTGTTGTAACCCCTCGGCCAGAGAGACCGGCATGTATTGCCTTAGCGAATGTAAACAGTCCACTAACAATATGTTGTACGATTCCTAGCCTGGCATATTTCACTATATCTCGTCTGGTGCGTATTTACTTGTTCTATGTAGTATTAAAGAAGTCATGTGCAGTCGACAAGTCATAAAACACCGAGGTCGGCCACTATGGAGCATCTGCATGTTGGTTACCACAGCGTTAACAAATAAAATGCATTCAATATACTGTATTCGACGAACAATAATCGATTGCTTAAATATATCGAGGTTTTGTCAATTAAGCAGTTCCAGTCGGTTCTTTGCAAAACGGAAGATTTCATTTTGAACCTGAAATTAACATGGGGATAACATGCTCCACATTCGAACATCAGTGACTGTGTATTTAGTATTTTAGCCAAAATATGATTCGTTTATTAATTTCATATGATATATAACCCTGCAGAATGCACCTGACGGGATGCATAGAAATATGCCAGGCTAGGAATTGTGCAAAATATTGTATGTGGCTTATGTCATTACACAGCTGGATTATGATAAATAATGATGTAAATGTGTGTTTTGTTGAATAAATATAACTTATCATTCTTAGTTTTCTTCGTGAACTCGACGTGAGAAACCGAGCCGCGTTGTTGAACGTTGCTCTGGCGACTGCCATTCTCTTTCCCAGTAAAGTACCGGAAATCCCCATAAATATTGCACGGAGATTTTGTAACAGATACGTGATCGAAGTGCCTGTCTCGAATGATTGCTGCCTTGGGGATTTACAATGTAAGGAGACAGGGCAGCGGTCATTCTTGGTGAAATCTTGATCATTCTACTACACGCAGGTGTCACTGAAGCGTTTGGCATTCTCCAGTACGGGGAGATGCGTCGGTGCGTGCGCATCTATTATTGATACAAGGAGGGTGTACCTGCGCTGTTAATGGATGCTCGACAGATGTGCCACTTGGTCGTGTTGTCTCTAGTTCAGACATGGCGTGGTTCTGTGATGTTTGTGTGTGTTACATACACAACTGGATGGCTTGACCACATGAAATAGCCGGCACCAGTGGGGTAATTCCTTGATGGATGTTTGTGTGTGTTACATGTACACACCTGAATGGTTTGACAACATGGCATAATCGGCACCAGAACACAGCTCTGGTGATCGTCTGAGATGGCGAATCATGACCGCCCACGCTTATCGGCATGGTACGTGATGATGGTGAGAGAAATCAGGTTCATTAGATTGTGGCAATCATCGCACAATAAGTTGAGTCATAGGACAGAGATGTTGAAACCCTACGTTGTTTGAGTCATAGGATTGAGCTGTTACGGAGAGTAATAATGAGGACAGCAAGAACACATCAGAGATGAGCGACAAACAATCAGACATGCTCTTGTCTGATCTCCAGGACTTCATTGTCCTTTTCTCTAACTTTATCCAAGCATCAGACTCACTTCCACTATTTCTTCGTCGGCTATCTCTTTAGGTTCCACGGGTCTATGTTCAACGGTTTATAAACCAACTGATTCCCACGCATTCCATCTATATACCTCCTCACACCCCCCCCCCCCCCACTCTTGTAAGGGCTATATTCCTTTCTCCCAAATATTACGTCTCCGACGACTTTGTCTAGATAATAACGACTTCCGCAAAAAAGCCCACGAAATGTTGGATTTCTTCAGCCTTCGTGGCTATCCTGATAAAGTTCTGTCTACAGCTCTTCACCGCTGTCAGTCGTGCCGAGGCTCTCTCCTCCAAGCCTAAACACTTTCACTAACCTACCATCCCCACAATATTGCTGCCAAGAATATCCTCCTAAGACACCTATCTATTCTCCAGGCAGACCCAGTCACTCGAGATGTCTTTTCAGAGCCTTCCCCCCCCCCCCCCTGGTGGCTTACAGGCGGGATCGTAACCTGAGGGATGTGCTGTGCCACAGCAGTCTACCCCAACCTCAACAGTCTCTCCCTGGCACAATGGCCTGTCTTCGATCACGTTGTAAGACCTGCCTATATGTACTTCATACCCAGAGTCTGGCATTCCATAAGACCACTGTCCACATTCGTAAAGGTTTCTCATGCACGAGTCGCAACGTTATCTATGCGATCATCTGCACACGTTTTGACATGAGATATATTGGAGAAATAGGTCTACGTCTTGCTGACAGATTTAGACAGCACCTATCTGAAATCAAGAGTGGTACCCAGAAACCGGTATCCACATACTTTAACAGTTCTGACCACGGTGGCGTGGCAGACATACAGGTCACGGCGCTCATATCGTGCGCATCTCACGAACGTGATCGTAAGACATTGGAAAACAGCCTCATCTTCCAGTTGGGTTCACCTTCCCTCACGACCTCAATGTCTAACATAGTTTCATCTAACTTCCAACCTCCCCTCCCCTTTTCCATTTCCAAAGTTGTATCGCCCACTAGACAAACGTGGTAGCATATCCTTTACAGGACGTAGCCATCTACACCAACATTACTTTTGCCATTTGTAATTTCTTTGCAAGTTTGCGTTCGGTGGCTTGTCATTGCTTTCTGAGCGACCGGCACTCATACCATTCTATGCTAACCAACACAGGGCGGACTGCACTCCAAGCGCCTCCGCTGTGTTCCTACGCGGTATGCGGGAGCGCTTACTACACCTTCGCCACAATAGTTTACTGATAATCCGCTTTTCACCGTTCGCTCACATGGGCATCCATGTTTCCCCATCCCTACCACGGTGCGGCTAAGTCAATCCCAGTCGCCCATGGAGCAATTCAAACCATACATCCGGTTCTTTCATTCACATAAGCCCAGTAAGCGTTTAAGGTGCATTTGACCAAACCAGGATTCAGATAAGTAACCTTTGTATCTTCATGTAGTGTTTCTCGTGTAGTTAGTTGGTTGTCTGTTTGTGTTTGTTTGTTCTGTGATGACGAAGGCTTTAGCCATAACGTCCATTTTGTTTCTTGTAATCGTGTTCTAGTAAAGCTCACAATCTACTTCTCGTTTATTGGTGATTCATTCAATAAGGAATTGTAGAGAGTTGAGTCTAGAACCGACATGACAGCACTCGGAACACTCCCATTCATGCTCCGTCCTCATCTTCAACAGTCAGCGAAGAGTCTCAATACTATTGGTACCAGTAGTTGTCTGATTATGTGTCCGTCTGGCCTTTCCTCGGAGTTTTGAGTGTCGGCCAGATCCTCTGGTCAGTCCCCACAACACCATTCTCTCCAGGACGTGGGGATCTACCCAGTTTTCTGCACTATACAAAAGGGCCCCGATCACATCTGCCTTAGCATGCACCAGTACCCCACCAAAGTGTGCACACCCAGCCAATTTGTGCACCTGCTCGTTTCCCACCACACCATGTCCTAGGGGGGAAAATTCAACAGATGCTCTAAATTTTTGATTGTCAATTGGAAGCCTGTCACTCTGCCCGAAACATGCCTGTCTTCACCTTTCTCATCATTCTTTGTTACAATCACATGTGTGTATTGTTTTATCTTCGGCCAACGAAAATAGGCCGTGACCGCCTCCATCTCCACCTCCATTTTTAGATTAGATGGTGTGGTATTATATACCAGGCTCTCCTACACCAAACATCGTCCATCAACCTTTACCACGAACCCCCAGGCACTTCGTGTACCTCTTAGCATAGAGCCATCCGTGTAGATGGTTACATCGCCTGGTCACAAATTGTTGTGGATAAATTGTTGCACCTCCCATTCAGTGCAACCTGACGGCCAACCCCCTGCAATGCAAATCAAATGTGATTGTGACGCTGCACAGATCTGACTTTTCCTCTAGAATTCTGACCCACTCCTGTCCTCTCCCAATATCCTCAAGTATTCGCACTTCACTGATCGTGTCGTCTGTTTGAGCCTTTCATAATTCTCTCCCCCCCCCCCCCACACCCCCGATCAGCCTGTGGCACTTAACTGTGCCCATAACTTCATGCAGGGGGTTTCCGTGCCTGCAGCCGCTGGGAGATATAATTTTGCCTGCAACACATTGAGTCTGTCTGCAGTCATGGCGTGGGCAAGGCTAGGATGTATCACATACACACTACTGGCGTGTCCATTGTGCATCTCAGTATCACTCACATAGCTTCATTCTGTATGCGGTCTAGTTTCACCAGCTGACTTTTTGACACTGTAAGCAGTCCCAATCCATACTCAGTGACTGAGAGAATCAGATGTTGATCGAGTATAAACAACATTGTTTGCTCCATATCCATTACTGCATTAATCTTCAGCGCACCGAATCTCTAACAGTTACCGATCCCCAACATGGAGGATAGGAATTTTAACGGTTAAGGCCTCTGGAGTGTTTATGCTTCTACTCGCATTTTCCTCATGTTGGACTGGAAGTGCATGATTCCGTCGCCCTGCTACTGAGTTGAGCGCGTGGCGCGACACTGTGAGCTGTGAATTTCGTGTGAAATGCTTTCACATCTGTCCGCGGTTGTTTGTAGCGTGAATTGCATGTTAGGAATAATGGCGGCCGGCTTGTCGCAGAACTGGCTGGATTGCGTTATGCAGTAATGTATGGCTGCTGGTTTTCTAGTGACTGCCGCTTCCATCGACGACGAACTGTATTTGTGTGGAGGGCTTTTATGTTGGCATTTTGGAGGCGGCATTATGCAGTGTACCTGTGCAGGCTGTTGGTTTGTCGAGACTCCTGTCTGTTCCACTTTTCATATGGGGTAGTGAGGAGCATTTTGTGTGATACTCACTGGCACAGGAACGGTCCATAATGGGGACGACCCGTTGCCATGAAGTTCCAACCGCGACTAACAACTATCTCTAACAGTTGATTCTAGATGATCCTTGAATGGCAGACTTCTGTGGAAGTTAATTCCCAGGGATCTTGTAGAGGGGCACAAACACATCACATACATCTCAAGGCACTTTTAGAAAGAGCTATAGAAGTAAAGACAGGTCAGTACTAATGCTTCATAATCTACAGACAAACATTTGACAGCGTAGGACATGATGTTTGGAGAACTGCGTGGTCTCGAGGTATGGTGTCCACCTCGAGTGCTGGAGGCCCGGGTTCAAGCCCCGGTGAGGACCGGGTTTTTTTCCCCACGCGGTCTTCTAGTAATAAAATTGCCCCTGGTTTCTGGGTAGTAGAGATCGGACGCCCGTGTGTATTGTTCACGTAATAAATTCCCTGGTAGTTGGAAATGGAAAAAGATTAGCCTAACGGCGCTGCCCGGGAAAAATTTCGAGTTAAAAATGTACCCAAAGTACTTCAGGTTCCTCGCCGGTGCTACGGAGTTCGTGCACTGAGCTGAGTTTCTCCAGGCTCAGGTTTGAGTTAGGAGGAGAACGCAGCATTTATGGGTTACACCCGTGTGCCGTGATGTTGATCCATCGACTAAACCAAACTAGGACATGGGGAATTAATTAAACTACTGCAACAACTAAACATTGACAGCAAAGATATGCGAATAATAAGGAACACACAGGCAGCGAACAGCAGGTATAAGAATCAACAACCATGTAGGAACACTTCAGTTCATAAAGGTGTCAGCCAATAATAAGGAACATACAGGCAGCGAACAGCAGGTATAAGAATCAACAACCATGTAGGAACACTTCAGTTCATAAAGGTGTCAGACAATAATAAGGAACATACAGGCAGCGAACAGCAGGTATAAGAATCAACAACCATATAGGAACACTTCAGTTCATAAAGGTGTCAGACAATAATAAGGAACATACAGGCAGCGAACAGCAGGTATAAGAATCAACAACCATGTAGGAACACTTCAGTTCATAAAGGTGTCAGACAATAATAAGGAACATACAGGCAGCGAACAGCAGGTATCAGTATCAACAACCATGTAGGAACACTTCAGTTCATAAAGGTGTCAGACAATAATAAGGAACATACAGGCAGCGAATAGCAGGTATAAGAATCAACAACCATGTAGGAACACTTCAGTTCATAAAGGTGTCAGACAATAATAAGGAACATACAGGCAGCGAACAGCAGGTATAAGAATCAACAACCATGTAGGAACACTTCAGTTCATAAAGGTGTCAGACAATAATAAGGAACATACAGGCAGCGAACAGCAGGTATAAGAATCAACAACCATGTAGGAACACTTCAGTTCATAAAGGTGTCAGACAATAATAAGGAACATACAGGCAGCGAACAGCAGGTATAAGAATCAACAACCATGTAGGAACACTTCAGTTCATAAAGGTGTCAGACAATAATAAGAAACATACAGGCAGCGAACAGCAGGTATAAGAATCAACAACCATGTAGGAACACTTCAGTTCATAAAGGTGTCAGACAATAATAAGGAACATACAGGCAGCGAACAGCAGGTATAAGAATCAACAACCATGTAGGAACACTTCAGTTCATAAAGGTGTCAGCCAATAATAAGGAACATACAGGCAGCGAACAGCAGGTATAAGAATCAACAACCATGTAGGAACACTTCAGTTCATAAAGGTGTCAGACAATAATAAGGAACATACAGGCAGCGAACAGCAGGTATAAGAATCAACAACCATATAGGAACACTTCAGTTCATAAAGGTGTCAGACAATAATAAGGAACATACAGGCAGCGAACAGCAGGTATAAGAATCAACAACCATGTAGGAACACTTCAGTTCATAAAGGTGTCAGACAATAATAAGGAACATACAGGCAGCGAACAGCAGGTATAAGAATCAACAACCATGTAGGAACACTTCAGTTCATAAAGGTGTCAGACAATAATAAGGAACATACAGGCAGCGAACAGCAGGTATAAGAATCAACAACCATGTAGGAACACTTCAGTTCATAAAGGTGTCAGACAATAATAAGGAACATACAGGCAGCGAACAGCAGGTATAAGAATCAACAACCATGTAGGAACACTTCAGTTCATAAAGGTGTCAGACAATAATAAGGAACATACAGGCAGCGAACAGCAGGTATAAGAATCAACAACCATGTAGGAACACTTCAGTTCATAAAGGTGTCAGACAATAATAAGGAACATACAGGCAGCGAACAGCAGGTATAAGAATCAACAACCATGTAGGAACACTTCAGTTCATAAAGGTGTCAGACAATAATAAGGAACATACAGGCAGCGAACAGCAGGTATAAGAATCAACAACCATGTAGGAACACTTCAGTTCATAAAGGTGTCAGACAATAATAAGGAACATACAGGCAGCGAACAGCAGGTATAAGAATCAACAACCATATAGGAACACTTCAGTTCATAAAGGTGTCAGACAATAATAAGGAACATACAGGCAGCGAACAGCAGGTATAAGAATCAACAACCATGTAGGAACACTTCAGTTCATAAAGGTGTCAGACAATAATAAGGAACATACAGGCAGCGAACAGCAGGTATAAGAATCAACAACCATGTAGGAACACTTCAGTTCATAAAGGTGTCAGACAATAATAAGGAACATACAGGCAGCGAACAGCAGGTATAAGAATCAACAACCATGTAGGAACACTTCAGTTCATAAAGGTGTCAGACAATAATAAGGAACATACAGGCAGCGAACAGCAGGTATAAGAATTAACAACCATGTAGGAACACTTCAGTTCATAAAGGTGTCAGACAATAATAAGGAACATACAGGCAGCGAACAGCAGGTATAAGAATCAACAACCACGTAGGAACACTTCAGTTCATAAAGGTGTCAGACAATAATAAGGAACATACAGGCAGCGAACAGCAGGTATAAGAATCAACAACCATGTAGGAACACTTCAGTTCATAAAGGTGTCAGACAATAATAAGGAACACACAGGCAGCGAACAGCAGGTATAAGAATCAACAACCATGTAGGAACACTTCAGTTCATAAAGGTGTCAGACAATAATAAGGAACACACAGGCAGCGAACAGCAGGTATAAGAATCAACAACCATGTAGGAACACTTCAGTTCATAAAGGTGTCAGACAATAATAAGGAACATACAGGCAGCGAACAGCAGGTATAAGAATCAACAACCATGTAGGAACACTTCAGTTCATAAAGGTGCCAGACAATAATAAGGAACACACAGGCAGCGAACAGCAGGTATAAGAATCAACAACCATGTAGGAACACTTCAGTTCATAAAGGTGTCAGACAATAATAAGGAACACACAGGCAGCGAACAGCAGGTATAAGAATCAACAACCATGTAGGAACACTTCAGTTCATAAAGGTGTCAGATAATAATAAGGAACATACAGGCAGCGAACAGCAGGTATAAGAATCAACAACCATGTAGGAACACTTCAGTTCATAAAGGTGCCAGACAATAATAAGGAACACACAGGCAGCGAACAGCAGGTATAAGAATCAACAACCATGTAGGAACACTTCAGTTCATAAAGGTGTCAGACAATAATAAGGAACATACAGGCAGCGAACAGCAGGTATAAGAATCAACAACCATGTAGGAACACTTCAGTTCATAAAGGTGTCAGACAATAATAAGGAACATACAGGCAGCGAACAGCAGGTATAAGAATCAACAACCATGTAGGAATACTTCAGTTCATAAAGGTGTCAGACAATAATAAGGAACATACAGGCAGCGAACAGCAGGTATAAGAATCAACAACCATGTAGGAACACTTTAGTTCATAAAGGTGTCAGACAATAATAAGGAACACACAGGCAGCGAACAGCAGGTATAAGAATCAACAACCATGTAGGAACACTTCAGTTCATAAAGGTGTCAGACAATAATAAGGAACACACAGGCAGCGAACAGCAGGTATAAGAATCAACAACCATATAGGAACACTTCAGTTCATAAAGGTATCAGACAATAATAAGGAACATACAGGCAGCGAACAGCAGATATAAGAATCAACAACCATGTAGGAACACTTCAGTTCATAAAGGTGTCAGACAATAATAAGGAACATACAGGCAGCGAACAGCAGGTATAAGAATCAACAACCATGTAGGAACACTTCAGTTCATAAAGGTGTCAGACAATAATAAGGAACACACAGGCAGCGAACAGCAGGTATAAGAATCAACAACCATGTAGGAACACTTCAGTTCATAAAGGTGTCAGACAATAATAAGGAACACACAGGCAGCGAACAGCAGGTATAAGAATCAACAACCATGTAGGAACACTTCAGTTCATAAAGGTGTCAGACAATAATAAGGAACACACAGGCAGCGAACAGCAGGTATAAGAATCAACAACCATGTAGGAACACTTCAGTTCATAAAGGTGTCAGACAATAATAAGGAACACACAGGCAGCGAACAGCAGGTATAAGAATCAACAACCATGTAGGAACACTTCAGTTCATAAAGGTGTCAGACAATAATAAGAAACACACAGGCAGCGAACAGCAGGTATAAGAATCAACAACCATGTAGGAACACTTCAGTTCATAAAGGTGTCAGACAATAATAAGGAACACACAGGCAGCGAACAGCAGGTATAAGAATCAACAACCATGTAGGAACACTTCAGTTCATAAAGGTGTCAGACAATAATAAGGAACACACAGGCAGCGAACAGCAGGTATAAGAATCAACAACCATGTAGGAACACTTCAGTTCATAAAGGTGTCAGACAATAATAAGGAACACACAGGCAGCGAACAGCAGGTATCAGTATCAACAACCATGTAGGAACACTTCAGTTCATAAAGGTGTCAGACAATAATAAGGAACACACAGGCAGCGAACAGCATGTATCAGAATCAACAACCATGTAGGAACACTTCAGTTCATAAAGGTGTCAGACAATAATAAGGAACACACAGGCAGCGAACAGCAGGTATCAGTATCAACAACCATGTAGGAACACTTCAGTTCATAAAGGTGTCAGACAATAATAAGGAACACACAGGCAGCGAACAGCAGGTATCAGTATCAACAACCATGTAGGAACACTTCAGTTCATAAAGGTGTCAGACAATAATAAGGAACACACAGGCAGCGAACAGCAGGTATCAGTATCAACAACCATGTAGGAACACTTCAGTTCATAAAGGTGTCAGACAAAACCGTGTATTCCTTAATTTATTTTCATTACAAATGAAGCATATAACGAGATCGACTGAAAACACGTTGGGTATCGCGGCTGGTGGACACAGTATAAATAACTTACGTTATGCTGTTGGCACCGCCACGCTGTCAGCACCTTCTTGGTAGCAACAAGTCAGAGGAAATTACAGAAATCTACATATAGTTACAGGAATTGGGGACAATTAGGACTGATCTTGAATAGCATGGAGACAAAAATGGTAGTATCACAGAAACGGATCATGCCTACAGTAAATGGTGTTAATTTGTAGCAAGAACAGAAACTCCACTATCTAGGCACATGGTTAACATTGAAAGATGTATCACATAATATATGAATATAGAATCAAGAATCATAATAGCTCTCGCGACATTTCCCCGCATGCTCTGTCTTCTTCTTCAGTAGCCAAAGAAGTTTCCATTATGATGGCATAGTGACAGTTTGGCAGAACGTCCGGCTGAGGTCTCCTCTACGCTTGAGTGTCGTCCAGAGCTTCTGTTCACCCCCTCCCTCAATCAACCTCTCCAGGTGTAGATCATGTGTTTTGCAGCACTTCTCATTCGAACTTACAGAGTCTCCAGCACGTCAGCCTGGTTATCATCTGACTCGCTACCCAAAGGAGCGGCAGCCATTCTATCAATTTCCTCGAACACCCGCATGCAATGGGCAAGACAATCCATATTGTCTTGACCTTGTGTTCGAGCGACACAAGCCACTTTACGCGGGACATAGTGGTTTCTGTTTGACGTAGAATGCTTTAGGAGATTTCAAACACAAGCTGTCGTTCTGTACCACTCTCCGCCATAACAATCTCTCCAGCCATCAAATACCACCGTAACAGCCACCACCTCCCTTCTCTTACTGGAAGTTGTGATATTATACGCCAGACTCCCCTTCACCTAGATAAAGAAACCAGCAAACACTGCGTTTTATAAAATAAATATATTATGCAATAAGTCCTTGTCATTGGAGGTTAGAACAAGAATTCTTGCCTGTTTCATAAAGCCAGGTTTAACATGAAGGGTGCGAATTCTGTACAATTCTTGACATAAGCAACAAATATCCATAGGTATCAGTGATGTGCTTTCACAGAAAAGTGATACAAGTCCCTTGGACAGCCAAAGTGAGTGATCTGAATGATTTGAGAGAGGCTGTGACAACTTGATCACAAACATCGGGGCGACAGTCGCCATCTCTGGCCAGATGTGTTGAGCGTTCCTACCTGTTACACCTCACCTTCCACTCCGTGTAAAACTCCCCCTCTCCCGCCCCAGACTCCGTGTAAAGCCCCCTCCCCCTGTAAGATTCGTTGTATCAAGCCCCCCCCCCCAACACACACACAGACATTTAGTGTAAAGTCCCCGTCTCAGATTTCGTGTGCAGTCCCAATCCTCAGACACCCTGTAAAGCCCCTCTCAAACTTCTTGTAAATCCTCCGCCTCAAGCGTTGATCCCATGGTGTAAAGGAAGAAAAGAAGCCGTGGAGGCAACCTGCCTGGGTTTATACAAACTTTGAAGCCATGTTTGTGTAAACAGTTCGACAACACCGTCACCTCGCGGCACGTCGTTTGCTCAAGCCACAACATGTCTGAATGGAACCCCGCCGCAATTATTCCTAGTGCTGGCTTGTGCCGCATCTCTCTACCAACGGTTCCTCTGCCTCATTGTCGCCTCCTCGACAAAGTTGAGCAAAGCAACCAAAGAGAACACGTCCGACGCCTGTATGGAAATCTTGTGATTAAGTTATATTTGGCACCGTCAGCTTCTATTTTTACGGCTGCCGTTCGAAGCAAATATCGGCGTCTTATCCGTACGTCTTTTGTGTTGTCTGGCCGTTCTGTTCGCCGGTGGTTGTGAGATGGGTGTCTTGTGAGAATTGTTTCCTAGGAGATTTGATAGGATGTATATCTTCTCTGGATAAAGTTGATGGCAGGAGAATTCTTGATGGGATTCGTATATACAGATTTGATTAAATGTGTGCTCTCTTCATCGGTGTAATTATGTGAAGTGTTTATACAGTTGATTATGTCTAGCTTGTGTATAGTTTTGACTATAAAACCGTTGATTATCTTAATGTTTAACCATATGATTAAATGCACATATGATTGTATTGAAGTGCTGGTTGGGGTAGTGCACTAAAACTGGGAATTATTCAACAATTCTCGCGCTGTGAATCAATACACCATAGGGGCAAATGTTTTCGCATACATAGTACATACCGTGTTTCCCCGAAAATAGGACCGGGTCTTATATTAATTTTAGTTTACAAATGCACTAGGGCTTATTTTTGGGTGATGTCTTATATTTTTGTTTCAGATACAAAAACCTACATTTATTCATGTACAAAATTGTGTATTTATTCAAATAGTCATGTCATCTTCTTCTGGCTCATCGTCATTACTCTCCAAATCTCGAATTCTGGCCTGAATTTCTTGCGACTCCATTACCCGTAGAACCATCGGTTCCACTCTCTCATGTCCAGAAATAAAGCTTTCCTTAAATGCGCATTTCCTGTCCACGTAGCTGCTTGTAGTGCATTGGTAACGTTATTTCACATGAGTGACGTATTGAATTGTGAACCACATCCGTTCATTATCAAGTGCACACCAGTGGCGTCTGTACTCCGACAGGCCATTCGGCAACACGTCTCTCATTCTAGCTGTCGATCTTAACTAGGGCTTATTTTAGGGGTAGGTCTTATATTAAAGTCTTCGTGAAAAATCTTGCTAGGGCAGATTATTGGGGTAGATCTTATTTTCGGGGAAACACGGTACGGCGACGTGAGAACACCAGGGCACGATAGCCACCATCAAAATTGTCATACCCGTGGTTTAGTTGTTCTCTACGTGACGTCACAGTTTTTAGAGGTGTAAATGTAGTTTAAGGTCACAATTTGCTGATAAATCAAATATTGTACTGGCACCTGGCAGTTTTGACAAACGATAGGTTGTTACTTTGTGCTTCAAAATCAGGGTAACTATAACCCATGGCAGGGACAAGGGATGGAGTTAAACCTCTCTATAGTAGGTATTTCGTAACTAACGAAGGACGCCGTTTTCGGAAAGTTCAAGGTCGTTGGATGCGCAGAAGGTTACTGCGCGCCCGCAAGATCTGTATATGAAAATTCCCTTGCCGTGTTTCCAAAAGGATAAATGCGAAACTCTAGCATGAAAAAATGTGAATGACAACTTTAACGAGGGTTCAAAGGTCAATCTCACCTAGCATGGCAAAGAACACTTGAATCGTTTTCATTCGTGAGAACAGGTCGATTTTTAAGACACAAAGTAAGGAAGTTTATAGTTTGCCTTGTCTATTATCAAATTTATAGTACTTTAACCCACATTTTTGAATTGTATGCTCATTTTTACATATAAATATGTAATTGCAATAAGGTTCATTAACCAGACGGTCTAAAACAAAAATGTTAAAAGTGATCAGTGTGTGGGTACTTTACACTACTTTTCATGACCAGGAGATTCACAATGGCGGAGTCGTGACATGTTGGATGGATTTCAGTTTTTATTAATAATTATAAAACAAAGAGAGTTAGAATCATAAAGTTAAACAGAATATCAATACACATTTAACTTTTATAAATAATTTATTTTCTGGCTTTTATCATGCCAAATAACTTAAAATTTATGAAAGTCAAGTCAGTTTTTCAAATCCCTTCACAGGTCCATGGCTGAAAAATTTCATTGACTGCCTTACACTTTACAGTTTTATTTGTCTATGCTATTATATGAATTGTCTTCATTATACTTTATTTTGCATTTTTAAATCCTGTGCCCATTTATTTATTTAACTGTAGAATTTCAACAAGCTTCGTTAACCAGGCGGTGTAAAATAAAAATGTTTTGTGTGATCAGGGTGGGTACTTTTCATGACTCGGAGATTCACAATGGCGGAGTTGTGACATATTGGATGGAAAGTCAAGTCAGTTTTCAAACCCCTTCACAGGTCCATGGCTGAATTTAATGGACTGACTGCCTTAGTTTTATTTGTCTATGTTATATGAATTTATTTATTGTGCATTTATGAATTATGTGTCAAATTTTACACATAACTATAGTGTTTTAACAAGATTCATTATGCCGAGGTATAGAAAATATATAAATTAATATATTTTGTGAGACCATCTGGTTACAGTCACCATTTATTTATGATCGTGAAAATTTACAAAGGCGACATCCCAGCGTATATGAATCTGACTAGTCCAACTATTAGATTTGCATTTTATAAATCTGCAGCAATTTTTATTAACATTATTTTGCTTTTATTTTCTATATTTCTCATTAGATTTATCATGGCAAGAAACAGAAATCATGCCCATCTGATATCACATCTGTCGGTGTTTGAACCTGAAGCTTGAATGCCAAGACAGATCAGTCGCCAACAGAGGTAGTATTTCTCTAATTAAGGACACGTTTCTACGGTGAGTTGAGTTTACCTTTATAGTTTTAATATCTATTTATTATACTGTAAATCAAAGGTGTTTTTAATACATATTAATATTTTGTTGCGTATCCCTTATGGGACGTTGCAGTCAACACCAACATTTTTCAGCTGCTGTTGATGTACTAGGCAAGTGTTACGTTCAGTAGTTTGCCATGGCTTTCTGAACGACCGGCTCCCATACCAGCACGTTACAACACAATGCGACCAACAGAGACACTGATCATGGAACCAGACATTCCACAAACACCAACACAATCTTCTGCATCATTAATGCTGCCTTCTTTTTCAGTGTGCGGTTAATAATTTATAACTTCTTCGTTATCTATCTTTATAATTTTAAGATCAATTTATTATAATATAAAACATTTTAAAAATAAATATACAGCTTCTTTAATTTCTTTTTCTTTTCTCTTCATATTTAAAGTTCACAATTAATAATGTACTATAAATTCTTCATGTTATTTTATAGCATTTTTGTTTTCCAAATTTAGTAATCTTTTTTTTTTCTCTTTTCAAGTAATGTAGCTGCCATGAAGACAGAAGAGATATTGAATGCCAAGACAGGTCAGTCGCCAACAGAGGTAGTATGTCTCTAATTATGGACATATTTCTACGGTGAGTTTAGTTTACCTTTATAGTTTTAATATCTATTTATTATACTGTAAATCAAAGGTTTTTTAATACATATTTTGTTGTGTATCCCTTATGGTACGTTGCAGTCAACGCCAACATTTTTCAGCTGCTGTTGATTTACTAGACAAGTGTTACGTTCAGTAGTTTGCCATTGCTTTCAGAACGATCGGCTCCCATACCAGCACGTTACAACACAATGCGACCAACAGAGACACTGATCATGGAACCAGACATTCCACAAACACCAACAACACAATCTTCTGCATCATTAATGCTGCCTTCTTTTTCAGTGTGCGGTTAATAATTTATAACTTCTTCGTTATCTATCTTTATAATTTTAAGATCAATTTATTATAATATAAAACATTTTAAAAATAAATATACAGTTTCTTTAATTTCTTTTTCTTTTCTCTTCATATTTAAAGTTCACAATTAATAATGTACTATAAATTCTTCATGTTATTTTATAGCATTTTTGTTTTCCAAATTTAGTAATCTTTTTTTTTTCTCTTTTCAAGTAATGTAGCTGCCATGAAGACAGAAGAGATATTGAATGCCAAGACAGGTCAGTCGCCAACAGAGGTAGTATGTCTCTAATTATGGACATATTTCTACGGTGAGTTTAGTTTACCTTTATAGTTTTAATATCTATTTATTATACTGTAAATCAAAGGTTTTTTAATACATATTTTGTTGCGTATCCCTTATGGTACGTTGCAGTCAACGCCAACATTTTTCAGCTGCTGTTGATTTACTAGACAAGTGTTACGTTCAGTAGTTTGCCATTGCTTTCAGAACGACCGGCTCCCATACCAGCATGTTATAACACAATGCGACACGGTCTTAATACATATACAGTATCTTTAATTTCTTGTTCATTTCTCCTCAAATTTAAAGTTCACAGTTAGTTAGTCGACAAATCATCCTCATTGCACATCAAACAATTCAGTGCATACATGCTCAGCTTATTAATCTTCTTTGACTTTCTGCATACTGTTCTTGTTTACCAAACCTCTTTTAATTTGCTGTTCATGCATTCTGACCGTGGTTGTAAATTCATTCATTACTTGTCTGTGTCTCGAACCACGTTATTGCTTTACTTAATGACATGACTTCCATAGTCAGGCTACTTGTGATCAAAGCAAAAGCACCGTAACCTTTCTTCGCAATGACAGCGTCACCGTCTGTCTTTAGTTTGTCTAGTTAGATGCAAATCTGAAATAAACAATTAATAATTTATAACTTCTTCATGTTATTTTATAGCATTTTACTAATCTTTTTTGTCCTCTTTCTTTTCAGGCTCTTGTCAGAATCAACTGATGTCAAGCTGCATATATAATGGAACCATAATATTAATAAAGATTATTAACGGCAAACTATATGAGTACATATTCATCTGTTGACACTTGTGTGCAAATTTACTCATTTTAAACGAACCTCATAACAACCATTTATCCCAATAATATACTTGTGATAACCAATAATAATCGGTGCTTACTGAGTTGATTTTGGTGAGGCCGAGTCAAAGTGAGAGCTAAAATATCAAAATTTAGCATTATTTGATTGTATCAATTTTGTTTTTAAACGAACATGTTAGCAACCATACATCGCTACGACCGGGGCTTCGAGGCCTAACTGCTCATGTCATCCATTTTTTTAATATGATGTGTAACCATTTTAAATTGCTAATTAGGCAACAACACATACTATTAAAAATTCAAAGTGACTGTTAGATCTGTATCATCAATCCGCATAAAACAATATACATCTCAAAATTTTTTGAAGCTAAAATTCAGAAAACGTAACCTAATTTATGAGTTAGTAATTAATTAGCGGCCATTTTAAATTGCTAATTAGGCCACAACACATACTATCAAAAATCCAAAGTGAGCATTAGATCCATAGCATCATTCTGCATGGAACCATATACATCTCAAATTTTTTGAAGCTAAAATTCAGAAAACGTAACCTAATTTATGAGTTAGTAATTAATTAGCGGCCATTTTAAATTGCTAATTAGGCCACAACACATACTATCAAAAATCCAAAGTGAGCATTAGATCCATAGCATCATTCTGCATGGAACCATATACATCTCAAATTTTTTAAAGCTAAAATTCAGAAAACGTAACCTAATTTATGAGTTAGTAATTAATTAGCGGCCATTTTAAATTGCTAATTAGGCCACAACACATACTATTAAAAATTCAAAGTGACTGTTAGATCCGTATCATCAATCTGCATAAAACCATATACATCTCAAAAATTTTTAAAGCTAAAATTCAGAAAACGTAACCTAATTTATGAGTTAGTAATTAATTAGCGGCCATTTTAAATTGCTAATTAGGCCACAACACATACTATCAAAAATTCAAAGTGACCGTTAGATCCGTATCATCATTCCGCATAAAACCATATACATCTCAAATTTTTTAAAGCTAAAATTCAGAAAACGTAACCTAATTTATGAGTTAGTAATTAATTAGCGGCCATTTTAAATTGCTAATTAGGCCACAACACATACTATCAAAAATTCAAAGTGACCGTTAGATCCGTATCATCATTCCGCATAAAACCATATACATCTCAAAATTTTTTAAAGCTAAAATTAAGAATGCACGGAGTAATTAATGAATTAGTAATTAATTAGCGGCCATTTTTACTTGCTAATTAGGTCACCACACGTCATATTAAAAAATAGTTGACATGAGCAGTTAGGCCTCGATACCCCGATCGCAGCGAAGTATGGTTGCTAGGATGTTCGTTTAAAAACTAAATAGATATTCTTAAAAAATGTTAAATTTTGACAATTTGGGCCCCAACACTGATTAGGCCGCGCCAAAATAAACTCAGTGAGCGGATTTTTAAGAAAATTTTAGTCAAAGGTCATGACACTCAAATTTGAATAACTCCACTTAGAATTGAGACACAAACATCATTGAGGTACCGTTAGATTTGTTTTTTCAAGGCCTATCTATCTGTGGTGATCACATTAGTAAATGGCCAATTTGAAAATCATGATCAAAATACCTATCTATAGCATAAAGCCTGGGATGAAGTGTACAGACCATGTGTTGCCCATACAGTATGATCCCCCTCCCTGCCTGCCTTGTTTACTCCAGAGGAAAGGTAACACCAATAAATGTTGAACAAGACCAGCTTCAGAAGCTGCCGGATCAGAAAAGCAGTGCTCTAAATGTCCGCCTGTTGGATCTTCCATCCTAGACCAGGTGCCAAGCAAGGCTTAGGGCCTGGTCTGCCCCGCCATGACATCTAGTCTCAAGGTTGCAAGTCCTCGCGCTAGGGTCAGGCTTGCTCGCCTCCCACCGAAGCCCATGGCATAATGTGAGGTGTTGGGCTCGGTTTGAGCGCCGCCCAACATTCGGTGCTAACAGAAAGCAGGTAGTACCGTTTACAGTCATACGGTAGCTCAGTCATATCTGACTCAACATTCGGCGCTAACAGAAAGAGGTAGTACCGTTTACAGTCATAAGGTAGCTCAGTCATATCTGACTCAACATTCGGCGCTAACAGAAAGAGGTAGAACCGTTTACAGTCATACGGTAGCTCAGTCATATGTGACTCAACATTCGGCGCTAACAGAAAGAGGTAGAACCGTTTACAGTCATACGGTAGCTCAGTCATATGTGACTCAACATTCGGCGCTAACAGAAAGCAGGTAGTACCGTCAACTGTCATATGGTAGCTCAGTCAATTCCGACTTAACATTCGGCGGTACCAGAAACAGGTAGTACGGTCGACTGGTATAGGTCCATCCATCCATCATGTGCCAAGCGTAGGGGATCATGTTTTGCCATCTCACTCGATCACCAGAGTCGTGGATCAGCTCCGTGTTTCTGTCTCGACCATGCCACGTGGACAAGCCATCCAGGTATTTACTTCTCGGTCTTTCCCTTGGTCTCTTCCCTTCGATCTTGCCAGTTGTCACCAAGTTCTCCAAGTCATTTCTTCTCATAACATGCCCACACAATTTTGGCTGTCTGTGTCCAATGTCTCTAATCAGTTTACGATCTTCATTTGTTTCTTGAAGGACTTGTTCATTGGTCTTTCTGTCTGTCCATGCTATTCTTTGCATTTTCCTCAGAAACCACATTTCCACAGCCATCAGATGTTTTTCAGCTTGTCTGCTCATTGTCCACGCTTCACATCCATACAATAGTACAGTTTCTATGTAGCACTTCAACACTCTTTTTCTCGTTTCAGTTGATATCTTTTTATTGGTCAGTATGTTTTTCATCTTGTAAAAGGCTACCTTCACAATGGCAATTCTCATTTTAATTTCTTCAAGGCATCCCATCAGATGTTATGACTGTTCCGAGATAGCTGTACCGATTCGCCTGTTTAAGAATATGCCCATTTACTTGTATATCACATTGTGGTATTTCCTTCTTCCCAGTGACAACCATAATCTGTGTCTTCTTACAATTCAATTCTAACCCTAGTTGCTCACTGCCTGCAACAATCGCATCTACTAAATTTTGCAGGTCCTGTTCATTGTCTGCAATCAAGACTGTATCATCTGCATATCTAATGTTATTGATGCATCGTCCCCAATGTTGATTCCTTCCATATCTTCTATGTTTCCCGAAAATATTTTAACTGTATATGAAAAATGATCTGGAGGCATTACACATCCCTTTCTCACACCTCTCTTAATAGGCTGATATTTACCTACTTCATTATCAATTCTGATGGCAGCTTGTTGTTTCCAATATATGGTTTTTACAAGTCTAGGGTCTTTTCCATCAATTTGTAGATCTTCAAGCACCATTATCATGTTTACATGTCTCACTTTATCGAAAGCCTTTGTGTGGTCAATAAAGCAAAGGTGTAGATCTTTGTTTACTTCTACAGAACGTTCAGTTACTGGTCTCAGGATATACACAGCATTTCCTTCTACAAACCCACATTCTTCTTCTCCTATTTCAGGTTGTATTTTCTTCCTAACTCTTTGTATAATAATTCTTAGCAAAATCTTCATGATGTGACTCATACTAATTGTTCGATGTTGTTCCAAGGCTCCCGATTTCTTTGGGATTGCAATAAATACAGAGTTACATAATTCATGAGGTATATTTCCAGTATTATATTGTATTCATCAGTCTGGTAAATTTATCTATTCCACATTCTTCTTGAACATTAATCATTTCTGTTGTGATGCTGTCTGAACCAGGGGTCTTGCCACATTTCATATGGTTAAGAGCATTCTGAACCTCCATCTTCAAAATTGATGGTCCTTCGTTATTATTTTTTATTTGTTGTACGGTAGCTCAGTCATATCTGACTGAGGCCCAACAGAACAAGATATACCTAACGTCTTATAATCACGGAACTCAGTATAATGTCGGATTTCTCGGAAGTCCAGAACATTAGGAACAACTGACGGTCAGTCTCAATTACCAAGTGCTGCAACAGTTGGTAGACTAGGTGAGTGCTGAATACCTGACTTCAAGAGCATTAAGTACTAGGTGCTACAACAGTTGGTAGACTAGGCGAGTGGTAAATACCTGACTGCAAGAACATTAAGTCGACTAGAGCGCCACACAGTAAGCTAAAGAAGAATAAACAACTCACACAGAACTGGCGTCGTCAGTCGCTACATGTGAGAAACTGAGGGAGATACTGAGAGGATGTAACAAATAGTTCCATATGCAGTGAGTATGGTCTGTTGACTAACTGAAGACTGCAGAGAGCATGTCACAAACATTGACAGTGAATCATTACAGAATTCCTGGGGGAAAGAACAGCGAAAATATATAAAGCATTGGTGATGCCGGGGACCTTTCAAAGCAGAGGACAGGAAAACAAATGTATAAAATTAGATTTAACCAATAGCGACACCATAGCTTCTAAAGTCATGGTCCATGAAAAGTATATAGAAGCTAGTAAAATAGTTAGGGAGCTGTTAAGGGCGGATCATATGTTTAGATGTCCAGCAGAAAATGCAGAATTAGCAGCAGCGAAAGGCAACTCTAGAGACGCTTACAATAGCGAAAGGCAACTCTAATGACCGGCACAGCAGCGAAAGACAACTCAAAAGACCCGTACAACAGCGAAAGATAACGCTAAAGAGCCACACAGCAGCGAAAGGCAACTCTAAAGACCCGTGCAGCAGCGAAAGGTAACTATAGAGACGCTTACAGCAGCGAAAGACAACTCTGAAGACCTGCACAGCAGCGAAAGGTAACCATGGAGACGCTTACAGCAGCGAAAGGCAACCAAGGAGACGCTTTCAGCAGAGAAAGGCAACTCTAGAGACCCATGCTTTAATTAGTTCATTTGGTATTTCGTCTTGTCTCGGTGATTTATTCAAATGGCTTATCGGATGGCTTCTCCAATTTCTTCTTTCGGTATGTCTGGTTCTAAATTTTCGATAGCTTCTTTATCCGCTCCCTGAATTCCTGTGGTATCTGATGGAATGTTGAGAAGTTGTTCGAAGTACTGCCTCCATCTTTTTAGGACTTGTTTTTGTTCACTTATTGGTTCTCCTACTTGAGAGTTGTAGAGTTAAATAGTTACCTGGATCTACAGGGCAGTTGTGGGGAGTTAAATAGTTACCTAGATCTACAGGAGAGTTATAGAGAGTTACATATGTTATCTGGATTTACAGGAGTGTTATGGAGAGTTAAATATGTTACTTGGATCTACAGGAGAGTTATAGAGAGTTAAAATGTTACCTGGCTCTACAGGAGAGTTATAGAGAGTTAAATATGTTACCTGGATCGGTCAACAACCTACCGGAATAACCGTGGTACAGTGTCTGTGAGTATGTCTGGGGCTATTATGTTTATTTTCTCGTATGATGAGACCTCCGTCACCCCTCCTCCTCTCATTTTTCTTCTTTCTCTTCCTCTTCCCCTTGCATCTCGTTCTTCCCTGCCCCCCCCCCCCCCCCCCCCCATTGTCTTCAGCTCTCTTCCCCCTTCCTTCTACCTGCCCTTTCCATTATCCTAATTCCTTCCGCTTTCTTCTTTCTTGTTTCTCCATTCTCCCTCCTTCATCTCCCTGCTTCATTTTCCCCCTTTTCTGCTGCAGACACTGCTGCTACTCACCATCATCCTACACATTCTCCGTTTCCTGTCCTTGTCCTCTACGTTTTCCTTGCTACTTCTATGTTATGGTTCACTAGGTGCCCTTCATTGATTCCCTGCCTTGACAAGCATTTGTCTGGGGTTCATTCCCTCTACACAGATTCCCTGCCTTGACAAGCATTTGTCTGGGGTTCACTCCATCTACACAAATTCCCTACGCTGACAAGCATTTGTCTGTGGTTCTCTCCCTGTACACAGATTCCTGCGTTGACAAGCATTTGTCTGTGGTTCACTCCCTCTACACAGATTCCCTGCCTTGACAAGCATTTGTCTGTGGTTCACGCCTTCTACACAGATTCCCTGCCTTGACAAGCATGTGTCTGTGGTTCACGCCTTCTACACAGATTCCCTGCCTTGACAAGCATTTGTCTGTGGTTCACGCTTTCTACACAGATTCCCTGCCTTGACAAGCATTTGTCTGGGGTTCACTCCATCTACACAAATTCCCTGCGTTGACAAGCATTTGTCTGGGGTTCACTCCCTCTACACAGATTCCCTGCCTTGACAAGCATTTATCTGGGGTTCACTCCCACTATACACAGATTCCCTGCGTTGACAAGCATTTATCTGGGGTTCACTCCCTGCACATCAGACCCGTCTCTGACCCTTGCTCCAGGCTTCTCTGTATCGAGTCTTGTGATGGTGCAGCTGACATCTGGAGCCTTCTGTCAACCTGGACTTGTCTCTGTACACCTGGGCTTGTCTTTGTACACCTGGGCTTGTCTCTGTACATATGGGCTTGTCTCTGTATATCTGGGCTTGTCTCTGTGAATCTGGGCTTGTCTCTATACAGCTGGACTTACCTATGTACATCTGGTCATGTCTCTGTACACCTGGGCTTGTCTCTGTAACCTGGGCTTGTCTCTGTACACCTGAGCTTGTCTATGTACATTTGGGCATGTCTCTGTACATCTGGGCTTGTCTCTGTACACCTGAGCTTGTCTCTGTACACCTGAGCTTGTCTCTATACACCTGAGCTTGTCTCTGTACATCTGGGCTCGTCTCTGTACAGCTGGACGTGCCTATGTACACCTGTGCATGTCTCTGCACATCTGGGCTTGTTTCTGTACACCTGGGCATGTCTCTGTACACCTGGGCATGTCTCTGTACACCTGAGCTTGTCTCTGTACATCTGGGCATGTCTCTGCACATCTGGGCTTGTTTCTGTACACATGGGCTTGTCTCTGTACATCTGGGCATGTCTCTGTACATCTGGGCTTGTCTCTGTACACCTGGGCTTGTCTCTGTACAGCTGGGCTTGCCTATATACACCTGGGCTTATCTCTGTATATCTGGGTTTGTTTCTGTACAGCTGGACTTGTCTATGTACACCTGGGCTTGAGGTTAAACTTCAAAATCGCATGCCCCTAGTAGTTGGCTATTTTTATTGAAACCCCAGTGCAGGAAACATCTATTATGAACAATTCACCACTATGATGGATGTAGTCTTTTGTAATACGAGAGAAATAATACTGCTAGGTGACTTCAACATAGACACTAACAAATCAAACAAAACATGGGAAACATAATAGAGTCATATAACTTCCAACAGTTAGCCAAACAAACCACTAGAATAACAAAATCATCTGCAACACTTATAGATCACATGTATACTACATGTGCTGACAACATCACAGACTGTACTGTACCTATTAATGCAATGAGCGATCACTACCCAGTATGTTGCACGTGGCCAAAAAGAGGTACCAAAACTCTGAAACACAAACATACAAGTATAAAATATAGAAATTATAAAAATTTCAATCAGGATGTCTTTTTACAAGACTTGCTCAACTCGTCTCTGGACAATGTTTACCAGCTTCCTTACCCAGACGATGCCCTGGACTACTGGCTGAAGACCTTTCTAAGTGTATTTGATAAGCATGTTCCATTTAAGGAAGTTCGAGTTAAACATTACACTAAGCCCCCGTGGATCACACAGAAGGTAGTTGAAATTATGAGAGATCGGGACAGGGCACATAAAAATAGAGATTCAACCAGTACCGTAGTCCGAGAAACAAAGTTCAATATGTTATTCGAAAGGAAAAGAAAAACTATTTTAAGAACTTAAGAACTTTTTGTGAGAAAAAATGCTATGGAGGAATTCTCTCCAACATACTGCTAATGACTATCACTGAAGTATTTACTCATCTCAGTAACCTAAAAAAAACAATAACTCATCAGGACTAGATGGAATCAGTAATCGGATTCTTCGCTACGCTGCACCGGCGATCTGCGAGTCACTAACTTTTATATATAATCAATGCCTCACCAAAGGTCACTTCCTATCAGCCTTTAAAATCGCTAGTGTATTCTCATTTAAAAGCTAGTTCATTAGACGATCGTCTCATGAGTAACTACAGGCCAATTTCCATATTATCCTCACTATCCAAACCACTGGAAAAGCACATTCACAAAATAACACTAGAGCACTTAGTTCGCCAGAAACTAATAGTTGACAGTCAGTCAGGATTTTGGCCAAAATATTCTTGTTAAACGGTCCTAACAAACATGACAGAAAACTGGCATCAAAATATTAACAACAATACTCTATGTGGAGCGGTGTTTATAAACTTTAGAAAAGCATTCATACTATTCTAATTAAAAAACTACAAACAATTAAAATAAGCTTTAATATAGTGGCATTAATAAAATCATTTTTATTAGACAGAAAACAAGTAGTGTCACACAATAAATCCTTATCTCAAGCCATTACCGTTAATATTTAATATTGGAGTACCTCAGGGGTCCCTCTGTTATTTGCCATTTATATAAATGATCTTCCCTTATATCTTTCGTCGTCCTGTGATATATTTGCAGACGACTGCACAGTATATACCAACGCTACTAATTGTAATGTGCTTAAATTATTCTGCAACAGGAAATAAATAATGTAGTTAATTGGAGTCATGCAAACCGCATGCTAATTAACATTTCTAAAACAAAATCTATGTTAATAGCAACCAGCAACAACTTCACAATCTAAACTCGCAGAGAACTTTTTAGCTGCACATTGGTAGCACGCCTGTAGAAAGTGTAACCGAGTACAAAGCACTGGGTGTGATCATTGATCAAAATCTAACCTTTAATTCCCATACTCATGCTCTAGTTAAACAAATAGGAAAAAAAAATGTATACCAACTTGCCAAAATCAAACATTTCCTTGACGAAAACACAAGAAAGATATTCTATACTTCCCACATACAAACACATATTGATTATTGCTCCACAATCTGGGATGGATGCTCCAAATCAATAACAAAAGCCTTTATTCACTCCAGAAAAGGGCAGTGCGTTTAATTAATGGTAAAAAGCTTACCGACAATTCTAATCTACATGAACATCCACAGTTACTGCCACTCCACAAACGCCTACTTTTTAATAAGGCTAAACTAATTAATAAAATCCTATTTCAAAATGCTTCAAGCTTCCTTTGGCCATTGTTCAAATATAACGCAAGACATAGCGAACGACTAAATATACTTCATGTTCCTAAACCTAGGATAGACTTATGTAAAACAAGCTTAGCATACTCTGCCGCTCAGTTGTGGAACAATATTCCACAAGAAATCAAAGACACCACCAATAATTGTACATACAGTCGCAACATGTTTGAACACTAACTCGGAACAGACTACATGCCCCCCTAAAAAATAATAATGGTAAATTATCTCAAACGACAACTAGCCAATAAACATTCCCATATATACGACACGTTACACCTTCCTTGGGTATTTATAATGCCCGTGTTAAACATTGTCTCAGTGAGTCGTGTATTATTAATTATTTTTCATGCGTATTAATGCTTATTGTTCTTTTGTTGTCTAAGATTAGATTCATAAGCGATGTTGAATGAAATAATGTATGAGAGGAAATAGAGAAGAAGGGCAGAATGTCAGACGGACTTGTGTGCCCAATTCTTAACCCTTTGAAAATAAAGATTGTTCGTTCGTTCGTTCGTTCGTTCAATAAACCTGAAAATGTCTCTATAAACCCAGGCTTGACTACATACATATTGATTTGTGTCTTTAAATTTGGACCAGTCTGTATAAACTTGGACCTGTCTTTATATACCTGGAATATATAAAGTATATATACAAGTGTATACATAGATAACGACAAGATAACTGAACAGCTCTGCAGCTGGGCAGAGAAGGGCACTCACTTGTCCTGACAGTCGGATTTGGCTGTCAAAGGCTGAGGTAACAGAACACCATGTGGATTTAGAAGGCAAGGGGAAACCACCACATTATCTTCCCAAGTTTTCATGACTAAACACACTTCAATGTCAGTAAACGACGTCAATGACTGTTTTAGGACATCCTCGTCCGGTCGGGACAGTCAAGTGCCACAAGTGCCACCTAATCGTTATCCAAAAACTGAAGGCAGCATCTTAATGAAAACAAATAAGGTTAAAATAGGTACATGGAATGTTAGAACGTTAAGTGAGCTTGGAAAGTTACACAATGTTATAAGTGAAATGGAAAGTATGAAATTGACTATTCTGGGCGTAAGTGAGATGAGATGGAAGGGATCAGGCAAAATTATAAACGAAAAACACACAATAATTTATTCTGGAGGGGATACACACGAAAAATGAGTAGGGCTAATATTTGATAAACAAACAGCCAAATCAATTAATGGTTGCTGGTCTATTTCAGACAGAGTTATTATGGTCACATTGAAAGTCAAGCCAATAGATATAAATATTGTACAAAATATTGTACAAGTATACGCACCAACAACAAGCAGGAGTGATGAAGAAATACAACATTTTTACGATGAAGTAGACATGGCAATGTCTCAAATTAAATCACAAGATATAAAAATAATACTAGGTGATTTTAATGCAAAAGTAGGAAAAGGAAAAATGGCGGATATAGTGGGGCATTATGGTTTAGGTATTTAAATAAACTGAACGAGGAGAACAACTAATAGAATGGGCAAATATCAATGATATGATAATTGGAAAAACCTGGTTTAAACATCATAAAAGACGACTTTACACATAGAAAAGCCCTGA
This sequence comes from Cepaea hortensis, assembly GCA_963921405.1. Taxonomy (NCBI): domain Eukaryota; kingdom Metazoa; phylum Mollusca; class Gastropoda; order Stylommatophora; family Helicidae; genus Cepaea; species Cepaea hortensis. The sequence continues at coordinate 56,151,928 of OY992879.1, forward strand.
TAAGAAAGTACTCAACCAAATTGACTACATAATAATTAATAAAAGGTTTCGAAATGCGTTAATTAATGTAAAGACAATGCCGGGTGCTGACTGTAATAGTGATCATGTACAACTATGTGATATAATAAAAGTAAGACTGAATAGAAGAAAAACAGTGGTTAGGAACATGAGACTTAATAGAGGTTTTGAAGGTAGATAAAGAAATTCAAGAACAATACATAGTGATTGTGAAAAATGGGTATAATGCAATAGCTAAAATACAGAATATAAACGAACAATGGGAAATGTTAAGGGATTCCATTCATCAAACGAGCAAAGAAATATTACCGGAGAGAAACCAAAAGGCTAAGAAAAAATGGATGACTGAAGAAATATTAAAGTTGATGGTCAAAAGAAAACGAGTAAAAATTATAAGCATGGATATAATGAGATAAATAAAGAAATAAGAAATAATTGTGTGAAAGCAAACGAAAGTTGGTTAAATTAACAGTGCAAGAAAATTGAATTAAATTCTATTAAAGATAAAAAAAAAAAAATATGCACAAACAAATAAGTGAGATTACAGGAAGAAAAATAAGAATAAATACAGGTTGTTTAAAATTAAAAAAAAAACAGGAAATATATTATTGGAGGAGGATGCTATAATGAAGAGGTGGAATGAGTATATAAGAGACTAATATGATGGAGAAAGGGCAGAATTAACAGAAGAAAGTAACTTAGAAGGTCCACCTATTCTAAAAGAAGAAGTTGATGACGCTATCAAGCATATGAAGAAAGGAAAATCAGCTGGGCCAGATGAAATCACAATAGAAGAATGGGAGCATTCGGAGTAGATATATTAACCAAAATGTTGAATGATATTTATAGCTGTGGATAAATACTTCATATATATATATATATATATATATATATATATATATATATATATATATATATATATATATATATATATATATATATATATATATATATATATATATATATATATATATATATATATATATATATATATGAGGAAACTGCAAAGAATACCATGGACAGATAGAAAAACCAATGAACAAGTCCTTCAAGAAACAAATGAAGATCGTAAACTGATTAAAGACATTAGATGTAGACAGTCAAAAATTTTTGGTCATGTTATGAGAAGAAATGAATTTGAGAACTTGGTGACAACTGGCAAGATCGAAGGGAACAGACCAAGGGGAAGACCAAGAATTAAATACCTGGATGGCTTGGCCACGTGGCATGGTCGAGTCAGAAACACGGAGCTGATCCACGTCTCTGGTGATCGAGCGAGATGGCAGAACATGACTGCCCACGCTTATCGGCATGGCACATAATAAATGAATGAATGAATGTATACCAAGCGATATGTTGAAATCTGTATTTATAGCTATACCAAAAAGACCAGGAGCAATTGAATGCGAAGATTTTCGCACGATTAACCTCATAAATCACGTCACCAAGCTTCTACTCAGAATTATAATGAGACGAACAAGGAAGAAAATAAAATTGGAAATTGGTGAATAACAGTATGGATTTGTGGAAGGAAAAGGTACAAACAATGCAATATACACATTACGAACACTATTAGAAAGATCAGTAGAGACAAAGAAAGACATATATTTGTGCTTCATAGATTATACTAAGGCTTTTGATAAAGTAAAACATGATGAACTGATTAAAATGTTTGAAGATATTAACATTGATGGGAAAGATCTAAGAATAATAAAAAAAAATATTTACTGGAACCTAACAGCAGCAATTAAAATGGGAAATAAAGAAGGAAATTATGAACACATAAAGTTGGGAGTAAGACAGGGTTGTGTTTTGTCGCAGGATCTCTTCTCCCTTTATAGCGAAGTAATAATGAGAGAGATCAAAGAAAAGCCAGGAATAATATTTGGAGGTTATAATATAAATAATATACGCTATGCAGATGACACAGTATTGATAGCGGATAAAGAAACAGATCTACAACAATTGTTGGACATTGTAGTAACAGAGAATGCAAAGAAAGGACTCTCCTTGAATATCAAGAAAACAGTAACAATGGTGATATCAAAGAAATAGGTGACACCCAAATGTGAAATAGAGATAGAAGGGAAAATTCTTCACCAAGTGGATAGTTTTAAATATCTAGGGACATTTATAACATAAGATGGAAGATGCACAACAGAGATTAAGAGCAGAATAGGGCAAGGAAAGGCTGCATTTAAAAAACTGAAGAATATGTTATGCAATAAGTCGCTATCATTGAATGTAAGAAAGAGAGTGCTGAAGAGCTATATAGAACATGTTTTGCTGTATGGCTGTGGATCTTGGAATATAAATGAACAAATTAGGAAGAGATTGGAGGAACAGCGATGTGGTTCCTTAGATGAATGTTGCGAATTCCGTGCACTGCCAACATAACTAACGAAGAATGCCTTAAAGAGGCTGGCGAAAATAGAAACTTTATATACAACAATTAGAAAGAGACAAACAGTTTTTTTTTGGGGGGTCATGTGATGAGAAGAGAGGCGATGGGGAATATCGTGACAACTGGAAAGATCGAGGGGAAGAGAGGCAGAGGCAGACCACGAGAAATGATGCTGGATGGATTGCGACGGTGGCATGAAGGAATATCGACAGTAGAGTTGATCCATAAAACCAAAGACAGAGAGAGATCTGTGGGGAGTCATGAACGCCTACGCCAGTCGGCATGGTACTTGATGATGATGATGATGATGACGACACACACACACACACACACACACACGCACAAACAAACACACACACACACACTCACACACACACTGGTATATATAATTTATATATCTGTAAACCTGTTCTTGTCTTATAGATTATAGTCTATAAATTTACGATTTTCTCAAAAACTCCAGTCTGTCTCTATAAATCTGCTCTTGTCTCTATAAATCTAGGAATTTCACTATAAATCCGAACCTGTCTCTGTAAACTCGGACCTGTCTGTATAAACCCCAACCTGTTTCTATAAACCAGGATGTCTTTATAACCCAGACCTGTCTCTGTAAACCCGGACCTGTCTTTATAAACCCGGACCTGTCTCAAAGAAAGTGGCACAGAGCCAACTCTGCTGATCAGGGAAAATGATCTCGAAAATAGAAAGGCTAATGGAGACAGACTTGAGCTGAACACTGATGGCTATGTGGCGTGCCCACTTTGTCCTAGTAATTGATTGAGACTGTCAGTACACGCTAGAATATACGCTTGTTCTTGAAATTGTCTTCGCCTTTTGTATGCCATCATCAACGTCGCCATCATCAACAACGCCATAATCAACATCACCATCATCAACATGTCATCATCAACATCTCCATCATCAACATCTCCATCATCAACATCTCCATCTTTCAACATCACCATCATCAACATGGTCATCATCAACATCTCCATCATCAACATCACCATCATCAACATGGTCATCATCATCATAATCTCCATCATCATCATCTCCATCATCAACATCACCATCATCAACATCTCCATCATCAACATGGTCATCATCAACATCTCCATCATCAACATCTCCATCATCAACATCTCCATCATCAACATCGCCATCATCAACATCTCCATCATCAACATCGCCATCATCAACATCGCCATCATCAACATCGCCAACATCAACATTACCATCATCAACATCGCCATCATCAACATCGCCATCATCAACATCGCCATCATCAACATCGCCATCATCAACATCGCCATCATCAACATGGCCATCATCAACATCGCCATCATCAACATCGCCATCATCAACATCGCCATCATCAACATCGCCATCATCAACATCTCCATCATCAACATTGCCATCATCAACATCTCCATCATCAACATCTCCATCTTTCAACATCACCATCATCAACATGGTCATCATCAACATCTCCATCATCAACATCTCCATCATCAACATCACCATCATCAACATGGTCATCATCATCATCATCTCCATCATCATCATCTCCATCATCAACATCCCCATCATCAACATCGCCATCATCAACATCTCCATCATCAACATCTCCATCATCAACATCGCCATCATCAACATCGCCATCATCAACATGGCCATCATCAACATCGCCATCATCAACATCGCCATCATCAACATCTCCATCATAAATATCTCCATCATCAACGTCGCCATCATCAACATCGCCATCATCAACATCTCCATCATCAACATCGCCATCATCAACATCGCCATCATCAACATCGCCATCATCAACATCGCCATCGTCAACATCGCCATCATCAACATGGCCATCATCAACATCGCCATCATCAACATCGCCATCATCAACATCGCCATCATCAACATCGCCATCATCAACATCTCCATCATCAACATCGCCATCATCAACATCTCCATCTTTCAACATCACCATCATCAACATGGTCATCATCAACATCTCCATCATCAACATCACCATCATCAACATGGTCATCATCATCATCTCCATCATCATCATCTCCATCATCAACATTGCCATCATCAACATCGCCATCATCAACATCGCCATCATCAACATCTCCATCATCAACATCTCCATCATCAACATCTCCATCATCAACGTCGCCATCATCAACATCGCCATCATCAACATCTCCATCATCAACATCGCCATCATCAACATCGCCATCATCAACATGGCCATCATCAACATCGCCATCATCAACATCGCCATCATCAACATCGCCATCATCAACGTCGCCATCATCAACATCGCCATCATCAAGATCTCCATCATCAACATCGCCATCATCAATATCGCCATCATCAACATCGCCATCATCAACATCGCCATCATCAACATCGCCATCATCAACATCGCCATCATCAACATCGCCATAAACAACGTCGTCACCATCATCGCCATCATCAACATCGCCAGCATGTAACAGGTCAAACGAACGAACGAACTTTATTTTAAAAGGGTAACAAACATTTGTAACAAGCGGCATCTATCGCCAACCATCGGCAAGACTGTGGATCTTCTGTTGGTGTCCCTGCCTCGTGTGTTTCCCAGATGTTTTTGTTGTATGTCCACTATCGTGCTGGTGGACCACAGCTCCCTTCTCAATAGCCATGCTTTGTGTGTATGTCCGTTTGTGTGCCCGTCTCCCTGCCTGCCTAAATGTCTGTCTGCCTGTTTGTCTGTCTTTAAACAATAAATCTCTATTAGTAGGGGAAATGGTACAAACGAATCGAATGTATAGCAACTGGGTAGAACGTGTGTCTCATAACTTCTACCCCATGATTGTGTTGTCCTTGTGGTCTAGAAGATTTCTTTCTTGCAGTCTTCACGTGTGTTTGGTCACAGCTCTCTCCCCATCGTTAGGTCCTCTCCAGCCCCAGTCTTGGTTTGATTCTGTACAGTCTTCACGTGTGTTTGGTCCAGCTCTCTCCCCATCGTTAGGTCCTCTCCAGCCCCAGTAGTGGTTTGATTCTGGACAGTCTTCACGTGTGTTTGGTCCAGCTCTCTCCCCATCGTTAGGTCCTCTCCAGCCCCAGTAGTGGTTTGATTCTGTACAGTCTTCACGTGTGTTTGGTCCAGCTCTCTCCCCATCGTTAGGTCCTCTCTAGCCCCAGGCATGGTTTGATTCTGTACAGTCTTCACGTGTGTTTGGTCCAGCTCTCTCCCCATCGTTAGGTCCTCTCCAGCCCCAGTAGTGGTTTGATTCTGGACAGTCTTCACGTGTGTTTGGTCCAGCTCTCTCCCCATCGTTAGGTCCTCTCCAGCCCCAGTAGTGGTTTGATTCTGGACAGTCTTCACGTGTGTTTGGTCCAGCTCTCTCCCCATCGTTAGGTCCTCTCCAGCCCCAGTAGTGGTTTGATTCTGTACAGTATTCACGTGTGTTTGGTCCAGCTCTCTCCCCATCGTTAGGTCCTCTCCAGTCCCAGTAGTGGTTTGATTCTGGACAGTATTCACCACCGTTTCTGCAGGCCTGTCTGAGTTCTGTCTGAACCTTTGAATTTCACTTTTGGCTCTGGATAATGTTTTAATAAACCGGCTCTATGGGTCTATGTTTTGATGAAGCTTGTGTTGTTCAGCAGTTATGACTCAACAACAATAGTACACATGGCTACAGTTGTTTGCCTGTCCCCTCTGCCAAACACCACCTCCAGTTGTACAAGGGATGTGTCACCTAAGCTCCCCGCACGTCTGCCACTGTTGATGCAACTTTTTCCAGGACGCGTCCAAGTCAAGGCGGCACGTGTTCCTCATTTCTGCTAAAGAGGTCCTCTTTTACTCCCCCCTCCCCCACCCTTTCTGAACCCTGTAGAGAAGCTGTACACACCCCTTGAATGTTGTCGGATATGTGGTGTTGTCGCCATATTTCTGTAGACCAGTCGGGACTCGCTGGGTCATGTGGTCAGTACCAGGTCGGCTTTTTCTGTCCGCAGATCAGTTCTCGAGTGACCTTTACCTTGGCGTGGGCCACCCTGGGTCAAAGGACATATAGTTCGGTGAACATAACGTTAGTTGGTTCCTACATGCCCCCCCCCCCCCCGGTTTATCACCGCTTTACACAGTGTAGCTTAATAAAGAACGTTGCTTTTAAAAGAAGCTCAGTGCAAATATAAAGAACACAAGGCCTCATAAACAAACACGGTGTAACTATAAATATATTATAAACACTGCTATACAGTATAATAGGGAAAGTATGTGGGGAACAAAGGCAGTCCAACAATATGCCACATATCATATTGCCATGACAAGAGAGAGTATTAAAAGTTGTATGCGATGTTAAACTGGTTTGCCCGCTCTAACCCCCCCCCCCCCTCCCCCCTTTCCCCATATGAAAGTAATCAAGCAAAATGGAATTCCTCCACTTGGGTGCCCTATGCCCCCCCTCCCCACACACACACACACATTAATCGTTGGTTAGAGCAGAAATTCCCTGACCGCGTCCAGCGAAAGGGCCAGAGTTTCGGGCCCAGCGGTAAATTAGATAGAGAGTAGGGGAAGATAATCATGTATGGAATCTGCCTGAATACATGGCCCGGAAAACCAGCCGCCCCCGCCCCTGGCCTCCCCGAGGTTGCGGACGGAGAGGGCGAGTATCGCACTGGCCTGCATATTTTCTTTCACTCTAAGCTTGAACGATCTTGGATTCGTGTACTTTCTATGGCCGTCCTTCTCTGGAACCTTTCACGCGTCCATCTCTTGAAGTGTTAACCGTTCATCTGTTTAACCGTCAATCTGTTGAACTGTCCGTTCGTCCGTCCATCTGTTGAACCGTTACCCGTCCATCTGTTAAACTGTCCAGCCGTCCATCTGTTTAACTGTCCATTCGCCAATTTCTAATTTCCCCAGAGGTTGGTTAATTCAGAGTGTAGATCTAATTGATTGCCATTCTGCTTCAAGTGTTCCTTCCATTGGCTGTCATTCTACTCCAAGTGTTCATCTCATTGGCTGTCATTCTACTTTAAATGTTAACCTCATTGGCTGACATTCTACTTCAAGTGTTCGTCTCATTGGCTGTCCTTCTACTTCAAGTGTTCATTCCCGTGGCTGACATTTTATTTCAAGTGTTCCTCTCATTGGCTGTCATTCTACTTCAAGTGTTCTTTCCATTGGCTGTCATTTGTAATATAAATTTTTCACAAGCGTAACATCGCTGTAAATATTTCCCGTCGACAATTAAAGTTTGACCCCGCCACGGGGATAATTTGTTCCTCGCTGCGATAAATCCTACTTTTTCATCGACCCATTGTGACGTCACCACCGGAACACAACAAACTAAAATAAAAAGGCATGACAGCAGTGTAAGCGGTCTATTTGAGAGTCAGCCCAACAAGAGAAGGGACCACTGTGTCCGACGGCATGACATAATTGTAGCAACCTCAACATTGAAACTAAATCAACGTGGAAGAAGAAATAATCTACATGCTATACGCTGCATTTTCGAGGCTTGGATCCTGAACTCTGTGTTGGAAGCATCCTGTTCGGATGATGGTAGTGGTCATACTCAGGTAGATCCAGACCTGACTTGGTGAAAATTGAATGCAGCACCTGTTGAGTGAGAGCATTGTTGAGTGATGCCCTTGACAGAGTAGTGCAGAAACTTATCTACCTGCAAACGTTCCATTTGTCTCATAGGAGAGGCAATCTTTATTTAACATTTACCTGCCAAAAATGGAACGAAAACCAAGAGCCAACTTATAATGTTCTACTCAGACCTGGAATAATAAGACTACAGAACATACAGCAATTAATTGATAGCCAGAGGGATTCCCAAAGCTGGAAGTGGAGAACCCTGAATGTAGACAGTTCTTTTTTTTTTCAGATCATCCAGACCAGTAAAAGATTAGCAGTACATGCCACTGGAAAAAATATAGATATTATTATACACATTATAATTGGCACATCAATTCTGTATAATTACCATTATATGTATATGTCCTTATTTTATGACAGGAAATTGTAATATTGAATGCAATTTACAAAATCCATGTTTGTGTTTATTAAATCATAACAAAATGAGGTCATGTATTGATTGCATTTTTTCTTGTCATAGTCAAATTGTAAACTACCCTAGATAGAATTAATTAGTTGGTAGAGGAGAGGCAAGGAACCACTTAAAGGATATTTTGGGTATAAAAGGGAATACAACTTTTTCAGTTATTTCCTGAAGGTATTCCTTGGTTCTCTAAAACTCTATTTCTTGTCTCAAACAACTGAGTCAGTACAGCTAAATTAATTAAACGGGCAGGATCACATTGGGAAAAAGGATTTTGCATCCTTTCTCTCTTTGGGGTTGAGCCACCAATCTCGACGTATCCGACATCATTCTACTTCAAGTGTTCATTCCATTGGCTGTCATTCTACTTCAAGTGTTCATTCCATTGGCTGTCATTCTACTTCAAGTGTTCATTCCATTGGCTGTCATTCTACTTCAAGTGTTCATTCCATTGGCTGTCATTCTACTTCCAGTGTTCATTCCATTGGCTGTCATTCTACTTCAAGTGTTCATTCCATTGGCTGTCATTCTACTTAAAATGTTCATTCCATTGGCTGTCATTCTACTTCAAGTGTTCATTCAATTGGCTGTCATTCTACTTCAAGTGTTCATTCCATTGGCTGCCATTCTACTTCCATTGTTCATATCATTGGCTGTCATTCTACTTAAAATGTCGATCTCATTATTATCATTCTACTTAAGTGTTCATCCCATTGGCTGTCATTTTTCTTCACGTGTATTTGACATATTGCTTGTCAGTCTACTTCAAGTGTTCATTTCACTCGCTGTCATTCTATTCAGGTTTTGGCCTCTCGTGAACAAGTCATTTAACTAAACATAAGTTGTCTTTTTTTTTTCTTTAAGGCGATCATTTGACTGCAGTTGTGTCTTTTGTTGAAATCCATTTGTTGATAGCACACAGTTTAGTTCCGCTTCAAGCTTACTGGTCTAGCGCTGTTGTAGTTGGTCCCTTGCCTCCTGCGCCAGACAACTGTTTCAGTAACCAACTCTATACCAGTTGTTACTTTATCTCCTTTTGCCCCAGAACGTTATTGTAGATCCTTCTGACTCTAAATATTTATTACATCGAAGCTAGAACTGTCCAACAGAAAATGTCAATCATTTGATTTCATTGGCTATAAGCAATATTCAATTGTTTTGATTGGCTGTATGAGTTCTTAAATACGTTATTTCTTCGTCTTCTTCTGCGTTAGTCCGGAATGTTGTTATAGACGTAAATGCATTGTGCCTGTTTACAGCAGAGGCGCGATATTTTCACCTTTCGGCCGACACATCCGACTTCTTCAGGCATTTGTTGACCTTCCCGGGAAATACATTATTTGATAAGCTATTTTACTTTTATACATGATTAGTCTGATTGGCTATAGCTATTTTTAAACACTCTGATTGGCTAGACTTATTTTTACGCAATCGGATTGGCTATAGTTATTTTTAAACAATTGATCTGAGTGGCATTAGATATTCATAAACCGTTTATCTTATTGGCTGTTCGTATTATATCATTGGCTATTGTTAGGTGCATACAACTGGTCTGAGCGGCATAGGGCATTCATAGAATATATCTGATTGGCTGTTCGTATACTTAAAATTTAATCTGACTAATTGTAGCTGTTGTATAATTGATCTGGCTGCCTATATATGTACATGCACACGATACAACAATGAATATGTTGCCTGGGCATACGTAGAATGACAGCCAATGGGATGGAAGTTGACTTAAAGCCAATGAGACCGACAATTGAAGCAGAATGACAACCAATGAGATCGACACTTGAAGCAGAATGTAAGTCTGAACACAGGACTACACGTTGAAGAGAGTGCTAATGTACACAGTGTACGCGAGTACTGGCTGCAATACTACACGTTGAAGAGAGTGCTAATGTACACAGTGCACGCCAGTACTGGCTGCAATACTACACGTTGAAGAGAGTGCTAATGTACACAGTGCACGCGAGTACTGGCTGCAATACTACACGTTGAAGAGAGTGCTGGTGCACACAGTGCACGCCAGTACTGGCTGCAATACTACACGTTGAAGAGAGTGCTAATGTACACAGTGCACGCCAGTACTGGCTGCAATACTACACGTTGAAGAGAGTGCTAATGTACACAGTGCACGCCAGTACTGGCTGCAATACTACACGTTGAAGAGAGTGCTGGTGTACACAATGCCCAGAGCCCTGGCATCACCTCATATGTGTGTAGACAAGTGTGTTAGTGATCAAAGTGAAAGTCTATTCCCATGATAAAACATCATATAATGCGGTTGCCACATAGGACATTTCCTCTCCATAATATTTCCAGCCGCTCACTTAGCGAATACTAACCTTGTCTGCACCATCAGACCGCGCACTCCCTGAGTGGTGAGTCAACAGATGGAAAGCTGCCTAGATAAGATGTTGTCATGTGAGATTCCGTCTGTGCACCGTCCAACGCTGCCAGTGTAAGCGTTCACAGGCGACACGAGACTCAACTACTAGCCGTGGGTATACAGTACTGATAACTTGAGGAATAGTTAGTTAGTTAGTCGACAGATCATCCTCATTGCACATCGAACCATTCAGTCCATACGTGCTCGGATCCCCTCCTCAGCAAGTCCCACAGCGTGTAGCGGCTAACAACACCAGTTCTGTGTTGGTTTATTAACCATGTTTTGCCTCCCGTATAGTGTTCTTGTCTGGCCACACCTCTTTTAATTTGCTGTTCTCGCAGTCTGACCATCAATGTAGATTAACAGTCATTACTTGGTTCTCGCAAACGACTTACTTCTGTTAGAGCATTCAGTGTGTCAGTCTGGTCCATGGATCGTCCGCCCTCCAGAGTAGCCTTACCTGCAAGCCTATCAGCCTGCTAATTTCACTGTACACTGGCATGCCCTGGCACGAAAATGAAACTAATCTTTGCCAGCCGTAACCGCCCCAAAGACACCAACCACTGTCTTCGGACCCACCCCATCGTAGGGTTGCTAGATACGCGGGCATCAAAAAGGAGGACATAATAAGACACCAAAAAAAAAAAAAAAAAAAAAAAAAAGAGAACAAAGAAGGACATAGTGAATGTTTCATTTGAAACTTTGCAGATTAAACCCACAATTAGTACAATTTTACTACAATGGCTGCCAATAAGTGTATCTTACTCTTAGTGGATCGACCAAGAAACAATCATGTTAAAAAATAAATATAAATTCAATGGAGGCCTATTTCAAAATGCTAAAAAAAAAAAAAATAAAAAAAAAAAACAAAGAAAAAAAAAACATTATTTAAACAACCGATTGTACAGTTATTACCTTATAATCTTCATTAATTACATAACATATTTCTCGGAGGAGCCAACTTTTCGTAGAAGATCCTCGTTAGCAATCACATATGCATAAAACTGTTCACAAGTAAGGCCTCTGGAGTGTTTATGCTGTGTTTACCGTTTGTCTTCGCATTTTCCTCATGTTAGACTGGAAGTGTATGGTTCCGTTGCCCTGCTACTGAGGTGAGTGCGTGGCGCGACACTGTGAGCTGTTAATTTCGTGTGAAATGCTTTTACATCTGCCCAAGGTTGTTTGGAGCGTTAACTGCATGTTCGGAGCAATGGCGGCTGGCTGTGTCACAGAATTGACCGGCATTTGCCTTCTGCAGAAATAAATATGTGGCTGCTGGTCTTCTAGTGACTGCCGCTTCCATCGACGACGAACTGTATTTTCGTTGAGCACTTTTGTGTTGACATTCTGGCAGTGGCATTATGCACAGTGTACCTGTGCAGGCTGTTGGTTGTCGAGACTCATGTCTGTTCCACTTTTCACATGGGCCAGTGAGGAGCATTTTATGTGATATTCAATGGCACAGGAACGGAGCATAATGTGGACGACCCGTTGCTGTGAAGTTGGAACCGCGACTAACTAACTAACTAACAATCAATTCAATTATGGGAAGATCATAACATGAGTTGGAAGATGTGCGGCACAGATGAGGTGAACAATAGGCAAAGCAAGCTCTCAGGTTAGAGAGTACTGAGATATTATACGAAACTTGTTACGCTGTAGGGCAATCAGTAATGGAACCTGAATTAACAAATTAGGCAGAGTTTGGAAGCACCAGAGATGTGGTTCCTGAGTCGAATGCTGTGAATTCCTTAGACTGCCAGAATAACAAAGAATGATTGCCTGTAAGAGGCTCGTGAGACTAGAGCATTAAAATTCTAGAACACTGTAGTTTCTAGAACATTCTAGATTTTCTGAGGCTCATGAAACTATATCATTGTACACAAATTTAAGGAAAAGCAGTGTCACATAAATCTTCACCCAAGTGTAGAAGTAGATAGAACAGGAGAGGAAAGATTTAACTGAAGCGTCACATAAATCTTCACCCAAGCGTAGCAGTAGACAGGACAGATCTGTACGATAATTCTACAAGGATGAGAGGAAAGACTAAACAATATCGTAACATAATCCTACACTAAGAAGTAGAAGAGAAAAGGCTAAGCAATAGTACTCTACACCAAGTGATAGAAGAGGAAAAACAAAGCAGGACTAAGATTACCAAATACCCAAGAGTAGAGGAGGAAAGACAAAACAAGACTGAAAGATAACTCTCCGCCCATAGAGGAACAATCCCGAATGAATGAATGAGTCACGTAATAAGAATGAATGAAATAATGCGGGATGAATAAATGGCAAACTCAATTACAGAAAAAACAACGAGATGAATGTTCAGGCAACTGAAGAAAAAGGGGCGATATCTCCATGAAGACAGAATGCGGAGGAAACCAACAAGATGAGTGTTGAAGGGAACACGTCTCATTTACCGAACTTGTTCAAATCTTGGACGGCCGGCGCCAAAATGCCTGGAATATGTTCGTCTGTTGGACGGCCAGAGAAGCGTCCTGTTGCTAGTTGGGCATCGATGTGACAAATGGGAGCCAAGTTAGAGATTTGAGTCGATCTGTCTGACTTGATGGTTGCTACACGGCTTCTTGTTGCTACATGATACTCTGTGTGTGGTAGCATCGCTGTGGTTGTGTGGTAGCATCGCTGTAGTTGTGTGGTAGCACCACTGTGGTTGTGTGGTAGCATCACTGTAGTTGTGTGGTAGCACCGCTGTGGTTGTGTGGTAGCATCACTGTAGTTGTGTGGTAGCACCGCTGTAGTTGTGTGGTAGCACCGCTCTAGTTGAGTGGTAGCACCGCTCTAGTTGTGTGGTACCACCACTGTAGTTGTGTGGTACCACCGCTGTAGTTGTGTGGTAGCACCGCTCTAGTTGTGTGGTAGCACCGCTGTAGTTGTGTGGTAGCACCGCTGTAGTTGTGTGGTAGCACCGCTGTAGTTGTGTGGTAGCACCGCTTTAGTTGCGTGGTAAAATCACGGTGTAATGATGATGATGTGTAGTGTGTGTGTGTGTGTGTGTGTGTGTGTGTGTGTGTGTGTGTGTGTGTGTTTGTGTGTGACAATAACGGTTTTGGTTGGGAGTTTTGTGATTCATGATTAATGTGTAGTGTAAATAATTGTGTGGTAACCACGCAGCTGTTGTGTGATCGGCAAATGGTAGCTGTGTGGCAGAAACGCGGTTGTACGCACACATACCGACTTCCAATCTCTACTTCTTTATTTCACTGCTATGAGCTCCAATCAATGCTAGTGAATGTTTATGTGCTGCCTCAGTAGCCCCATGGCTTCCGCATCAATAGATGTTCTGTGAATGAAACTGGTGTTTTCTAACCGTAGATCAGTGTCCAACCGCTCCGCCACGTTGTGTGTCCCACTGCTCCGCCACGTTGTGTGTCCCACTGCTCCACCACGTTGTGTGTCCCACTGCTCCGCCACGTTGTGTGTCCCACTGCTCCGCCACGTTGTGTGTCCCACTACTCCGCCACGTTGTGTGTCCCACTGCTCCGCCACGTTGTGTGTCCCACTGCTCCGCCACGTTGTGTGTCCCACTGCTCCACCACGTTGTGTGTCCCACTGCTCCGCCACGTTGTGTGTCCCACTGGTCCGCCACGTTGTGTGTCCCACTGCTCCGCCACATTGTGTGTCCCACTGCTCCGCCACGTTGTGTGTCCCACTGCTCCGCCACGTTGTGTGTCCCACTGCTCCGCCACGCTTTGTGTCCCACTGCTCCGCCACGTTGTGTGTCCCATATGTGAGTGTGTAACCATAGTTGTGTTGTAATCTTAGTTGTGTGAGTGTCACGTGCGATTATAATGTACACCTTCTGTCATTACTACTGTCACTATAATTAACTCTACGTACACACTGACTCTATCATTGCTACTTTCACTATAATTAACTCTACGTACAAATTGACTCACTTTCACGATAAATGACTATGCACACATTGATTCTATCATTGCTACTTTCACTATATGTGACTATGTACACTTTCACTCTATCATTGCTACTTTCACGGTAACTAGGAACATATTGACTGTCATTGCTACTTTCACTATAATTAACGCTACGTACACATTGACTCAGTCATTGATACTTTCACTATAATGAACTCTGTACACACTGACTCTATCATTGATACTTTCACGATAAGTAACTATGTACACATTGACTCTATCATTGCTACTTTCACGATAAGTGACTATGTATTGATTCTAACAATTCTAATTCTTTCCTCTCTTCTAACATTGATACTTTCACTATAGGTGACCAAGTACATATTGATTCTTTCAGTACTACTTTCACTATAAGTTTCTCCGTATAAAGTAACTCCATCATTACCACTTCAGATGTGAGTTACACACAATCACTCCTCTAACATGGAGTCACGTGGCACATTGAGCAGACGGACTCGTGGGTCGGCTGTCCTCGGTGCTAAACTAAAACAATTCTGTAGGCGGAGGAAGGAGAATGGGGAAAAAGAAGAATTTCATCCTTCTTTCCTATCTCATGAAAACACCTCCCCTCCCCTTCCCTATTGCATTTATCGTAGATTGTCGATGTTGTGGACTTCGCGGCACAAACGTACTCCCAAACCAAGAAATGAGTGGAACAAATTTTGACTATAATAAACAGGAAATCAGACTAAACAACTCTGTGAGACAGCCTCATACGGTCGCTTGTGATATTGAAATATGTATGAGCAGGTTTTTACTGACAGCTGGACCATATAATCGTGGATAGTAATAACCGTGAACATAAACAAATCACCCGCCTGAACCTGATGTGGGAATGTCAAGTGTTAGCACTATCACGTGCTGTGGGTGTGAGTGCACGAAAGGATAGGTAGTCAGTCTCTCCCTCTTGTAGCAAGAGTCGTGAGCTGACATTGAACTCTCGTCCGACGGCGCTCTTGTTCTTGACATCGTAACATACTGACCGCCAGACCGCCATGATCAACTCAAATTCTAGCGGCTCCAACTTTGACAGAAGAGGAAGCTTCCAACGGAAGCACAGTGTGCGCAGCCAGAGTTCCGGCAGCGGAGTGGGCGGCTTCCTTCTTCACATTCAGGTAACCTGTAGTGTGTTGTTAGTGTTGTTGCAAAGCTTGATCTGCCGTTGATGGTCACGTCTGTTGTTGCATGCTGTAGACCATGCTTGATCTGCCGTTGATGGTCACGCCTATTGTTGCATGCTGTCAGCAATGTTTGATCTACCGTTGATGGTCACGTCTGTTGTTGCATGTTGTAGGCCATGCTTGATCTGCTGTTGATGGTCGCGTCTGATGTTGCATCTGTAGGCAATGCTTGATCTGCCGTTGATGGTCACGTCTGTTGTTGCATGCTGAAGGCAATGTTTGATCTCTCGTTGATGGTTACGTCTGTTGCTGCATGTTGTAAGGAATGATTGATCTGTCATTGATGGTTACGCCTGTTGTTGCATGCTGTAGGGAATGATTGATTTGTCGTTGATGGTTATGTCTGTTGTTGCATGCTGTAGGCAATGTTTGATCTGTCATTGGTTATCACGTCTGTTGTTGCATGTTGTAGGCAATGTTTGATCTGTCATTGGTGGTCACGTCTGTTGTTGTATGCTGTAGACAATGCCTGATCTGCCACTGATATTGTCACCACATAGCAAATAATACCCATAGTTTGTATGGGGGTGGCATGGGGGATAGCTGTGGGGTTGTGTGTATTGGTGGGAGTGTGTGGTGTGGGTGGGGGATAGGAGTGTTGGTGGGGATGTATTGTGAGTGGTGGGGATGTATGTGTCAATGATGGGGTGAGTGTGGATGGGGGATGTGTGGATGTTGGGGATCTGTGGATGGGGGATGTTGTGGGTGAGGATTATATGAGTGGGTGGGGGATGTTGAGTGAGTGTGTGTGTGTGTGTGCGTGTGTGTGTGTATGTGTGTGTGTGGGTGGGTTTGGAATATGTGGGTGGGTGGGGTGTTGTAGTTGAGGGATACGTGGTTGGGGGATGGGTGATTGGGGTGTGTGGGAGGTTGGGGATGTGTGGGTGTGTATTATATATGTGGCTGGGGAGAGATACTTGAGTGGGGCTGTGTGTGTTGGTGGGTGCGAGATGTGTAGGTGGGGGTGGGAGATGGTGTGAATGGTGGGTGTGTGGGTAGGTGCGGGATGTGTGGGTTGGCGGTGAGTGGATGTGTTTGTGTTTGGATGCGCATGTGTGTGAGTGTGTGTATGCAACAAGGAGAGAGAGAGAGAGAGAGAGAGAGAGAGAGAGAGAGAGAGAGAGAGAGAGAGAGAGAGATGAGCGCACACATTTCATGTAACATGCTATTAGTGTTCTTAATGTATATCTTGCCTATTGTGTCCCTTTTCCTTCCACACATTCTTACTACTCTTTACCAATTTTCAACATTTATTGTCTTTCTTATAGTAGGTTGGAAAATTTGCCCAGTCAGCAGAAAAACGGTTGTGACGTATTCAACGAGAATGTTAGTGTTAAGTGGTATAAAACGTTGAAAGTAGGTTAGAAGATGTGGTAGATGGTATTCAAGGGATCAATAAGGCAGACGTGGTTTTAAGAAAGACCGACTTCATAATAGACACCGTTGGTTGGTTGTAGACTTGCCGCTATTGAGGCTGCAAAACAACAAAGTGAGATAGAGGTGGACAAAGTAAGAAATGTTATGTTAGCTAGACTTTGAGAAACCCTTATATTATATTGCTGAAGCAATGGAAGGTTAGTGTAGCAGACATTGTGAAATGGAAAGTAGAAGATGTCAGCCATGGGAAATGGCTCTTTGCTAATGAATACTCAGATGATATCAAAACTATCCCAGGTGGAGCCACAGACTGCATTGCCATAAATGTTGTTATGACTGTTTCATTGAAGCTCCATGTACAACGAAGGTTTGGAGTTCTTGGTGCTGTGACATGGAAAAGTTGTGAAGCTATCTATGAAAGACAGAGACACTTTGTGTTAGAAAAAAAAAAAAGAGTGTGGAGAGATGAGTGATTAGTCTGTATAGGTGCTTCTTTAACAGATACTCTGGACTGATAAGTTGAAGCTTTCGGTAATGTAAAAGAGGGAAAGTGCTGACGTTGATGATTATGTCTTGTGAAATATCTTTTCAGATAAAAGCTCAAGACACGTTTGACATAACCACAGAAGCAACATTTTCCCTACTTTTTATAAGTTTAGACGAGATATTTATAAATTTGGTTGTGATGTTTCTTGTTTTGGCCAGCCCCCCCCCCCCCCCCCCTTTGGCTAACCTATTTTCTTACTTTGATCGACATGTTTCTAAGTTTGTCCCATATTGTTTCCCCATATTGTTAACAAAATGCTCTACTTTTCATAAGTTTGGTGTAAATCTTTACTTGGCCAATAGTGTTTTCTCAGTAGGTTAACAAATTTTCCTA
Source organism: Cepaea hortensis (assembly GCA_963921405.1). Classification (NCBI taxonomy): domain Eukaryota; kingdom Metazoa; phylum Mollusca; class Gastropoda; order Stylommatophora; family Helicidae; genus Cepaea; species Cepaea hortensis. The sequence continues at coordinate 56,170,213 of OY992879.1, forward strand.
AGTTTCATAAGTTTGGATGAGACAATTCTTTACTTGATCAATATTTGTCCCATTTTGATAACACATTTTCCTACTTTTCATCAGTTTGGTTGAGATAGTTCTGTGCGTGGTCGATATATTTTCACATTATTATTAACAAAGTTTCCTACTTTTCATAAGTTTGGCGGAGATATTTATAAGTTTAGTCGATATTTTTTTTTTCACATTTGGATAACAAATATACGCTATGCAGATGACACAGTATTGGTGGCGGATAATTCAACAGACCTACAACAATTATTAGACGTTGTAGTAACAGAGAGTGCAAGGAAAGGACTCTCCTTGAATATCAAGAAAACAGTAACAATGGTAATATCAAAGAAAATGGTGACACCAAAATGTGACATAGAAATAGAAGGGAAAATCCTTAACCAAGTTGATAATTTTAGATACCTAGGGGCATTTATAACATCAGATGGAAGATGTACAACAGAGATTAGGAGTAGAATAGGGCAGGCAAAAGCCACTTTTCAGAAAATGAAGAGTATCTTATGCAATAAGTCACTATCACTGAATGTAAGAAAGAGAGTGCCGAAATGCTATGTAGAACCAGTTTTGCTGTACGGCAGTGAATCTTGGAACGTAAATGAACAAATTAAGAAGAAATTAGAAGCAACAAAGATGTGGTTCCTGAGACGAATGTTGCGAATTCCTTGGACTGCCAGAGTAACTAACGACGACTGCCTGAAACAGGCTAATGAAACTAGAACATTGTATACAACAATAAGACAGAGACAAACATCTTTCTTCGGTCACGTGATGAGAAGAGAGGCATTGGAGAACATCGTAACAACTGGAAAGATCGAGGGGAAGAGAGGCAGAGGTAGACCAAGAGAAGTGATGCTGGATGGATTGAGACGGTGGCATGGAGGAATATCAGCACCAGAGTTGATCCAGAAAACCAAAGACCGAGATCTATGGAGAGCCATGAACGCCTACGCCAGCCGGCACGGCACTTGATGATGATGATGATTTGGATAACAAAGGTTCCTATTTTTTGTAAGCTTGGCGAAGAAGTTTTATAAGTTTGGTCGACAAATTTATGTATTTACCCAACAGTTTTATTACTTTGGTTCACATATTTTCCTACATTGGTCGACGTGTTTCTTAGTTTGACCAATATTTTCACCATTTGGCTAGCACATTTTCCTACTTTTTATAAGTTTGGATGAGCTATGTTTTACTTGGCCAATATTTTTTGCTACCTTTTATAAATTTGGTTGAGATATTTGTGTATTTAGCCGACCCTTTTCTCATTTTGGCTGACAAAGTTTCCTACTTTTTATAAGTTTAGTTGAAATATTTCTCTTTTTGGCTGATATTTTTTCCCATGTGGCTAACAAAGTTTCCTACTTTTCATAAGTTTGGTGGAGATATTTATAAGTTTGGTCGACATATTTTTGTATTTGGCCAACCATTTTATTACTTTGGTTAGCATATTTTCTTATTTCTTTTTTATAAGTGTACACGGGATATTTCTTTATTTGACTAATAGTTTTTCCCTTTGGTTAACAAATGTTCCTACTTTTTATACGTTTGTTTCAAATATTTCTTAATTCAGCCAATATTTTTACCCATCTGCCTAAAGTTTTCCTACTTTTCATAAGTTTGGATGAGATATTTATAAGTTTGGTTAGCCTTTTAGTTGATTTGGCTAACATTTTTTCCTATGTTTTATAAGTTTGAGTAAAATATGTCTTAATTCGGCCAACATTTTCACCCTACTTTTTATACGTTTGGACGAGATATTTCTTATTTTGGTCAAAATTTTTTCTATTTGATTAACACATTTTCCCTACGTTTTATAAATTTGGTTGAAATATATCTTTACTTGGCAAATCTGTGTCACCTTTGGTTAACAAAGTTTCCTAATTTTTATAAGCTTGGTATAGTATAGAGGATAGGGGGTCTACCAATAAAAATTTCTATGTATATTTACGGATCCGATCGTCAGAAGACCTTGGGGTCTTCGTGGTGAAGTGGTCAAGCCGTTAAACTTGGGCTCGGAAGGTTGTGGGTTCGATTCCGGGCCGCGTCCTTCGGTTAACGAGTTAAATTTTTCGGAGACTCCTGTGGGTCGTCGCTAGAGCTACCGAGTTCGTGCTTTGTGCGACGCTTTCCGCGCTGCGTAAAAATACCGAGTCATATGGGATAAAACCCAGTGCAATAAAGTCGACCCTGTCGACTTTTAAGCGACTTTTATTTTATAAGTTTGGATGAGATATTTCTTTAATTGGGCAATATTTTTATAAGTTTGGTGGAGATATTTATAAGTTTGACCAATATTTTTCGCATTTGGCTAACATATTTTCTTATTTGAATGTTGGAGTGCTACATTGAAGCTATACTTTTGTCTAGATGTGATATGACACAATGAGCAGCCTCGTTGAAAAACATATATTGGCAATGGAAATGTGTTTCTGGGGAAAGATGCCGACTGTTAACCTTACCAACCAAAAATCACCGAGATTTGAACCTGTCACCACCACACAATGCCTAGGGTACCAATTAGACACACGACCTCTTCAACCCTCACATCATCACTTGTTTATATTGCTAAACATAACACTAACGCCAGTATAACACCCCACCAGCTGTCATCATCACAACTAATTAATAAAAATATAACTAATATTTCTTCTACCCATCTACCTCCCCACTGAGATTCGAACCCGACACCCACGATGACATGGGGGTCATCTTTACCTGTTTCTTTAAGGTTTTCCTTTAACGATCTGAAACTGTATGGTGATAGCGGTTCGGAAGCACTAATCTACCGACTTCTCCACTCGCCCACTCACGCCACATATCCTTCTTTGCGTTTACTATTTTATTCCGACACCCACCCCCCCCCCCCCCCATCACCTCCCGTGATTAATAACACCAGATGTCGACCGCGACCTCTCCACTGCGATTCGACCCGACACTTATATATATATATATATATATGCGGCAATATCGAATATTTTGTCACCGGTGTTGTATACCCAAAAATACGAATCACGCAACGTAACAGCCCACACACCAATCGATTATTCATAAATTATACCAGTTCGGAGGATACGTATTTCTCATCATTTCTCGTACCACAAACTTACTGCACATAGGACTACAGTAGAGGATATATCCTCGTTTTTGCGAGGCTTTATCCTCGGATGTGGGTTGGATATGTCACATTATAGACTACTGATATATATTGTGATTTTCGCTATTCTTTTTGGTTGATGTTATTAGTTGTTCTATACCATTGTGTGATGTGGATAGTAATATCGAATCTCTGGTAGTTCATGACCATCGATATTTATGGCATCATATTGCTCCCTGATTATATCACCTCTGAAATATCTCATTATATTTTCGGCGTACAGTTTAAACAAATAGGGGGACAGCACACAGCCGTGATGGACTCCTTGCTTGATGTCAAACCAATCTGATGTCTCTCAATCTATTCTAACCGGTGCTTGTTGGTCTGGATATAGAATTTTCACGAGTTGTAGTACATGTGACGTGTGTTGCCGGGGCCCATAAGGGAAGCAAATAATAGCAACACTGTAGCCTACCACGAACGAACGAACAAACTTTATTTTCAAAGGGTTAAGAATTGGGCACGCAGGCCCGTCTAACATTCTGCCCTTCTATCGCTCTCCTTCATACATTATTTCATTCACACATCATTCAAGGCTAACAGAGAACAGCAACAATATAAAAGATATGCATTATAAAGGCATGGGCAAAATGCGAACATCAAAACTACACGACACAGTAAAATTAGATAATGGTCTGACACTTGTTATTAGCCATGTGGAATATACTGGCCTATCAAAAGGGGACTGGCTGTTATACTAGGGTTTTGTTATTATTATTATTATCTCTATTATTAAGGGGGAAGATAATCCGTACTGAGATAGTGTTCGAGTAATTTGCGATTATATGAATAGGAATTGGTGATGTCTTTGATTTCTTGTGGAAGATTGTTCCACAGCTGAGCTGCAGAGTACGTTAAGCTTGTTTTGTATAAGTCAATCCTAGGCTTCGGAACGTGTAATATATTTAAACGTTTACTGTGTCTAGCATTATATTTAAACAATGGCCACAGGTAATTTGGGGCATTCCGATGCAGGATTTTGTGAATTAGTTTAGCTTTATTGAAAAGCAGGCGTTTGCGGAGTGGTAGTAACTGAAGGCGTTTATACAGGCTAGGATTGTCAGATAAATATTTGCTATAAATTAGACTCATGGCCCGTTTCTGGAGTGAGTAAAGTCGCTTGGTGTTTGAATTAGAACAACCGTCCCAGATTGTAGAGCAGTAGTCAAAGTGTGTCTGTATATGAGAAGTATAGAATAGTTTCCTTGTGTCCTCATCAAGGAAGTTTTTAATTTTGGCGAGTTGGTAGACTTTTTTCGCTGTTTGTTTAATAAGCGCTTGAACGTGGGAATTAAAGGTTAGGTTTCTATCAATGATTATGCCTAATGTTTTGTGCTCAATTACACTTTCTACTGGCATGTTATCGATGTGAAGTTGAAGTGATGTGTGTGAGCTTAGAGTTTGAAGTCTTTGTCTGGTTGTTAGTAACATTGATTTTGTTTTAGTGATGTTAATTTGCATACGGTTTGAATAGCTCCACCTAACTACATTATTTAATTCTTGTTGTAAAGACGACTCCAATAACATACAGTTTTCAGCATTTGTGTACACTGTACAGTCGTCTGCAAATAGATAGCAGGACGACGAAAGATGCAAAGGTAGATCGTTAATATATATGGCAAATAATAGAGGGCCAAGAATAGAGCCTTGCGGTACTCCAATATTGAAGGTAGTGGTTTGAGACAGACATTTATTATGTGATACTACTTGCTTTCTGTTTGATAGAAAAGATGATATTAGAGTGACTACATTAGGGCCAATTTTCATTGTCTCAAGTTTTTTAATTAAAATAACATGGTCTATCATATCAAATGCTTTCTTGAAATCAATAAACACAGTTCTACATAGGCTGTTGTTGTTTATATTCTGATGGCAATTTTCTATCATGTTTGTTAGGGCCGTATGGCAAGAATATTTTGGTCGAAATCCTGATTGGCTGTCAACAATAAGCTTGTTGCGAACTAAATACTGTAATGTTACTTTATGGATGTGTTTTTCTAGTGGCTTAGATAGTGATGATAGTAAGGAAATGGGTCTGTAATTGTTCGAGAGAGCATTTTCCAATGAACCAGATTTAAGAAGAGGGTACACTTTAGCGATTTTGAGAGCTGATGGAAAGTGGCCTTTGGTGAGACACTGATTATATACATAGGTTAGTGATATACATATCACTGGCGCAGCACAACGGAGAATCCGGTTGCTGATTCCATCTAACCCAGATGAGGTTGTGAAGTTTAGGTTACTGAGGTAAGTGAATACTTCAGTGATTGTCATTAACGGTATGTCGGAAAGAATATCGCCGGAGCATCTATTCTCGCAAAACGATGACAGTAAAGATAAGTTGCAAGGAGAATTAGGTAATGAAGCCTTCAACTGGTCTATGTCAGTTTGAAAAAAATTACTGAATTGGTCGCATGTAATATGATTTGATGGTAAAGAATTTTGGAAGTTATACTTGTTTGTCAAGGTGTTAATTCTTCTTCTTCAGCGTTCCGAGCCATTGAGGTTCTTTGCTGCAGATACAATCCGTCTCCATTCGTCTCTCTGGTGGACCTTCTCTTGCCAGTCGTTGATTCCAAGTGCTTGTAGGTCTGTATATATATTATCCCTCCACCGCCTTCTTGGTCTACCTCGGGGTCTACGGTCATTTATTTCCTGAGTGTAAGCGAGTTTTGTTTCCCTATTATCTTCCATTCTTTCTATATGCCCCAGCCATTGTAGTCTATTAGCCTTCATGATACCAGTGATTAGCGGGGACTTAAACAGATCATAAATGTCTTTGTTACTTCTTCTTTTCCACTCTCCACTTTGTGTATCCCTAATGGGTCCAAAGATGCGTCTTAAAATTTTGTTCTCAAAGGTTTGTAACAAGGCTTCGTCTCCTTTCGTTGTACTCCAGGTTTCAGAGCCATACAGCACAACTGGTCTGATCAGTGTTTTGTATATTGTGATTTTGGTGTTACGAGATAGCGCCTTTGATTTTAGTAGATGTTGTAGTGCATAGTATATCTTATTTCCAGAGTTGATTCTAGTTTGTATTTCTTCCCTTATGATGTTGGAGCAGTTGAAGATCGTACCCAGGTATTTGTATGTTTCCGTTCTTTTAATGGTCATATTATCTATTTGTATGTGGCCAGAGTTTCTAGCCATTCCGTCTCTTGAAATTACCATATATTCTGTCTTATCTTGGTTGATAACCAGCCCCATCTGTTGGGCTTTTTCCTTTAAGTGAGTCAATATTTCCAATGTCTTTTGTTCACTTTGCCCTATAATATCTATATCATCTGCATAACCAAGCAGCTTGGATGTTCCTCCAATATCACATTCCTCCTTTACCTTCCTTACAACTTTCTCTAGAGCCAGATTGAAGAGTAGCGGCGATAGTGCATCACCCTGTTTCAAGCCAGATGTTATTTGGAAGGGGTCTGATTTCCTGCCTTTATATGTTACTATATTATAAGTATCTTCCATGCATAGTCTGGTCATGTTGATTAACTTCCTTGGTATTCCAAATTCCTGCATAGCATTCCATAGACTATTCCTATGGACACTATCATAAGCCTTTTTAAAATCCACAAAAATGTTATGGAGATCTCTTTTATATTCCCAATGTTTCTCGGCTATTTGTCGTAAGATAAATATCTGATCTATTGTTGATCTGTTTTGTCTAAAACCCGCCTGGTAGTCACCTAATATGTCTTCTGAATATGGTTTTAGTCTATTTAGTAATACTGCGGATAGTATCTTATAGCTTGTGGACAGTAGTGATATTCCTCTATAATTTCCACATTGGAACTTGTCTCCTTTCTTAAAGATAGGTATCAATAATGACTCTTTCCAGTCATGGGGTAATTCTTCTGTCCTCCAGATTTTTATTATTAGTTCGTATAGCTTTAGATGTAATGCATGGCCACCTGTCTTTATAAATTCAGCAGCAATTCCATCAGTCCCAGTTGCCTTATTGTTTTTAAGTCGTGTGATTACATATAGGATTTCTTCAAATGTAGGTTCTTCAATTTGTGGTTCGCATGTTAGAACCTCTTCCTGTGAGAAAATGTTACTTGGAGCTTCACAATTTAGTAATTCAATAAAATATTATTTCCATGTGTTGCACATTTCCTCATTGGTATTTATCATATTCCCATTTTTGTCTTTTAAACCATATGTGTTTTGTTGGTGCCCTCGTTTCATTGACTTCAGTTCTTTAAAAAATTTTCTGGATTCATTTTTCTGGTGATTAGTTTCCATATCTTTGATTATATTACTCATATATTCTCGCTTCTGCTGTCTGACTATTTTTGTAGCCTCTTTACATTCATTTCTATAATGCTCTTCCTTTTGGATGTTATTGATGTCATTTAACCATACATGTCTGGCATTCTTCTTCCTAATGACTGCTTCTTCACATTTTTGATTGAACCATCTGTTCTTTCTATGTGTGGTTAACACACCGAGACATTCTTCTGCGGTAGACTGAATTGTATTCTTGATGTTCAACCAAGTTTGGTCAATGCTTTCCTCCAAAGGGTTTTGCAGAGTTTCAAGTTTACATTTTATTTCATCTGTAAATTTCTCTTTGACTGTAATGTCTTGCAGTTTTTCTCTGTTATATGTTGGGTGTAATCTTTGTAATTTAGTATAGAAAGCTCTCTTAAGTTTTATTTTAAATTTTGCTCCAACGAGGAAGTGGTCACTGTGGCACTCAGCTCCTCTATAACTTCTGACTTGCTGTATGTTTGATGCATTTCTGTTGTTAATTAAAATGTGATCTATTTGATTATAGGTTCTCTTGTCACATGATTTCCAAGTTTGTTTGTGTATATCCTTTCTTTGTAGTCTGGTACTGCTAACCTGCAGTCCTTTGGCTTCTGCCAGGTTGATGACTCTCCATCCATTATCATTTGAAGTTGTATGTAGGCTTTCCATACCGGCCACTTTTTTATTAGTTTGCTCTCTACCTATTTTTGCATTGAAGTCTCCCAGCACAATCAGGATGTCCTGTTTGGGGGTTTCTTCTATGACATCTTCCAGATCATTATAAAAGTCTTCTTTAATATCATCTTCTTTCTCTTCAGTAGGTGCATGTACATTAATCATTGTTATATTTTTCCATTTACCTTTTATTCGTAATTTACTAATCCTGTCATTAAAAGCTTTAAAGTTTAAAACGTTCCCCCATAACTCTTTTTTGATGACAAATCCTGTTCCTAATTCATGTTTATTTTGGGTGTTTCCTCCATATATTATAATCATTCCATTTTGCTCTAAAGTACCCTCTCCTGGCCACCTTATTTCTTGAATTGCTGTTATATCCATTTGATATTCAATCAGCTCCCGGGTTAGTTCTTCGGCCGCTCCAGCTCGATATAGTGTCCGTACATTCCATGTTCCAAATCTCAAAAGTCCTTTAACGTTCCAAGGTCGTTGTCCAGATAAGTCAGTCCGATATCGAGGCTCATGTATTTGTTTCGTAACAAAGAAAGGTTTTTACAAAGGTGGGGATGTTAACCCCACGCTTCAACCCCCAACCTGGAGGACCAGGGTGTTTCTCTTTATCTGTTCTCTACCCTTTGATCTGTCCGGCTTGGGAGGCCCTGCTGGTAGCTACGCTACCGCCGGCATAGCTCTCAGGGTCATTGAGAAACTCAAGCACCCCCACCACGACAAGGTGGAAACACCATCGGGGGAGAAGGTGTTAATTGCCTTCCATATATCCTTACTATTTGTTTTATCCATTACTAAGTTCTTAAAGTAATTTTTCTTTTCCCATCGTATGGTATAGTGAACTTTGTTTCTAAGAGTACGGTATGCGCTGAGATCCCGCTTTTTATGTGCTTTATCTCTGTCTCTCATAATTTCAAGTATTTCCTGGGTGATCCAAGGTGGCTTGACGTGGTGTTTTACTCGAACTTCCTTGATTGACACATGTCTATCAAAAACATCAATAAATGTTTTCATCCAGAAATCCAGAGCAACATCTGGGTCAGGAAGCTGATAAACATTGTCTAGAGGTGAACTGAGCAAGTCCTGTAAAAATGCGTTTTGGTTGAAATGTTTGTAACTTCTATATTTTACACTTATGTGTTTATGTTTAGGAGTTTTAATTCCTTGTTTAGGCCACGTGCAGCATATTGGGTAGTGATCGCTCATTGCACAATTGGGTACAGTGCATTCTATGATGTTGTCTGAGCAAGTTACATAAATGTGATCTATGACTGTTGACGATGACTTTGTTACTCTAGTAGCCTGTTGTACTATTTGTTGGAAATTGTATGATGCAATTATATTTCCCCATATTATGTTGTATTTGTTGGTGTCAATGTTAAAGTCTCCGAGTAGTATAATTTCCTTCCCGGAAGCGAAACCACATCCATCATGATAGTGAAGTTTTCGTACCAGACGTGTCCAGCACTGCGATTTCGATAGAGGTAGCCAATTATCAGTTGTGTGCGGTTTTGAAGTTTTAGCTCTAACCAAATACATTCTATTTCGCAAGTTTCAAAGTCTAGCCTACGGTGAGCATTTATAAATTAGAAACATAGGTTACTATGCCTGTCTCTTGTTTCCTATAGGGATCTCTTCTAAAAATTTTGTACCCTTTAATAGAGATGTCCTCATCTGAAATGTTATCATTAAGTCTACTTTCACTAAGGCCGAATAAATGAATGATTAAGAATAGAAGATAACTCTGGTAGCTTGTTAAATAAGCTGCAAATGTTTAAGTGTCCAAGGCGTATTCCTGACTTATTGAGCCAGTGTTGCCACTTCTCAGACATTTCATCCATGAAGAAAGTGTAAATTAGTCGAAGTTAAGCAAAAATACAAGATCATGTCGTAAGAGGCGACTAAGGAGGCTTGATGGTTCCGTCGCCCTGCTACCGAGTGAGTGCGTGGCGCGACACTGTGAGCTGTGAGTTTCGTGTGAAATGCTTTTGAATCTGCCTGAGGTGTTTTGTAACGTGACTGCATGTTCGGAGTGATGGCAGGTGGCTATGTCCCAGAGTTGACCGGTTTTTACCTTATGCAGAAATGCCATGGCTGCTGGGCTTCTGGTTGACTGCCACTGCCATCAGCGATGAACTGTATTTTCGTGGACTGTGTGGGTGAACATCTAGGAAACATTCAGATAGGAAAATGACTGCCGATTCCATCAGAGATGAACAGGGTGTTTCGTGGGGGACTGGTGTGTTGACATTCTGGTGGCGGTATTATGCACAGTGTGTCTGTGCGGGATGTTGTTTGTCGAGACTCCTGTCTTTTCCACTTTTCACATTGGGCAGTGGGGAGCGTTTTATGTGATATTCACTGGCACAGGAATGGAGCATAATGGGGACGACCCGTTGCTGTGAAGTTGGAACTGCGACTAACTAACTAACTAACATGTGACGGAAAGCCCATTGTCCTCGTGATTTCCCAAAGTTTCTGATGTTGTACACAGTCAAATGCTTTTGAATAATACACAAAACATGAGAATATGTGTATATTAAATTCTCTACACTTCTCTATTATTAAACGCATGCTGAGTATATGATCTCTTGTTCCTCTTTCTTGTCTAAATCCAGCTTAGACCACGTTAATCTCTTCTTCCATTGTCTTACGTATTCTTCCCATTATGATTTTTAGTAGAATTTTACTTGCATGACTGATCATGGCAACAGTTCTATGGGCACTGTCAAATTTCATTTCTTGCATATAGTATCTTGCAGTGTAGGGCAGGGGAAGGGAGGGGGAGGGTGTTCCTGAGGAATTAAGGCCGCCTGGCTAGTGCAGTCGCCGCAAACTGTGCAGATTAGGATTTTCTTTTTGCCCCGGACGGAAAAAAATCCACACCATACCGAAGATTCGAACCCAAGTCAAACGAAGCAGAACGTGGCGTTCTTAGCCACTGGGTCAGCCGCTTCTCAACAGTTCTATAGTTGGTGCATAATTTTAGGTTGCCCTTTTTGGGTATTGGAATGAGATAGTTCTCTTCCAATCCTTTGGCCAAATATCATATGTCCATATCCTTTTACATAATGCGTGATATATGTGTATGCTTTCTTCTCCTCCCGCATTAATTAGTTCAGCTGGTAGCTCATCACATCCTGGTGATTTACCATTCTTCAGGTTCTTTATTGTCCACGCAATATCATCTAATGAGGGTTCAGGTTCTGTCTGTGCTGTCATTCGTTCATCTATCTCATTCATATCCTTACAGCCATTCATATCATGCATTACACTACAGCAGGGCCTCACACTCATTAACTCTCTCTCTCTCATACTCCCTAACTCTCTCACTCACTCTACAGTGATGTACATGTGTTCATATTATAAATTATAACATCAATTGGCATTCAAAATGATAATGTGAACATGAGAATACACACAAAATATGGAATAACATGTTACATGATAGACAGAAACACGGAGCTGATCCACGACTCTGGTGATGGAGTGAGATGGCAAAACATGACCGCCCACGCTTTTCGGCATTTTACATGATGTATGGATGTGTTGCCGGTCTCTCTGGCTGAGGGGTTACAACACTTTCTCCGTAATCCCGTTTGTCACGCAGAGTCTCGTAGCGGGAGCGAGCTGGGAGCGGTTCGTCCCCCGCTGGTGACTTGCGGGACACTGAGCCGGCCGCTCAGAAAGCAATGGCAAACTACTGAGCGTAATCTTGCCAAGAAATCAACAGACAGCTGAAAGATGCTGCTGTTGACAGCGATGTCCTGTAAAGGATATGCGGAAAAATAAAATGGATGTGTTCTTTCTTATTTCTCGAGTTGAAGATTTATACTTCATTCTGCTGTTATCGGTTTCGCCTCCTTTCTGTTTCAGTTCCCTTCGTTGTTTTATTAATCCTCACGTGTCTGATCTAATCCATGGCTTATGCTGCTTTTTCTTGGTCGGAATCAAATCTTTGGCTGCAGTTATCAAGATATCTCTAGCTTGTACTGCCAGTTCATCAGGTATAGACATCAAGACTCCAAAACGATTCTTCACGTCTGCGTAGTATGAATCTGGTAGTTCTGTGAGATCAAAACGAGTTGGCCTTGGTCCTTGGGTAAGCGTTTTGAGTGTTACTTTCACATCCGCTTCTAATAATTGATGATCTGTATCACAGTTTGCATTTCGTATGGTTTTTGATGATGTTATGCTTGTTCTCCATCTTCTTCACTAGTAATCACTAGTAATGTACTTACAGATTGTTCCTGATGTCACTAGTACTGTACTTATAGTTATGTTCCTGATGTCACTAGTACTGTACTTATAGTTTATATGTTCCTGATGTCACTAGAACTGTACTTATAGTTTATATGATCCTGATATCACTAGAACTGTACTCATCGTTATATATTCCTGGTGTCACTAGTACTGTACTTATAATTATATGTTCCTGATGTCACTAGTCCTGATGTCAAAGGCAAACCAATAGATATAAATATTATACAAGTATATGCACCAACAACAAGCAGTAGTGATGAAGAAATACAAAACTTTTATGGTGAAATAGAAATGGCAATAGCTCAAAATGGATCACAAGAAATAAAAATAATACAGGGAGATTTTAATGCAAAAGTAGGAAAGGGAAAAATAGAGGATATAGTGGGGAATTATGGTTTAGGTACAAGAAATGAACGAGGAGAGAAACTAATAGAATGGGCAAATATTAATGATATGATAATTGGAAACACATGGTTTAAACACCATAAAAGGCGACTATACACATGGAAAAGCCCTGATATGAAAATACGCAACCAAATTGACTACATACTTATTAATAAAAGATTTATAAATGCATTAATTAATGTAAAAACAATGCCTGGTGCTGACGGTAATAGTGATCATGTACCACTATGTGGACAAATAAAAGTAAGATTAAAGAGAGGGGAAAAAATGGTTAAGAACCTGAGACTTAATAAAGAGGTTCTGAAAGTAGATAAAGAAATTCAAGAACAATATAGAGTGACTGTGAAAAATAGGTACAATGTAATAGCTAAAATACAGAGTATAAATGATCAATGGGAAATGTTAAGGGACTCCATTCATCAAACTAGCAAAGAAATATTACCGGAGAGAAGCCAAAAAGCTAAGAAAAAATGGATGAATGAAGAAATCTTAATGCTGATGGACAAAAGGAAACAAAATAAAAATGACAAACAAGAGTATGCTAAGATAAATAAAGAAATAAGAGGTAAATGTGTGAAGGCAAAAGAAAGTTGGTTAAACGAGCAATGCAAACAAATTGAATTAAATTCCATTAAAGATCAAAAAAGTATACACAGACAAATCAGTGAGCTCACAGGAAGAAATATAAGAATAAATACAGGGTGTTTGAAATCAAAAACAGGAAAGATATTATTGGAGGAAGGTGCTATAATGAAAAGGTGGAATGGGTATATAAGAGAATTATATAATGGAGAAAGGGAAGAATTAACAGAAGAAAGTAACTTAGAAGGCCCACCTATTCTAAAAGAAGAAGTCGCTGACGCTATGAAATATATGAAGAAAGGAAAAACAGCTGGGCCAGATGAAATCACAGTAGAAGAATTAGAAGTATTGGGAGAATTTGGGGTACATACATTAACCAAAATGCTAAGTGATATTTACAACAGTGGATATTTACCGAGCGATATGGTAAAATCTGTATTTATAGCAATACCAAAGAAGACCAGGAGCAATTGAGTGTGAAGATTTTCGTACAATTAACCTCATAAACCATGTCACTAAGCTTCTACTCAGAATTATAATGAGAAGAACAAGAAAGGAAATAAAAATGGAAATTAGTGAAGAACAGTACGGTTTTATGGAAGGAAAGGGTACAAACAATGCAATATATATATATATATTACGAACACTAATAGAAAGGTCAATAGAGAAACAGAGGGACATATATTTATGCCTCATAGATTATACTAAGGCATTTGATAAAGTAAAACATGATGAGCTGATTAAAATGTTGGAAGATATCAACATTGATGGGAAAGATTTAAGAATAATAAAGAATATATACTGGAACCAAGTAGCAGCAATTAAAATTGGAAATAAAGAGGGTAGTTACGAACAGATAAAGCTAGGAGTTCGACAGGGGTGAGTCTTGTCACCCGATCTCTTCTCCCTATATAGCGAAGTAATAATGAGAGAGATCAAAAAGAAGCCAGGAATACTAATCGGAGGATATCATATAAACAATATACGCTATGCAGATGATACAATATTGGTGGCGGATAGTGCAACAGACCTTCAACAATTGTTAAACATTGTAGTATCAGAGAGTGCACATAAAGGACTTTCCTTGAATATCAAGAAAACAGTAACAATGGTGATATCAAAGAAAATGCGGACACCAAAATGTGACATAGAAATAGAAGGGGAAATTCTTAACCAAGTGGATAATTTTAAATACCTAGGGGCACTTATAACATCGGATGGAAGATGTACAACAGAGATTAAGAGCAGAATAGGGCAGGCAAAAGCCGCATTTCAGAAAATGAAGAGTATCTTATGCAATAAGTCGCTATCAATGAATGTAAGAAATAGAGTGCTAAAATGCTATATAGAACCAGTTTTGCTGTATGGCAGCGAATCTTGGAATGTAAAAGAACAAATTAGGAAGAACTTAGAAGCAACAGAGATGTGGTTTTTAAGACGAATGTTGCGAATTCCTTGGACTGCCAGAGTAACTAACAACGATTGCCTGAAAGAGGCTAATGAAACTAGAACACTATATACAACAATAAGAAAGAGACAAACAGCTTTCTTTGGTCATGTGATGAGAAGAGAGGCATTGGAGAACATCGTGACAACTGGAAAGATCGAGGGGAAGAGAGGCAGAGGCAGACCAAGAGAAATGATGCTGGAAGGATTGAGACGGTGGCATGGAGGAATATCATCAGCAGAGTTGATCCAGAACACTAAAGACCGAGATCTGTGGAGAGCCATGAACGCCTACGCCAGCCGGCACGGCACTTGATGATGATGATGATGTCACTAGTGTTGTACTTATAGTTTATATGTTCCTGATGTCTTGTCACATTAACACATGTAATTAACTCCTAAATGTCTCACTGTCGCATGTAGTTAATTCCTAAATGCCTCACTAACACATGTAATTAACTCCCAAATGTCTCACTAACACATATAATTAGCTCCTAAATATCTCACCAACATATGTAATTAACTCCCAAGTGTCTTACTAACACATGTATTTAACTCCCAAATGTTTCACTAATACATGTAATTAACTCCTAAATGTCTCATTAACACATGTAATTAACTTCTAAATTTCTCACTAACATATATAATTAACTCCTAAATGTCTCACTAACACATGTAATTAACTACTAAATGTCTCACTAACACAGTGGTTCTCAACCGGTGGGGAATTTCCCCCTTCCCCCAGGGGAGAATTTTAGGGTTTCCAGAGGGGGGGGGGGGGGAATTAAGATTATTTTAAGATCGCATTAATACAAGAACCAGTTACTTGATATTGTTTTTCCCTCTAAATTTTACGGTTCTGTACTTCTCGCCCTAATGAAATTCGTTTTATAACGTAAGTAGGCTCGCAAATCACGTTTTATGTAGATGTCTAGACATGTTCTAGTATGTGTTATTAAATTTAGCTTCCATTTTTATGTATACTGTGTAAGGGTGGGGGAGGGGGAAGGTTTATAGGGAGGAAATTCGAAAGGGGGGGGGGGGAATGCCGTTCTGAACATATGGTAAAGGGGGGGGGGCATGGGCCAAAAAAGGTTGAGAACCACTTCACTAACACATGTAATTAACTCCAACATGACGTAATGTTTTCATGTTTATGAGTGTCAATGTCCTATAGGGGATAGAAAGAGGACAGACGATAGAGATAGGGAAAGGGGTGAGTACGGAGGAAAGAGAATAGCCTAGATGCTGAAGACCGGACTGTACCCGTGAAAGACAGTGTCACCTTGAATAGAAGTACTCAATACGCCAAGCCCCAACCAGGTGTATGCGAGACACCTGACTTCCCACGGACTACACGAGGGGCAAATACCTCGTGACCACTGGGCAGTCGAGGAGAAGACAGACGGCCTTTGGACTTGACAGAGAGAGGATGTGTGCTTGAGAGTGTGACAGGATAAACTAGACCTGGGACTTGCAGGATTTTAAAGCTAAGCCGTGTGACTTGTGCTTGTGCGTATGGCTGTAATACGAGAGCGTAGTGGCTTTATTGTAACGTATTGATGAATTATTGCCACATTATGATATGTTATGAGTTTGTGTGTGAACGAACGCTGATGAGACGTTATTGTGATTATATCCTAACGTAATAAATTATATCTTACTGACTCATGCGTTTATGTCTCATCTATGCTCACACTATCTACCTGTCTTGAACCCTTCACTTTCAACTACCTCGATACGCTGACAATGAGTAAGATGTTTCAGCTCGAGGTGTCAGTTATTGTTCAAGTGGAAAGGCAAACCTGAGCTGAACCGCCTATATCCACTATATACACATCCACACACTTAACTACTGAGGAACTTAACAAATCAGTTGTATGTCCTTCACAGGACCTCGTCATCGGCCCCACCATATACACATCCACACACTTAACTACTGAGGAACTTAACAAATCAGTTGTATGTCCTTCACAGGACCTCGTCATCGGCCCCACCATATACACATCCACACACTTAACTACTGAGGAACTTAACAAATCAGTTGTTTGTCCTTCACAGGACCTCGTCATCGGCCCCATCATATTTAAACGGTTTCTTTTATTTGTTTGTTTATTTTCTATGCAATTTTACTACGTCCAGTAGTATGCCACTGCTTTCTGTCCGACCAACGCTGATACCACTAAAAAGCAACGCAAAGCGCGGTTTGCTTCCAAATGGACGGAGGTTTACAATTAATCCGGTATGTCGAGATTGAGAAACTGCGTCCTCTACCGCTGACAGGGGAACCCGTGAGGCCTTTAACATATATCTGACGAGATGCAGCGAAATATGCCAGTCAATAAATCGTGCAACATGTTGTTTGCGGCTTCTGTGTTGAAAGCCTCTCAGGGAATACATACCTTTCAAATATCAATAGAAAGACATTGACAGGTGTTCCTTCATTGTGGGGGAGTAACATGTCATCGCCCTGGCATTGTTGTCCGCTTAATGTTGACAGAACACAGTTATATACGGGGCTCTGGAGGTATGGTATATGGGCGCCTGACTTCCATGGCCCAGCGTAAAGTGACGTCTGGTTAATCATGAAAGCTTTCTTTGAGGATCTAGAATCGGGAAACAATAGTCGCATTGTTGGCCCGCTCTTTGGACTCTGATTACTCCTTCACGAGAAGATGGATTAGGTTACACCTTCGCGAAATGATGGATTAAGTAAGTTGGCTGCTCACACAGTACCGCGTTCCTGGTCGGGAGTGTGGCACGTTAGAGTACAGTTGTGACTTCATGCACAAGGTGAGCTCAGCCAGACATGCGTGTTTACTCGCCTTCATGGTCTTGGAGGCATTTCCTGTGTGTATCCTTTATGGTGGTGTTTGTGACTGTTGTTTTCACTGTCAAACTGTCTGTATCAGAAACATGATGAATAATTTTAGTGGGACTGCGGAAAAGCTGTGGAAATATAAACAATATAAAGTAACACTAATGCAGCTTTACAGAACAGAATTAGGGAAAACACAGCATGTTGCGGCGACTAGCCTTACAAATTTTTTTTTTTTTTTTTGCATATCCTATTTACAGGACATTGCAGTCAACATCAGCATTGTTCAGCTGATGTTGATGTCTTGGCAAGTTTTACGTTCAGTAGTTTGCCATTGCTTTCTGAACGACAGGCTCACGCATCTTTTCGTAAGTAACCAACGCGACGCTATCCGCTGCCGAATCGTATGTGGGTATACGGGGTTACAAACAGCGTCCTTTGCCAGCGAGACCAGCTCAGCAAACAAATACATACACAAAAACTGTCCCCCTCCCAAAACAAAAAATTTACTGCCAATATAGTACCTTGCGGTGTATGACATGGGGGTCTTGAGCCTGAAGAATTAAGGCCGCCTGGCTAGTGCAGTCGCCACGAACTGTACAGATTAAAGCTTTATACAAAACGCAACATATAATCATGGAGAATACCGTGACAGAACGTTGCGGTGACTAGCTTTCATTAGCAAACAAATACATGCACAAAGAACAACATATCATCACGGAGAACACCCTCCAGCGACTACATTAAGGCATAAGAACGGGATGAGAAGAATGAAAAAAATCAGAACAATGAGGAGAAAATGAAAATTTGAAGGAAAAAAAAATTGCGACTTAATTTTTTTGCAATTCGTCAACCAACCAGGCATCAAGGGTCCTCATGACGGAAACTGGCAATATCCCCGCGCGACATCCCTTGACATTCTGTCATCCGTACAACTATACTCCAGTCCTGGGGAACCCCCGCAAGTGTAAACACTCAGTTCTGTTTACAGGCGGTCACCTTTGCCTGATATCTGTACGGTGGTAAATGATACTGCCACCTGCCAGCCACAGCGGATGATATCCAAAGTGTCAGCTTCCATGTTTATTACTTGTTTGCTGCTGCCGCCGCCTACGTCACCGCCGCCACCACCGCCGCCACCGCCGCCGCCGCTGCTGCTGCACATAAACAAATTCTCAAATATTGATTGGCGCTCATAATAGTAGACAAATGAAGTCGAGAGTGTGCCTAGGCTGGCTGTGTTCCTGCAGCCAGGGGCTGTTCATTGGAAGTTAGTTTCTAATCTCGATAAGGTAACTGTAGCATTACCTGTTTATGCTGTCTATTGTCTAATCTCGGTAAGTTAACTATAGCATGCAGTGTTTATGCTGTCTATTGTCTAATCTCAATAAGATAAATATAGCATCCAGTGTTTATGCTGTCTATTGTGTCTAATCTCTGCATCCAGTGTTTATGTTGTCTATTGTGTCTAATCTCTGTAAGGTAACTATAGCATCCAATGTTTATGTTGTCTATTGTGTCTAATCTTGATAAGGTAACTATAGCATCCCATGTTTATGTTGTTTATTGTGTCTAATCTCGGTAATCTAACTGTAGCATCCCATGTTTATGTTGTCTATTGTGTCTAATCTCGGTAAGGTAACTATAGCATCCAATGTTTATGTTGTCTATTGTGTCTAATCTCGGTAAGGTAACTATAGCATCCTATGTTTATGTTGTCTATTGTGTCTAATCTCGGTAAGGTAACTATAGCATCCCATGTTTATGTTGTTTATTGTGTCTAATCTCGGTAATCTAACTGTAGCATCCCATGTTTATGTTGTCTATTGTGTCTAATCTCGGTAAGGTAACTATAGCATCCAATGTTTATGTTGTCTATTGTGTCTAATCTCGGTAAGGTAACTATAGCATCCAATGTTTATCTTGTCTATTGTGTCTAATCTCGGTAAGGTAACCATGGCATCCCATGTTTATGCTGTCTATTGTGTCTAATCTAGGTAAGGTAACCATAGCATCCAATGTTTATATTGTCTATTGTGTCTAATCTCGGTAATGCTGTCTATTGTGTCTAATGTCGGTAAGGTGACTATAGCACCCAATGTTTATGTTGTCTATTGTGTCTAATCTCGGTAAGGTAACTATAGCATCCAATGTTTATGTTGTTTATTGTGTCTAATCTCGTTAAGGTAACAATAGCATCCAATGTTTATCTTGTCTATTGTGTCTAATCTCGGTAAGGTAACCATGGCATTCCATGTTTATGCTGTCTATTGTGTCTAATCTCGGTAAGGTAACCATAGCATCCAATGTTTATATTGTCTATTGTGTCTAATCTCGGTAATCTAACTGTAGCATCCCATGTTTATGCTGTCTATTGTGTCTAATCTCGGTAAGGTGACTATAGCACCCAATGTTTATGTTGTCTATTGTGTCTAATCTCGGTAAGGTAACTATAGCATCCAATGTTTATGTTGTCTATTGTGTCTAATCTCGGTAATCTAACTGTAGCATCCAATGTTTATGTTGTCTATTGTCTAACCTCGGTAAGGTAACTATAGCATCCAGTGTTTATTTTATCTGTTGTCTCATCTCGGTAAGGTGACTATAGCATCCCATGTTTATGTTGTCTATTGTGTCTAATCTCGGTAAGGTGACTATAGCATCCTATGTTTATGTTGTCTATTGTGTCTAATCTCGGTAATCTAACTGTAGCATCCCATGTTTATGCTGTCTATTGTGTCTAATCTCGGTAAGGTGACTATAGCACCCAATGTTTATGTTGTCTATTGTGTCTAATCTCGGTAAGGTAACTATAGCATCCAATGTTTATGTTGTTTATTGTGTCTAATCTCGTTAAGGTAACAATAGCATCCAATGTTTATCTTGTCTATTGTGTCTAATCTCGGTAAGGTAACCATGGCATTCCATGTTTATGCTGTCTATTGTGTCTAATCTCGGTAAGGTAACTATAGTACCCAATGTTTATGTTGTCTATTGTGTCTAATCTCGGTAAGGTAACTATAGCATCCCATGTTTATGTTGTCTATTGTGTTTAATCTCGGTAAGGTAACTATAGCATCCAATGTATATATTGTCTATTGTGTCTAATCTCGGTAAGGTAACCATAGCATCCAATGTTTATGTTGTCTATTGTGTCTAATCTCGGTAAGGTAACTATAGCATCCCATGTTTATCTTGTCTATTGTGTCTAATCTCGGTAATCTAACTGTAGCATCCAATGTTTATGTTGTCTATTGTGTCTAATCTCGGTAAGGTAACTATAGCATCCAATGTTTATGCTGTCTATTGTGTCTA
This sequence comes from Cepaea hortensis, assembly GCA_963921405.1. Taxonomy (NCBI): domain Eukaryota; kingdom Metazoa; phylum Mollusca; class Gastropoda; order Stylommatophora; family Helicidae; genus Cepaea; species Cepaea hortensis. The sequence goes on from OY992879.1 coordinate 56,191,170, forward strand.
ATCTCGGTAAGGTAACCATAGCATCCAATGTTTATATTGTCTATTGTGTCTAATCTCGGTAATCTAACTGTAGCATCCAGTGTTTATGTTGTCTATTGTGTTTAATCTCGGTAAGGTAATCATAGCATCCAATGTTTATGCTGTCTATTGTGTCTAATCTCGGTAAGGTAACCATAGCATCCAATGTTTATATTGTCGATTGTGTCTAATCTCGGTAATCTAACTGTAGCATCCAATGTTTATGCTGTCAATTGTGTTTAATCTCGGTAAGGTAACTATAGCATCCAATGTTTATGTTGTCTATTGTGTCTAATCTCGGTAAGGTAACTATAGCATCCCATGTTTATGTTGTCTATTGTGTCTAATCTCGGTAATCTAACTGTAGCATCCAATGTTTATGTTGTCTATTGTCTAACCTCGGTAAGGTAACTATAGCATCCAGTGTTTATTTTATCTGTTGTCTCATCTCGGTAAGGTGACTATAGCATCCCATGTTTATGTTGTCTATTGTGTCTAATCTCGGTAAGGTGACTATAGCATCCTATGTTTATGTTGTCTATTGTGTCTAATCTCGGTAATCTAACTGTAGCATCCCATGTTTATGCTGTCTATTGTGTCTAATCTCGGTAAGGTAACTATAGTACCCAATGTTTATGTTGTCTATTGTGTCTAATCTCGGTAAGGTAACTATAGCATCCTATGTTTATGTTGTCTATTGTGTCTAATCTCGGTAAGGTAACTATAGCATCCCATGTTTATGTTGTTTATTGTGTCTAATCTCGGTAATCTAACTGTAGCATCCCATGTTTATGTTGTCTATTGTGTCTAATCTCGGTAAGGTAACTATAGCATCCAATGTTTATGTTGTCTATTGTGTCTAATCTCGGTAAGGTAACTATAGCATCCAATGTTTATCTTGTCTATTGTGTCTAATCTTGGTAAGGTAACCATGGCATCCCATGTTTATGCTGTCTATTGTGTCTAATCTAGGTAAGGTAACCATAGCATCCAATGTTTATATTGTCTATTGTGTCTAATCTCGGTAATCTAACTGTAGCATCCCATGTTTATGCTGTCTATTGTGTCTAATCTCGGTAAGGTGACTATAGCACCCAATGTTTATGTTGTCTATTGTGTCTAATCTCGGTAAGGTAACTATAGCATCCAATGTTTATGTTGTTTATTGTGTCTAATCTCGTTAAGGTAACAATAGCATCCAATGTTTATCTTGTCTATTGTGTCTAATCTCGGTAAGGTAACCATGGCATTCCATGTTTATGCTGTCTATTGTGTCTAATCTAGGTAAGGTAACCATAGCATCCAATGTTTATATTGTCTATTGTGTCTAATCTCGGTAATCTAACTGTAGCATCCCATGTTTATGCTGTCTATTGTGTCTAATCTCGGTAAGGTAACTATAGTACCCAATGTTTATGTTGTCTATTGTGTCTAATCTCGGTAAGGTAACTATAGCATCCCATGTTTATGTTGTCTGTTGTGTTTAATCTCGGTAAGGTAACTATAGCATCCAATGTATATATTGTCTATTGTGTCTAATCTCGGTAAGGTAACCATAGCATTCAATGTTTATGTTGTCTATTGTGTCTAATCTCGGTAAGGTAACTATAGCATCCCATGTTTATCTTGTCTATTGTGTCTAATCTCGGTAATCTAACTGTAGCATCCAATGTTTATGTTGTCTATTGTGTCTAATCTCGGTAAGGTAACTATAGCATCCAATGTTTATGCTGTCTATTGTGTCTAATCTCGGTAAGGTAACCATAGCATCCAATGTTTATATTGTCGATTGTGTCTAATCTCGGTAATCTAACTGTAGCATCCAATGTTTATGCTGTCAATTGTGTTTAATCTCGGTAAGGTAACTATAGCATCCAATGTTTATGTTGTCTATTGTGTCTAATCTCGGTAAGGTAACTATAGCATCCCATGTTTATGTTGTCTATTGTGTCTAATCTCGGTAATCTAACTGTAGCATCCAATGTTTATGTTGTCTATTGTCTAACCTCGGTAAGGTAACTATAGCATCCAGTGTTTATTTTATCTGTTGTCTCATCTCGGTAAGGTGACTATAGCATCCCATGTTTATGTTGTCTATTGTGTCTAATCTCGGTAAGGTAACTATAGCATCCCATGTTTATGTTGTCTATTGTGTCTAATCTCGGTAATCTAACTGTAGCATCCAATGTTTATGTTGTCTATTGTCTAACCTCGGTAAGGTAACTATAGCATCCAGTGTTTATTTTATCTGTTGTCTCATCTCGGTAAGGTGACTATAGCATCCCATGTTTATGTTGTCTATTGTGTCTCATCTCGGTAAGGTGACTATAGCATCCCATGTTTATGTTGTCTATTGTGTCTAATCTCGGTAAGGTAACTATAGCATCCCATGTTTATGTTGTCTATTGTGTCTAATCTCGGTAATCTAACTGTAGCATCCAATGTTTATGTTGTCTATTGTCTAACCTCGGTAAGGTAACTATAGCATCCAGTGTTTATTTTATCTGTTGTCTCATCTCGGTAAGGTGACTATAGCATCCTATGTTTATGTTGTCTATTGTGTCTAATCTCGGTAATCTAACTGTAGCATCCCATGTTTATGCTGTCTATTGTGTCTAATCTCGGTAAGGTAACTATAGTACCCAATGTTTATGTTGTCTATTGTGTCTAATCTCGGTAAGGTGACTATAGCATCCAATGTTTATGTTGTCTATTGTGTCTAATCATCTCTACTTATTACTTCTAAGAGCGCCGATCCACACATATGAATGTGATTATAGAGAGAAAGGAAGACTTTCAACTGTTGGCAGTAGAGACCAAGTTTAGCCAGTAAGAAAGGCAGGATTAAATTACAGGTGGAGACAACTTCAGAGGAGGTCAGAGAAGGAAATATAGTAGAACAAAAAGGAAGGGAGACAAAGTAGACGATAGACGGAGAATAAAGCTTCTAGAAGTTGGTAGCGGATGCATACACAACACGGGGCTGTCACGGTGCCAAGGGGTCATGCTACACACGAGATCGTTTCAATGATTGTAGTGTAAGTATCAGTACCATAGTCTGTCATCCCAGAGTAGAAGACACACTGGGTGAATGAATTATTGCACTGTGCATGCATATGAGTACTGTAGTCACTCATTCAAGTAGACTGAGGACAATGTGAGTGAATGAATTATTGTACTGTGCATGCATAAGAGTACTGTAGTCACTCATTCAAGTACACTGAGAACAATGTGAGTGAATGAATTATTGTACTGTGCATATGCATGAGTACCAATAGTCAGTCATTCAAGTACACTAACAGATAACAATGTGAGCAAATGAATGATTGTACTGTGCATATGCATGAGTACCAATAGTCAGTCATTCAAGTACACTAACAGAGAACTCTGTGAATGAATGAATGATTGTATTGTGTATGAATGTATGAATGCCATCAAGAACAGGGAGTGAGTGAGTGAGTGGGTGAGTGAGTGAGTGAGTGAGTGAGTGAGAGTGTGAGTGAGTGAGTGAGAAAATGAGTGAGTGAGTGAGTGAGTGAGTGAGTGAGTCAGTCAGTCAGTCAGTCAGTCAGTCAGTCAGTCAGTGAGTGAGTGAGTGAGTGAGTGAGTGGGTGAGTGAGTGAGTGAGTGAGTGAGTGAGAAGTACGTGACACAGAAAGAGCTACCATAACCGTCAAACATGTGGGTCATATATAAACCATAACTGCTCAGTGGATACCCCTCATCATCCGCAGTTTGTGAGAATGTTACAAGTTAGTGGCATGTCTTGTACACGACGTTTAATCCGCCCCTCCCCCCCCCCAACCCCGGTATTTATAGGCTATTTGTGATTGACTAGGCGATTTTACGTTCAATTGCTTTCCACTGTATTCTGAACGACCGACGCCTCATACCATCTAAATCAACGCATAGCGATCTGCTTCTAAATGGTACGCAGCTGATTTCGAAGCCTCCACTCGTACATCGGAGGATTTATGAAACTGCGTGCACTGTTGGGACCACCAACCCCAACTTGCAAGTGGCACATGCTGCGTGTCCTCGCAGGACGTTGCCATCAACCCCTGGTTGATTGTCTAGAATTTAGGTAATGTTACGCGCAGTAGTTTGCCATTGATTTTACAAGCCAAATAATTCCCAACTGGCTGGTAGGTAGAATTAACCCACTACCCCGCCGTCAACGCAATGAAGTTTAAGCGCGAGTGCGATAAACCTCTCGACCTTTCTTGAGAATGTTAGGATCTTTTAAAATCCACTAGCTGATCACACGTGTAGCAGTGTTATGTTAGCACATGTGTTGCCGGTAGCCGTGTCTGGGGATCTCCAAAAGTTGTTGAAGTAAACCAAGCCGTGTTTAAGATGTTGACACAACCGTGCCTTTCGCGTGTGTACCCGGCGAAAGTGGGAAGTGCTTAACACGTCGGTTTACTGGCCACATCATAACTATATACATCACATTCGTGATCTGAGCGACAGATTTATGGAGGTAACAGCTGACCGCACAGGTCGTCCGTGTATACATACATGCAGGCTGATTGATACCGGGGTATGCCTGTGCTAGAATATGGTAGTCGAGGCGCGGTACACTGCCCTCAGTCTCGTAGATGAGGATGAAGCGGGCGACGATTCTTCTAGCAGACAGATTCACTTAACTTCTGATAATAAGGTAAGAGAGGTGTGTTGTCGTAGTTGTCGCTTTGAATGTTGCTGTGAAGTAGGTCACCACGTGACATGAGTCGGTAAGTGTGCCGCAAAGATATCAGTGCGCGGGAAAGACGTGCTTGACCTAACCTAGTTCCTAGAGAACTTAAGTATTGTTTCACGTCAGTTTGCACGCGTACACACACATTTGCACACAGCGTAGTCTAGTAGTCTTTGTGGTGGCACTACCTGTAACTACCTGTAATCGTTTCACTGAGTTTGCGGAAGAGTGGCGTCCCTTGAACACTGATCCACGCTGCCAGCTCCAGTGAATACTATCTCAACATCCAGTATTGACAATATCATCTCCACATCAATAGTTGACAATACCATCTCCACATCAATAGTTCACAATACTATCTTAACATCAAGTGTTGACAACACAATACCATCTCCACACCCAATGTTGACAATACTATACCATCTCCACACCCAGTGTTGACAATATTATACCATCTCCACATCAATAGTTGACAATACTATCTTAACATCAAGTGTTGACAACACTATACCATCTCCACACCCAATGTTGACAATACTATACCATCTCTACATCTAGTGTTGGCAATACTATACCATCTCCACACCCAGTGTTGAAAATACTATACCATCTCTACATCCAGTGTTGACAATATCATCTCCACACCCAGTGTTAACAATACTATACCATCTCCATACCCAGTAATGACAATACCATCTCCACACCCAGTGTTGACAATACTATACCATCTCCACACACAGTGTTGACAATATCATCTCCACACCCAGTGTTGACAATACCATCTCCACACCCAGTGTTGACAATACCATCTCCACACCCAGTGTTGACAATACTATACCATCTCCACACCCAGTGTTGACAATACCATCTCCACACCCAGTGTTGACAATACTATACCATCTCCACACCCTGTGTTGACAATACCATCTCCACACCCAGTGTTGACAATACTATGCCATCTCCACACCCAGTGTTGACAAATCATCTCCACACCCAGTGTTGACAATATCATCTCCACATACAGTGTTGACAATACTATACCATCTCCACACCCAGTGTTGACAATACTATACCATCTCCACACCCAGTGTTGACAATACTATACCATCTCCACACCCAGTGTTGACAATATTATACCATCTCCACACCCAGTGTTGACAATACTATACCGTCTCCACAATCAGTGTTGATAATACTATCTCCACACCCAGTGTTGACAATACCATCTCCACACCCAGTGTTGACAATACCATCTCCACATACAGTGTTGACAATACCATCTCCACATACATTGTTGACAATACCATCTCCACACCCAGTGTTGACAATACCATCTCCACACCCAGTGTTGACAATACTATCTCCACACCCAGTGTTGACAATACCATCTCCACACCTAGTGTTGACAATATTATACCATCTCCACACCCAGTGTTGACAATATTATACCATCTCCACATCAATAGTTGACAATACTATCTTAACATCAAGTGTTGACAACACTATACCATCTCCACACCCAATGTTGACAATACTATATCATCTCCACACCCAATGTTGACAATACTATACCATCTCTACATCTAGTGTTGACAATACTATACCATCTCCACACCCAGTGTTGACAATATTATACCATCTCCACATCAATAGTTGACAATACTATCTTAACATCAAGTGTTGACAACACTATACCATCTCCACACCCAATGTTGACAATACTATACCATCTCTACATCTAGTGTTGGCAATACTATACCATCTCCACACCCAGTGTTGAAAATACTATACCATCTCTACATCCAGTGTTGACAATATCATCTCCACACCCAGTGTTGACAATACTATACCATCTCCACACTCAGTGTTGACAATACCATCTCCACACCCAGTGTTGACAATACTATACCATCTCCACACCCAGTGTTGACAATATCATCTCCACACCTAGTGTTGACAATACCATCTCCATACCCAGTGTTGACAATACTATGCCATCTCCACACCCAATGTTGACAATATCATCTCCACATAGAGTGTTGACAATACTATACCATCTCCACACCCAGTGTTGACAATACTATACCATCTCCACACCCAGTGTTGAAAATACTATACCATCTCCACACCCAATGTTGACAATACTATACCATCTCTACACCCAGTGTTGACAATATTATACCATCTCCACACCCAGTGTTGACAATACTATACCGTCTCCACAATCAGTGTTGATAATACTATCTCCACACCCAGTGTTGACAATACCATCTCCACACCCAGTGTTGACAATACCATCTCCACACCCAGTGTTGACAATACTATCTCCACACCCAGTGTTGACAATACAATCTCCACACCCAGTGTTGACAATACAATACCATCTCCACACCCAGTGTTGACAATACAATACCATCTCCACACCCAGTGTTGACAATACAATACCATCTCCACACCCAGTGTTTACAATACCATCTCCACACCCAGTGTTGACAATACCATCTCCACACCCAGTGTTGACAATACTATACCATCTCCACACCCAGTGTTGACAATACTATACCATCTCCACATCCAGTGTTGACAATACTATACCATCTCCACACCCAGTGTTGACAATACTATACCATCTCCACACCCAGTGTTGACAATATCATCTCCACATCCAGTGTTGACAATACTATACCATCTCCACACCCAGTGTTGACAATACTATACCATCTTCACACCCAGTGTTGACAATACTATACCATCTCCACACCCAGTGGTGACAATACTATACCATCTCCACATCCAGTGTTGACAATACTATACCATCTCCACACCCAGTGTTGACAATACCATCTCCACACCCAGTGTTGACAATACTATACCATCTCCACACCCAGTGTTGACAATACTATACCATCTATACACACAGTGTTGACAATACTATACCATCTCCACACCCAGTGTTGACAATACTATACCATCTCCACACCCAGTGTTGACAATACTATACCGTCTCCACACCCAGTGTTGACAATACTATACCATCTCCACACCCAGTGTTGACAATACTATACCATCTCCTCACCCAGTGTTGACAATACTATACCATCTCCACACCCAGTGTTGACAATACTATACCATCTCCACACCCAGTGTTGACAATACTATATCATCTCCACACCCAGTGTTGACAATACTCTACCATCTCCACACCCAGTGTTGACAATACTATACTATCTCCACACCCAGTGTTGACAATACAATCTCCACACCCAGTGTTGACAATACTATACCATCTCCACACCCAGTGTTGACAATACCATCTCCAAACCCAGTGTTGACAATACTATACCATCTCCACACCCAGTGTTGACAATATCATCTCCACACTCAGTGTTGACAATACTATACCATCTCCACACCCAGTGCTGAAAATACCATCTCCACACCCAGTGTTGACAATAATATACCATCTCCACACCCAGTGATGACAATACCATCTCCACACCCAGTGTTGACAATACCATCTCCACACCCAGTGTTGACAATACCATCTCCACACCCAGTGTTGACAATACCATTTCCACACCCAGTGTTGACAATATACCATCTCTACATACAGTGTTGACAATACTTTACCATCTCAACACCCAGTGTTGACAATACTATACCATCTCCACACCCAGTGTTGACAATACTATACCATCTCCACACCCAGTGTTGACAATATCATCTCCACACCCAGTGTTGACAATACTATACCATCTCCACACCCAATGTTGACAATACTATACCATCTCCACACCCAGTGTTGACAATATCATCTCCACACCCAGGGTTGACAATACCATCTCCACACCCAGTGTTTACAATACTATACCATCTCTACATACAGTGTTGACAATACTTTACCATCTCCACACCCAGTGTTGACAATACTATACCATCTCCACACCCAATATTGACAATCCTATACCATCTCCACACCCAGTGTTAACAATACTATACCATCTCCACACCCAATGTTGACAAAACCATCTCCACACCCAGTGTTGACAATATACCATCTCTACATACAGTGTTGACAATACTTTACCATCTGTCGTGTCCTCCTTTACAGTGTCGTCCCTGGAGTGAAGAGAGTCGACACCCACATTATAATATTTTTTTCCTCTCAATATTCTGGAGAATCCACCAGCTTCCGTCCAACACACTCCATCAGCCTATGGACACCTTTTCCTATCACTCTCTCACTGTCGTACTATGCCCCCTTCTCATACTTCCCCAACGCAACATACTCAACAACTCTTGCTTCTAAAAATTAATAAAGATTAATTTATTAACAGAAAAGTGTAACGTATATGAGACGTGTATGTGAAGAAAATGTGTGACGTGTTCTATAAAGTGTGTAGAATCGGACTCTCAGACAACAACCCAGTCAGCTGATCCCAGCAAGGATAGACCACAGCACGTTACGTCAGAACATGTACTTCTCACCCAGCGCCGAAACCATCCTGCTGGATACTGATTTGCCTCTGTAGACCTCTGGTAATCCCATTTCATGAACATCCGAAATAGACACCGGTGGTATAAACAGTTAATCATGGACCGGTTGCACCCTACACAATGTCCGTTCCTATCGTTCCTTAAAAAAAAATGCACAAGTCCTTTGTAGTGTGTACACAGTTACTAATGTTAATTGTTACTGTACTGGATCCTCCCTCGTGTCTATCTAGCCTCAAGTATCAAGTCTTGTGTTCTATTACACGAGATTATATCACACTATGTAATTATTAGACTTAATGTTTTCAGTTCGTTACTACTGCCTGATGCTGTGTGGTGCATCAGTACGCCTCACTCTCTTTGGTGAATCAACTTCCTTCTAGCTTTAGTTACGTTCTGTATGCAACTTTATTGATTGTTGAACTGGTGTTCTTCCGAATGGGATGTGATTCTTTCCCAAAAACTTGTTGAGTTTCCTTGGATCTGGTAGGGAACCTTAAATGGCACTACTGCAGTCCTATCAATCATATCTACATCTGCCATTATAGGCACGTGTAAAATTAAGTCACTAATTAACACACGGTAGATATTATTTCCACTAAGCACTGCAGTGACATTTCACTCCGACTAGAGCCACATTTTCAAGTCCCCCTAGTTGGCCCCAACTCGGGTTTTTATGGCAACTCCTAAAGTTGGCCACGTGACGTTATCCTTTATGCCCCCACACAGGTGGCACCTTGGCAGATCATCCCCTGTCAGGGATCCATCCCCCCTCTGGCTCCCTCCATGTTAGATCTGTCATCACTGGTTTAGATTCCCAAAACAAGCCAGCGAGTTCCTGTATACCCCCAACAACAGTTGCCAATAACCCCGTCAATCTTCTCGATGTTCCGGAAACCCGGAATTGACATATGTACTGTTACTTCCGTGCTAAGTACTTCCGTTTTCCCTCTGATATGTTTATGACTTGTCAAAGTGATATATGATTCAGCGCACTCACTTCCTCCTCACTCACCACCAAATGTGTATATGGGCTGACCTGATGTATCCCGTGCAGCTGTGTTTACTCTGGTAGTACGACTGTTGTGGCCTAGAAAATATACGCCAAGCAAACGTCGGTATTATTATCTGGTTAACTCATGGCGAGCTCGTGACACCATCTCTACACCCAGTGTTGACAATACTATACCATCTCCGCACCCAGTGTTGACAATACTATACCATCTCCACACCCAGTGTTGACAATACTATACCATCTCCACACCCAGTGTTGACAATACTATACCATCTCCACACCCAGTGTTGACAATACTATACCATCTCCACACCCAGTGTTGACAATACTATACCATCTTCACACCCAGTGTTTACAATACTATACCATCTCCACACCCAGTGTTGACAATACTATACCATCTCCACACCCAGTGTTGACAATACTATACCATCTCCACACCCAGTGTTGACAATATCATCTCCACACCCAGTGTTGACAATACTATACCATCTCCACACCCAGTGTTGACAATATCATCTCCACACCCAGTGTTGACAATACCATCTCCACACCCGGTGTTGACAATACAATACCATCTCCACATACAGTGTTGACAATACAATACCATCTCCACACCCAGTGCTGACAATACTATACCATCTCCACACCCAGTGTTGACAATACTATACGATCTCCACACCCAGTGTTGACAATACCATCTCCACACCCAGTGTTTACAATACCATCTCCACATACAGTGTTGACAATACTATACCATCTCCACACCTAGTGTTGACAATACTATACCATCTCCACACCCAGTGTTGACAATACCATCTCCACACCCAGTGTTGACAATACTATACCATCTCCACACCCAGTGTTGACAATACTATACCATCCCCACACTCAGTGTTGATAATATTATACCGTCCCCACACTCAGTGTTGATAATATTATACCGTCTCCACAATCAGTGTTGATAATACTATACCGTCCCCACACTCAGTGTTGATAATATTATACCGTCCCCACACTCAGTGTTGATAATATTAAACCGTCCCTACACTCAGTGTTGATAATATTATACCGTCCCCACACTCAGTGTTGATAATACTAAACCATATCCACACTCAGTGTTCACAATACTATTCAATATTCACATCCAGTGTTGACAATATCATCTCCGCAGTAGCAGGGCATAGCATGAGTTACGCAAACCTTGACCCAGTCCCCCAGTCGATGGCTTGCCTGAGCTCTGAATTAAGGCCCATATTTCCCAGCGTTAAGGGTGAGGTAATTTCTGTGAAACTTCCTTCTCTTGTTCTCTGGTTTTTCTGATTAAAACATGTTAATTGTCGGCACCGTGACGAATGCATTACGAACGCGATTCGTAATCCCGCATACCGCTTTCGAAACACAGCTGAGTGCGATTTGGAAGCAGACAGCTTTGTGTTGGTTCCCATAAGAAAAAGGTATGGCAGACTACTGAACGTAAACTTGCCAAGAAATCACAAACATCCAAACCCCCCCCCCCCCCGCCCCCCCCCCCAGTCAAAAAAAAAAGTTGTGGTTATCAGTTATCAGTTATCAGTTGGGGTATCTTCGGTGCACTCCGGACATGTCCATAGGTGCTCAGATCCTCCCCCCAGCATATTCATCAGCGTCCGGTGGCTAATAGTGCCAGTTCTGTGTTGGTTGACGAGGCGCTTTGTTTTCCCGATGTACCTCTCGCGTCTGGCTGTGCCGATTCTTACTCCCAGGTCTTTCATCCTGGACAGCGATGTGGAATCACTGACGTCAAAGTCCTCTGTTCTCGCCATGTCCTTAAGGACGTTAATAACATCGGCACGATCCATGGGCTGGCCATCTACAGAGGGTGCAGAACCAGCCAGTTTGTCAGCTCGTTCATTTCCCTCGACTCCCGCATGTCCCGGGACGAAGATGAAGGTGACTTTACGGACAACAGACTTCCGCAGCTATTCAGTCCACTGTCTACGTACAGATCCAGCTTCGACCTTCTGAATCATGCTCATTGAATCACTTAGTACACACACGTTGGTATAATGCTGTGATTCCAGCCATATGAAAGCCTGTGTAACTGCCATCACCTCCATCGTCATGCTGCTCGTGGTCATAGAGTGGGCACCACTGGATTCTTGAACGGTTCGGCCCGCTGAACGGGCTGTAAATGCCCACGCACTTCTCTGCTGAAGATCCATCTGTATAGATGAGCACTTCGGGACTATCTGAGTGTTCATAGATGAGCGCGTTAACCTCTGCATTGACAGCGGCAGGGTTCTGCTCTCTGCACCGTCTGTCGAGTGTGATAATGCAGGAGAAAGTGCACTTAAAAGCTGGAGGCACCGGCACCCATTCCTTGCCGGGGTTGATACTGGTAAGACTGCAGACCTGTCTGACGACATCTACCGCCCGACCCATCCATGATTTGCCCCTCTTTAGCCTGTCACCCTTTTCTCTGAATATAGCATCATGCAGAGGGTGCTGCTCATCTGCACTTATTTTTAAGTATGCACGAGCTCTCCAGATCTTGATCCTGTGTTCCATTGTCGGGAAGTCAAGGAGGTATCTCATTGCTACACAGCTGGTGTCTCTCGTGCAGCCCAAAATGATGCGCATGGCTTCGTTTTGTACCTTTTCAAGTCTTCCAATCTGTGTAGGGCTGACAGTGAGGATAGCCAGGGAATACTCGATGCGTGAAAGCACAAGTCCTTGGAACAGAAGTATTAGCAGTCTTTGCTCGATATTGGCAGTCGCCATGACTCTCATTGCTGACAAACCTTTTCGAGCCTTTGTTATGACATAATCGACATGATCTCTGAAGGACAGGCTACGATCAAGCCTCACGCCAAGATATGTCATTGACTGGGTTCTACTCAAACTGCTCCCATCCATTCTTACTGCCGGCAGGTCTGTTTTCACAATATGGTTGTTTAGTGAGAACCATGTAACCGTTGCCTTTGCGGGGTTGACAAGGGCATCGGCATCAGCACACCATGAGGAAATTCGATCTAGTTCGCCCTGCATATCATTGGCAACCGCGATCAAGCCTCACGCCAAGATATGTCATTGACTGGGTTCTACTCAAACTGCTCCCATCCATTCTTATTGCCGGCAGGTCTGTTTTCACAATATGGTTGTTTAGTGAGAACCATGTAACCGTTGCCTTTGCAGGGTTGACAAGGGCATCGGCATCAGCACACCATGAGGAAATTCGATCTAGTTCGCCCTGCATATCATTGGCAACCGCCTGTCTATCTCGACCCTGTCGATACACGAGGATGTCGTCAACGAATGACAGAGTCCTACCCCTCCCGTCCAACTGTTGTTCACTGATCGGCACCGTATACACGTTGAATAGCACTGGTGACAGTGGTGAACCCTGCGGCAATCTTGGACATATCGTTATCGGCTCAGAAGACCAACTCCCGCATCTTAGCAGCACCTTCCTTTGGAGCAGAACTGCAGCTATCCATCGTACAAGGTGAGGGTGCACTTTCAGTCTGAGGAGGGTTTGCATCAAGTGCTCGAAAGATACTCTGTTATATGCGTCCTCTAAGTCTATGGCGGCCGCACATGTCTCTTCTCTGACCTGAAATCCTTCGTAAACATCTTGAGCAAAGACCGCCGCATTCAGCCATGACTCTTTGTTGCGTCTGTATCCTCCAAGTGTGGGCGGGAAGCAGCCGAGCTGTTCCAAGCCACAGGCAAGTCTGTGTGCTACAATTTTCTCCAGTAGCTTGCCAACAGTATTCTGCATCGTAATGATTCTGTAGCCGCTTATCTTGGAATGGTCTTTGTTCGGTTTTGGCAGCGGCAGCAAGTAGCTGTGTAGCCATTCTTCTTTGACCTGACCCCTCTGGATACTGGTGTTGAATTCTCTGGCCAGTTCTTCCATGTCATCATCTGATATCACCAGTAGGTCACCATATCGGATGCCGTCTGGGCCTGGGGCGGTTTTAGGTGATTTCTTGAGCATCACACGCAATGTCTCAGCTGTGATTGTCCATTCTTCGTCTGTCCCGACCCCCTCGCACAACTGAGAGAGTGTCGTTGTGGTCCTCTGTCTGGTGGGCTCATCTTTCTGGTCAGTCTGTTCTATGTAGCGTGCAAGAAGGGCTTTACCTTTATCTGCATCCGACTTTTTCCATGCCAGGTCCGTGCCTTGAAAGTCTGGAATACCCCTACGTTGTGCAGCACCGTTCATGCTCTTGTGGAGGCGCCAGAATGTCGTAAGAGATCGCTCGGAGCACACCTTCCTGCAGAACTCGTCCCATTTCTCGGCCTTGGCATGTTTGGCGCAGGATTTGAATAAAGTCGTCGTCCTATCGACCTCAGTCTTCAGGTTCGCCAACTCAAACTGTGGCATGTTAGCCTTTCTGGCCTTTTGCCAGTCTTTGACAGCCTGCCTCTTTCCCAGCCATGCCTTCTCGACCTCTCCATTCCACCATGGAACCATGGAAGTTTTGGTTAACTGCCACGTATTGCAGCTAACATTTTTCACAGGACGTTACATCGGCCCGAGGATTGATTGGCTGTTTGTGATTGACTGGACAGTTATTACATTCAGTAGTTTGACGGTGCTCTCATAACATGGAAATCAGCGCAATGTCTTCCGCTCCATAGTCACCTGCCGGTGATGTCGAACCCTCGACCCGGTGTGTCGGGGAGTTGTGAGACTGCGTTCAATGACCCAGCCACAGATGCCGACATGCCTCTGACCCCGGCATGTGCTAGGGACATAGTTTAAATATATTCTTAGTTAGCTAGTTAGTTAGTTAGTCGACAGATCATACTCGTTGCACATCGAACCATTCAGTCCATAAGTGCTCGGATCCCCTCCTCAGCAAATCCCGCAGCGTTTAGCGGCTAACGACGCCAGTTCTGTGTTGGTTTATCAATCTTCTTTGGCTTCCTGCGTAGGGTTCTTGTTTGGCCACCCCTCTTTTAATTTGCTGCTCTCGCAGTTTGGCCATTGTTGTAGATTCACAGTCATCACTTGGTTCTCGCAAAAGTCTCACTTCTCGTAGAGCATTCAGAATGTCAGCCTGGTCCATGGCGCGTCCGCCCTCCACAGTAGCCTCACCTGCGAGCTTGTCAGCCCGCTCATTTCCTTGTACTCCCGCATGCCCTGGCACGAAGATGAAACTAATCTTTGCCAGCCGAGACCGCTTCAGAGGCAGCAACCATTCTCTTCGGATCGACCCCTCCTCTATCCTCTTGATCATGTTCATTGAGTCGCTAAGGAAACAAGCCCTAGTGAATGTCTGTGTCTCGAGCCATGTTATTGCTTTACGTACTGCCATGACTTCCATGGTCAGGCTACTTGTGGTTTCAGTGAAAGCACCAGAGTCCTCCTTCACATGTCGGACGACCGACCCATCTGTGTAGATGACCGCGTCACCGTCTAGCGAATTCTCGAAAATCAACGCTTGTACTTCAGCCTCAACAGCAGCCGGATTTTCTTGTCTGCATTTTTTATCTAGTTGGATGCAAACTGAAAAGGATGTGCAGAAGTCTGTTGGCACTTGCACCCACTCCTCGCCAGGTTCTAAGTCCTAAAGTGAACACACCTGTTGAAGAATGTCTTCGGCTTGAGCCATCCACGACCGTCCTCTTTTTAACCTGCTGCCCTTCACCTTCCTAATTTCACTATGCAGTGGATGTTGTGTGTTTGCGTTAATTCTGAGTTAGGCGCGTGCCCTGCAAACTTGTATTCTCTCTTCAATGGTTGGAAAATCAAGAAGGTAGCGCATCGCCCTGCATGCTGTATCTCTTGTACATCCAAGAGTAATGCGCATAGCTTCATTCTGTATCCTTTCCATCCTTTCTATCTGCTTATGGCTGAGAGTCAAGATTGCCATTGCATACTCCAAAACAGACATGACCAGCCCCTCATACAGAAGACATAGATGGCGCTGCTCACAGTTTGCTGCCGCCATCACCCGCATCGCTGCCAAACCCCGCTTGGCCTTTGTTATCACCTGGTCTATGTGCACATTATAAGCAAGGCTTCGATCAAACCGTATCCCCAGGTAATTCATTGCCTGCGTTCTTTCCACCGTCTCTGAACACAGCATTACAGTTGGTGTTGGATTGTTGACAATATGATTATTCAACGAGAACCAAGTCACTGTTGCCTTTGTTGAGTTGACCATTGCCCCAGCTTCATCACACCAAGTACTTATGCGATTGAGTTCGGTTTGTAGTTCCACAGCAACCTCCTCTCTATCCTTACCCTGACGATACACTAAAACATCATCGGCATATGACAATGTCCTGCCAGGTCCAGTGATCTTCTCACTGGTGATTCTCACTGTGTAGGCGTTGAACAGTACCGGAGATAATGGTGATCCCTGTGGTAGGCCAGGATATATTGTTGTTGGTTCCGAAATCCAACTGCCACCTCTAAAAACTACTTTCCGTTGGAAGAGGGCTGTAGCGATCCAACTAAGGAGGAATGGACTTACGTTTAGTTCAAGAAGCTGAAACATTAAAAAATCCAGTGGTACTCTGTTGTATGCGTCCTCAAGATCAATCGCTGCAGCAACGGTTTCAGTGCCTGAGTGGAAACCTTCATAGACATCATGGGCAAAGACTGCTGCATTGGTCCAGGTTTCTCTTTTTGGACGGTACCCACCCAGGGTAGGTGGGAAAACACCTTGCCTCTCTAGTTGGCTTGATATTTTCCTGGCAATTACCTTCTCCAGCAGCTTGCCTATTGTATTCTGCATGGTTATAATTCGATATCCCTGAATTTTTGTGTGGTCTTTGTCAGGCTTCGGCAAGGGAATCAGATAGCTGTGGAACCATTCCTCCTTGATGCTAGCACTCCCTATACTATTGTTGTACATGTCTGCTAGTTTCTCTAGCTCATTGTCGGTACACCTATTTATGTCGTCGTATCTTATGCCATCAGGACCTGGAGCACTGTTTTTTGATCGTCGAAGCATAGCCTTGATTTCTTTCACTGTCACTGTGTCTTCATCCGAAGTGTTCTGGGCCTTGCATCTGTCTGAGGTGACCTCCTTGGCCAGATTTCGGCCTCCCATGTCTGTCTGGTTGCTCTGCTCAAGGTAGCGTTCAAAGAGGGCTTTGCCCTTGTCCTCGTCATTCCTCTGCCAGATGAGGTCAGCACCTTGGAAGTCAGAAATGCTCTTATTCTTGACTACACCACTCATGTAGTCGCCAGAACAATTTCAGTGACTTGTCTGTGCTTACTCTTTGACACACCTCTGCCCATTTTTCGCTTTTAACCACCTTGACCAGTTTTTTTTTAAATAGCTTACTTTTGTGTGCATCTCTCTTTCTAAGTGCAAGTAGGGACTAGGATTACCAGCTCTGTTCTTCTTGGCATTTTGCCATCTCCTTACAGCACTACGCTTATCCACCCAAGCCTTCTCCACCTCGAAACTCCACCACGGTGGCTGCTCCCAGCTTTTTTTCCTGCCCTGAAACGTTCTGCGCTTGTCACGTCTTATTTTACTCACCACATCTTGCCCTGTACTGTCATACTGGAACGTCTTTACCTTTAGCTTGTGCTGCCTGGTTCTGCCTTTCTCCACCAATATGCTGCAAGGGTAGTGGTCGCTGCCATGGTGTCCTAGGACACCCCATCTACACACTGTAGTGAGTGAAGGTGAAACTAGCGCCAGATCAATAGCACTGTCCTCATCGCCTGGACGGCTTGCTGTCCTGGTGACACAGCCACTGTTGATACAAACCAGGTCGATGGTTTCCAGAGCAGTCTCGAGCTCCTCCCCTTGTGTATTGGAGGAAGTGTTTCCCCATGATCTGCCTTTAGCGTTGAAGTCATCACAGAAAATAACATTTCTCTCGTGGCCTAATATGCCACTTAAGCACTGCCACGTCTGGGCGTCCACACTCGCATTGCGGGCATAAACATTAACCAACACGAATGGTATACTGGAATGAACTCTCAACGCCTGTATTTGTATATCGTCACTGTCCCAACTGGACATGTCCAGCTCTGACGCCACCATGCTGTCCCGAACGAGAATCGCCGTTCCCAGATGTCGTCTGTTGTAGAAACATTTGAAGCCGGCAATTCGGAGTGGCTGATCGCCCAGTCTCGTCTCCTGGAGTGCTACAATGTCGTTCCTGTAAACTAGGGTTTCTAAAATAGAGCCCCGTTGTTTTACACTGGCACAGTTCCAATATAGAATACGGATGTTCCTGAGTCCTAGACGGTGACACTTGAGTCTAAAACGTCTCAAACCACCGCGCTTACCTTGCTTCTTTCTCCCTGCGCGGCTACCACGCCGCTTCGTTATGTTGACTGCTGACCGCTCGGAGAACACACGTTGTTCCGCCATGTTGAAAAAACGTAAACACAGACTGCTTAGAACCCCACACGCTGCTGAAAATTCACTCAAGGATGGCTTCGCTCGATGCACGAACTCCGTAGCACCCGCGCAGATCTTGAGTAGAAACTCCTGGTTTTACATCCTGGCACACCAATTACACGCAAGAGATGAATAAATCCATCCGTTACGCGAAAAAGTTAACGAACACAAAACAACACGACCGTCCGTCAACCGGACTGCAGTTATATATCATTCATTCATTCATTCATTCATTCATTCATTCATTCATTCATTCATTCATTCATTCATTCATTCAGTGGCATGTCATTTGTAGAACCTCGCTCCCATAATAACCTTCCGGAAAACCTCTCGATCATAAGCAAAATGTCCTGCGTCTGATACACCAATCTGGAGATAACCTGCTACATCCTGCACCCATCTTCTCTTTCACCTTTCTCTTCCTCTCTCTCCGGGAACATACCCCTCCTTGAATGTTCTCTCCAACTTTCTTCAATATTCAGTTCTTGTCGTATGGATGCATTTGTTCTTTTCCTTACCCGAGATATTCTTAGAACTCGTCTATAACATTTATATTCAAAGGCATTTATGCGCTGTTCAGCTTGTTTAGTAAGTGTCCAGGTCTCACAAAAGTATGTTAAAATGGGGAAAATGCATACTCTTAAAAATCTAATATTTGTAGGTCTATCTATTCCACGCCACAATTTATTAAGTTGTTTTAGATTTTGAAGATCAATAGATATCCATCCATCCATCATGTGCCATGCCGGTAAGCGTGGGCGGTCATGTTCTGCCATCTCACTCGATCAACAGAGTCGTGGATCAGTTCCGTGTTTTTGTCTCGACCATGCCACAAGGCCAAGCCATCCAGATACTTGTTTCTAGGTCTTCCCCTTGGTCTGTTCCCCTCGATCTTACCAGTTGTCACCAAGTTCTCCAAATCATTTCTTCTCATAACATGCCCAAAAAATTCTGAATAGATATACGTCTTTTAATGTCCTTCATTGTGTCACCATTGTTGGTAATTAATGACCCAAGATATTCTAAAGTTTCCACCAACTCTAGTTTTCCTCATTAAGATAAATTTCTTTCTCCATAATAGTTTTATCTGTATGCACTATCTTTGTTTTTGCTATGTTAATATATGAGTTGTGATTTTCACTATTCTTTTGGGTTGAGATTATTAGTTGTTCTATACCATTCTGTGATATGAATAGTAAAACTTTATCATCAACACATCGAATCTCTGGTATTTCATGACCACCGATATGTAGGCCATCATATTGCTCTTTTTATTATATCATCTCTGACATTTCTCATATTTTCGGCGTACAGGTTAAACAAATATGGGAACAGCACGCAGCCCTGACGGACTCCTTGCTTGATGTCAAACCAATCTAACGTCTCACCATATATTCTAACCGCTGCTTGTTGGTCTACATAGAGCATTTTTTATGAGTTGTATTACATGTGAAGTAAATAAACGGAGAATAATTCAGCTGAAATATTTAAACACAGTCACATGTATTATTCAAATGTGGAGATTTGTTATCCCCCACGCTAATCTCAAATTTGGAACGAAATCTTTCCTTGCATAAAACATGCTGGAAACGCCTAATTGCTAAGTCCTCACTGTATTAGAGCAATGGTTTATTCTTCGCCAAATCCAGTATGTGAAATTCATTTTCTTTGTTAACTTTGTGCCCGAAGTTTGCAAGTTGTTAAGAAATCGTCGAGGAGGGCGTTTTATAGCCTGTTGACTGCCCAGGGATTCCTGAAGACTTTTTTTTTACCCCCACCCACATTGCTATATGGTTGGTTACTCGATTTACTAATTATATTTCCGTTCTACCTAAATAAGCTGCTTGACACTGGAATTGATAAACGCAGTTAGATTTGGTGTACAAAAAAAAAGCATCTTTCACAGATGGTGTCAGCATCGGTTTTATATCTGATCATTGGTTCTATGGTACTTGGTTCATTGGTACTTATGCGGTGTCTGCGAAGAATTCTTGGTATTAAGTGGCAAGACAAAATCACAAATACTGAAGTATTGGAAAGATCAGGTTGTGTGACAGTTTATTCCATGCTCAGTCTTCGTAGACTTAGATGGATAGGACATCTTAGGCGGATGGATGATGGTAGAATACCAAAGGATATCTTTTTTGGTGAATTACAGATGGGTAAGAGATCTCAGGGTCGGCCTCTACTACGATACAAAGATGTGTGTAAGCGGGACATGATTGATACAGGCATTGATAATGCACATTGGGAGCAAGTCGCCGCTGAACGTGTTGCATGGAGGGCAAATATCAGAAATGGAATAAAGTCAAAGGAGAAAATTATTGCAGAAAAGTCACACACCAAGCGTTTGAGACGTAAGATGGTGCATGATGGTGGAAATGACCACGTGTTCACATGCACCCACTGTGAACGGACATTTACAGCGCAAATTGGCCTTATCAGTCACACTCGCTACCGCCATAGTTAAAAGTTATTATGCCTTTTTAAAGCACAAACTATCGTCTGTCAAGACGGCAAGGTGCCAATGGTTCTACAGCAAAGAATGTTTGGCTTACTGCTGTTTTGTATCTGATAACTGGTTCAGCAGTCAATATTTTGTGGCTTACTGCTGTTTTAAGTCGGTCGTGTATTCGTTTTATGACGTCGTGCCCCTCGAAAGTTCGGCTGAAAAAAACAAAAAAAAAACACTTGAAGTTTGGGAACCGTTGATTTCCTAGGGGTGGGTTTGGGTAGCTGACAGTGACGCATGATGGAAGAATATATTCATTAGACGGGACTCATCAAATGTGTAAAGCCAGGGCTCAGTGTTGGAGAATATTGGATGTTAATGAGTTGTTATGTAGTGTCGCGTGTGTTGTTTTGTTACGCTGTGATATGTTCTGTTGTGTCGTCGTATGTTATACGATGTTGTGTTGTCGTATGTTATAGTATGTTGTTTAGTGTCATAATGTGTTATGTTGTATCATCATGTGTTATGTTGTGTTGTTATGTTATTACATTGAGTTGTGTCGTCGTATGTTATTTTATGCTTTGTTGTGTCGTCTTGTTATGTTCCCTTATTGTTGTTATGCAATGTTGTATTGTCATGTTTTATGTTGTGTCGTCTCGTGTTATGTTGTTATATTATGCTGTTATCGTGTGTTATGTTGTAACATTATGCAATGTTATCGTGTATTATGTTGTAATACAGTATTATGTTATGTTATCGTGTGTTATGTTGTAATACAGTATTATGTTATGTTATCGTGTATTATGTTGTAATACAGTATTATGTTATGTTATCGTGTGTTATGTTGTTATATTATGTTATGCTATCGGGTGTTATGTTGTAATATTATGCTGTGTTGTCGTGTGTTAAGTTGTTATATTATGCTATGTTATCGTGTGTTATGTTGCCCCATAAACACATGTAGTCAGAACAGATTTTGCAATGTGTACATTTGTAAGAGGGATAACCCAAACATTGCAAGGCCCCTAGACAACGGTCACTAGGGGAAATAACTACGAGAACATGTTGCTGGAAACATCCCCATTACTGATGGCGTCGAACCACATGGAAGTTTCCCTCAGTCTGTGATAAGTCTTCCCTCAGTTTGTGATCAGTCTTCCCTCAGTCTGTGATAAGTCTCCCTTTTGTCCTTCTGGCTATGATAAGTCTTCCGTCTGTTTACCATAAGTCTTCCTTCTGTTTGTGATAAGCCTTCCATCTGTCTGCCATACGTCTTCCTTCTTTTGGTGATAAGTTTTCCCTCTGTGTGTGATACGATTTCCTTTTGTTTGTGATAAGTCTTCCCTATGTCTGTGAAAAGTCTTCCCTCTGTCTGTGATTAGCCTTCCTTCTGTCTGTGATAAGTCTTGCTTCTGTCTGTGATAAGTCTTCCTTCTGTCTGTAATAGTCTTCCTTATGTCTGTTATAGGTCTTTCTTCTGTCTGTGATAGCAACATGATGCGAATGACCTGCTACGTGATGATGGACAACTGGGTACACACATTGAGATGACTCACAACTGGGTACACACATTGAGATGACGCACAACTGGATACACACATTGAGAGATTACAAGAGCAAAACATGCTGGTGATGACTGCGACGTCCTGTAAAGGATATGCAACTAACTTTTAACTTTAAGTGGACGTTCAGATGGATATGATGTGTAAGTGGGTATACAGATGAATTTTATATGTACGTTTATACACATATTATTATCTTAATTAATTTTTATATATTATTATCTGGATCAAGAAAACAGTAACAATGGTAATATCAAAGAAAATGGTGACACCAAAATGTGACATAGAAATAGAAGGGAAAATCCTTAACCAAGTTGATAATTTTAGATACCTAGGGGCACTTATAACATCAGATGGAAGATGTACAACAGAAGTTAGGAGCAGAATAGGGCAGGCAAAAGCCGCATTTCAGAAAATGAAGAGTATCTTATGCAATAAGTCACTATCACTGAATGTAAGAAAGAGAGTGCTGAAATGCTATGTAGAACCAGTTTTGCTGTATGGCAGTGAATCTTGGAATGTAAATGAACACATTAAGAAGAAATTAGAAGCAACAGAGATGTGGTTCCTGAGACGAATGTAGCGAATTCCTTGGACTGCCAGAGTAACTAACGACGACTTCCTGAAACAGGCTAATGAAACTAGAACATTATATACAACAATAAGACAGAGACAAATATCTTTCTTCGGTCATGCGATGAGAAGAGAGGCATTGGAGAACATCGTAACAACTGGAAAGATCGAGGGGAAGAGAGGCAGAGGTAGACCAAGAGAAGTGATGCTGGATGGATTGAGACGGTGGCACGGAGGAATATCAGCAGCAGAGTTGATCCAGAAAACCAAAGACCGAGATCTGTGGAGAGCCATGAACGCCTACGCCAGCCGGCACGGCACTTGATGATGATGATGATTATCTGGATACACAAATTGTGTGTAAGTGGATATACGGATTGTGTGAAGTGGATGCACAGATTGTGTGTACGTGGATACACAGATTGTGTGTAAGTGGATACACAGATAGTGTGTAACTGGATACTCAGATTGTGTGTAAGTGGACATGCATGCTGACATCATCATCATGAAGTGAATGTAAGTATCAATGAAAAAACAGAAGCCGAAATCACAAACTATGGCGGTGTACTTATTGTTACTGAGGGAGCTACAGAGTCGAGAATTAACGCCGTCTTCCCCCAGGCTCTGTGGTTACATTGTTCGAATCCTAGGGTGTTATTGCAGTTTTAACAGGAATCATTGTATGTAGATATCACGCGTCACACTATCTCTTGTGTATTGAAATCAATACCTAGCGCACTTGAATAGTGCAAAAACCAGAGTAACCATATGGAACTTGCGTACCTTACAATTCCAAGGCTGGTTGGAAATGGCAAACGTAAGCCATTTAATTGCAGCTGGGCAACATTATTTGGAAAGAAAACGGACTAAAGGGTAGATACACGCTTACCTTTGGTGTAATTTGTATAAAGAACATTGTAGACATGCATGTCCATGTCAGACACGCCCACTCTGTGGTAAAGAGGTGCCTGGCACGGCGGGACCCACTTTCCCCAAGAAAATAAAAACTGAAAAGTACGACAAGTATTATGTTGGGAAAATATATTAAGGGACGTAATCGAGTTTCGAATATGAACATGTCAAATATCGCGTTATCTCTCCTGTGAACTATATACTCTTTATCAATTCAAACATAACTTCCATCACCTGCTGCTTTCACCCCCCTCCCCCCCCCTCCCCCCCCCCCCTCCCTTCCTCACTACTACTACTACTACTACTACTACTACTACTACTACTACTACTACTACTACTACTAATACTACTACTACTACTACTACTACTACTACTACTACTACTAATACTACTACTACTACTACTATTACTACTACTACTACTACTACTACTACTACTACTACTACTACTACTACTACTACTACTACTACTACTACTACTAATACTACTACTACTACTACTACTACTACTACTACTACTAATACTACTACTACTACTACTATTACTACTACTACTACTACTACTACTACTACTACTACTACTACTACTACTACTACTACTACTACTACTAATAATAATAATAATACTACTACTACTACTGCTGCTGCTACTGCTGCTGCTACAACACCACAATCATCATTACAACTACAGCAGCTGCAACAGCAGCAGCAGCAGCAACAACAACAAATACTAAGACAACTGATTAACATCATAGTCGAACCAATTCTTTGTTGCCAATGTCACCCCTGGTCACTGACCCCGGTTCAGTACAAGAAGAGTGGGTTGAGATCATTAAGCTTAAGTGGGTATATGTGGTTGTGGAGAGTTGACTACGTACACATAACATCACATATTTAGAGTTGACTACGTACACATAACATCACACATTTAGTGTATTTACTGTTGGAGAGCCGGCTCAGTGGCGAAGAGGTCACGGACGCAATTTGTAATCCCGCATACCCGCGTTCGTTACACAGCTGTGGGCGATTTGGCAGAGGACCGCATTACGTTGGTTTTAAAAAAAAAATGAAATTGTATAGGTACCGGTCGTTCAGAAAGCAATGTCAAACTACTGAACGTAAACTTGCCCAGGAATTACAAACAGCCAGAAAATGCTGGGGTTCACTGCTACGTCCTGTAAATGATATGCAATTAATTTTTAATTGTTGGAGAGAAGTCTGATTTGTATAGATAACATAACATATTTAATGTTAGTACTCATACAGAAGTCAGACGTGTATAGATAACATAACATATTTAATGTTAGTACTCATGCAGAAGTCAGACTTGTATAGATAACATAACATATTTAATGTTAGTTCTCATGCAGAAGTCAGACGTGTATAGATAACAACATATTTAATGTTAGTACTCATGCAGAAGTCAGACTATAAAAACATTGAGTGTCTGTGACTTCTCGTTCAAAAAACTGGCAAACTACTCAACGTAAAATTGCCTAGGAGATCAGCCTGGGGTTGGTGGCAAAGGACATGCAACATTGGCACTCGTACAGAAGTCACTTAAATAGAACAACACAGACACACAATATCAACACACAATATCAACACACAACGCAACACGGCAAGCGTCCGACCCGGCCAGCTGTGGATCAAGGCAGTTGGAAACAGCTTGAGGGAAAAATGCGAGATAAGATCATTAATAATGCAAACAGTAGTATTCCAGTAGGAACCAAAGGTTGGTAGTTTGCTAAAAAATATGAAACATACCCGTAGTCTTAGCGGCGAGATGGAAACGATTCAAAGATCATCAACATCATGTTACAGAATCTGGCTCTCATCACGAACAAGTCTGAACATTTCTTGGCGGGGCCTGGTTGTTGGCGTATACTGCATTGGGAGGTGAAAGGCAAAGGGAAGAGGAGAGGTAGGAGGGGGGAGGGAGAGAATGAGAAGAAGATTAAAGACGTAGAAGAACAACCAGATTCCCTAGTGAGGGCTAAGTTGTAAACTCGTGTTCTTAACTAAACTCACTAAATTGATGTGGAAGACCTGGGATCATTATTTAGCTTATCACTTCTTCCCAGAACATGTTCTGCTGTTCTCGTTTGATAAGAACGCTGAGCCGTATGATCGTGAAAACGTTGAATCACGTGATCGTGGAAACGCTGAGCTTAGTGATCGTGGAAATATCGAGCCCTGTGATCGTGGAAACGTCGAGTCACATGATTGTGGAAGAAAGTCCGCTTGGAGCTAGGTTTGAACCCAGCATCAAGGATCGACAGCTCAGTGCTCTAGCCGCTGTGCTAATGTGCCTCGGTGATGTGTTCTTGGGTCGAGTTATCCTGCCTGGTCCTACTGTTCTCCGTTATCTGACTTTGTTCCCTGGACAGTTCCTACCTCCTAATGTTGCCCTGTTCCCTGGACTGTTCCTACCTCCTAATGTTGCCCTTCTCTCTAGCAGAGGATCCCGTGTCAGGTCAGGAGGAGTCCTGGGCATATCATGCTAGCTCCATGTTTTAGGCCTTTCACCACTCCATGGCTGATGTCCTCATTATTTCACTACCCCATGGCTGATGTCCTCATTATTTCACTACCCCATGGCTGATGTCCTCATTATTTCACTACCCCATGGCTGATGTCCTCATTATTTCACTACCCCATGGCCGATGTCCTCATTATTTCACCACTCCATGGCTGATGTCCTCATTATTTCACCACTCCATGGCTGATGTCCGCATTATTTCACCACTCCATGGCTGATGCCCTCATTATTTCACCACTCCATGGCTGATGTCCTCATTATTTTACCACTCCATGGCTGATGTCCTCATTATTTTACCACTCCATGGCTGATGCCCTCATTATTTCACCACCCCATGGCTGATGCCCTCATTATTTCACCACCCCATGGCTGATGTCCTCATTATTTCACCACTCCATGGCTGATGTCCTCATTATTTTACCACTCCATGGCTGATGTCCTCATTATTTCACCACTCCATGGCTGATGTCCTCATTATTTTACCATTCCATGGCTGATTTCCTCATTATTTTACCACTCCATGGCTTATGTCCTCATTATTTTACCACTCCATGGCTGATGTCCTCATTATTTCACCACTCCATGGCTGATGTCCTCATTATTTTACCACTCCATGGCTGATGCCCTCATTATTTCACCACTCCATGGCTGATGTCCTCATTATTTTACCACTCCATGGCTGATGTCCGCATTATTTCACCACTCCATGGCTGATGCCCTCATTATTTTACCACTCCATGGCTGATGTTCTCATTATTTCACCACTCCATGGCTGATGTCCTCATTATTTCACCACTCCATAGCTGATGTCCTCATTATTTCACCATTCCATGGCTGATGTCCTCATTATTTCACCACTACATGGCTGATGTCCTCATTATTACGCTGGCTGCCTTTGCCTCCCAGTAAATTTAATGGTACCCATGTTGGTGTGGGTTGACTGGGAACCTCAATATCAATTGTAACAAAATCCACGGAAGTGTTTATAGTCCACATAAACGACTGTCTCTTGTAGAATGGCAGTTCCCTTAGTCTGTGACTGGGTGATATTAATATATGTGTGAACGTAGTCGGTAAACGTAGAATGGTAGTTTCCTAGCCTGTGACTGGGTGATGGAATATCTGTGTGAACGTAGTAAGTACACGTAGAATGGTTCAACCCGAGCTCCACGCCTGGTGGGCTCGTCGTCTACAAAAGCAAGGTAGAGACTGGCCACCCACTCCTCCCCCCCCCTGTACCCAGGTCTACAACATGTGAGGGTGCTACCACACCCCCCCCCCTTTGCACCCAGGTCTACAACATGTGAGAGTGCTACCACCCCCCCCCCCTGTACCCAGGTCTACAACATGTGAGGGTGCTACCACACCCCCCTGCACCCAGGTCCACAACATGTGAGAGTGCTACCACACCCCCCCCCCTGCACCCAGGTCTACAACATGTGAGAGTGCTACCACACCCCCCCCCCCTGTACCCAGGTCTACAACATGTGAGAGTGCTACCACACCCCCCCCTGTACCCAGGTCTACAACATGTGAGGGTGCTACCACACACCCCTGCACCCAGGTCTACAACATGTGAGAGTGCTACCACACCCCCCCCCCCTGCACCCAGGTCTACAACATGTGAGAGTGCTACCACACCCCCCTGCACCCAGGTCTACAACATGTGAGAGTGCTACCACACACCCCCCCCCCTGCACCCAGGTCTACAACATGTGAGAGTGCTACCACACCCCCCCCCTGTACCCAGGTCTACAACATGTGAGAGTGCTACCACACACCCCCCCCCTGCACCCAGGTCTACAACATGTGAGAGTGCTACCACACCCCCCCCCCCCCTGTACCCAGGTCTACAACATGTGAGGGTGCTACCACCTCCCCCCTTGCACCCAGGTCTACAACATGTGAGAGTGCTACCACACCCCCCCCCCCTGTACCCAGGTCTACAACATGTGATGGTGCTACCACACCCCCCCCCCCCTGTACCCAGGTCTACAACATGTGAGGGTGCTACCACACCCCCCCCCCCTTTGCACCCAGGTCTACAACATGTGAGAGTGCTACCACACCCCCCCCCCTGTACCCAGGTCTACAACATGTGAGGGTGCTACCACAGACTCGTTGCAGGAAACTGCTTCCGGCACATTATTATTATTATAGACATTCACGTACACATGTGCATGCATGTGTTCTTGTGTACGCTCATGCACACATCATGGTACAGTATACACAACTCTCTCTCTCTCTCTCTCTCTCTCTCTCTCTCTCTCTCTCTCTCTCTCACCACACATACGCACACACACACAGAGCGTTCAACCGCCTGCGAACAGAGGATAACTCGTTGGTCAAGGGCAGATAATGTTGGACAATCTTCCAGGACATAGTCATTATCCCAGACATGAACCGGAAATGACGATTTCGAATCCGACAACAGGATTAAGAGAAACATGAAGCCAGAAGTGTGAGTTAGGTGTGGGAGATAGAGAGAGGGGAGGAATTAGGATGTTGCAAAGGTCATGGAGATAGAAGGACAACGGCAGAACGTAGGATATACTGTAGGACCGGGTGAGGGGGGAATATATATCTGACGTAGGGTAAGCCAGATTGTTAGAAGGAATATGGTGATGGAAGTGAGATAAGAAGATAGAGAGTTAGAAGGAATATGGTGATGGAAGTGAGATAAGAAGATAGAGAGTTAGAAGGAATATGGTGATGGAAGTGAGATAAGAAGATAGAGAGTTAGAAGGAATATGGTGATGGAAGTGAGATAAGAAGATAGAGAGTTAGAAGGAATATGGTGATGGAAGTGAGATAAGAAGATAGAGAGTTAGAAGGAATATGGTGATGGAAGTGAGATAAGAAGATAGAGAGTTAGAAGGAATATGGTGATGGAAGTGAGATAAGAAGATAGAGAGTTAGAAGGAATATGGTGATGGAAGTGAGATAAGAAGATAGAGAGTTAGAAGGAATATGGTGATGGAAGTGAGATAAGAAGATAGAGAGTTAGAAGGGATATGGTGATGAAAGGGAGATAAGAAGATAGAGAGTTAGAAGGGATATGGTGATGAAAGGGAGATAAGAAGATAGAGAGTTAGAAGGGATATGATGATGAAAGTAAGATAAGAAGATAGAGAGTTAGAAGGGATATGGTGATGAAAGTGAGATAAGAAGATAGAGAGAAGAGAACATGATGATGTTGGCGGTGAGAGTAGTTGTTCTATGCCGTTATGTGAGGATAGTCAGGGTAGTTGTTCTATGCCGTTATGTGAGAGTAGTGGTAGTTGTTCTATACCGTTATGTGAGGGTGGTGGTAGTTGTTCTATGCCGTTATGTGAGGGTGGTGGTAGTTGTTCTGTGCCGTTATGTGAATGTGGTGGTAGTTGTTCTATGCCGTTATGTGAGTGTGGTCGTGGTAGTTGTTCTATGCCGTTATGTGAGAGTAGTGGTAGTTGTTCTATGCCTTATGTGAGAGTGGTGGCAGTTGTTCTATGCCGTTATGTGAAGGTTGTCGTAGTAGTTGTTCTATGCCGTTATGTGAGAGTAGTGGTAGTTGTTCTATGCCGTTTTGTGAGAGTGGTGGTAGTTGTTATATGCCGTTATGTGAGAGTAGTGGTAGTTGTTCTATGCCGTTATGTGAGAGTAGTGGTAGTTGTTCTATGCCTTATGTGAGAGTGGTGGCAGTTGTTCTATGCCGTTATGTGAAGGTTGTCGTAGTAGTTGTTCTATGCCGTTATGTGAGAGTAGTGGTAGTTGTTCTATGCCGTTATGTGAGAGTGGTGGTAGTTGTTCTATGCCGTTATGTGAGAGTAGTGGTAGTTGTTCTATGCCGTTATGTGAGAGTGGTGGTAGTTGTTCTATGCCGTTATGTGAAGGTTGTCGTAGTAGTTGTTCTATGCCGTTATGTGAGAGTAGTGGTAGTTGTTCTATGCCTTATGTGAGAGTGGTGGTAGTTGTTCTATGCCGTTATGTGAAGGTTGTCGTAGTAATTGTTCTATGCCGTTATGTGAGAGTAGTGGTAGTTGTTCTATGCCGTTATGTGAGGGTGGTCGTGGTAGTTGTTCTATGCCGTTATGTGAGAGAGGTAGTAGTTGTTTTATGCCGTTATGTGAGAGTGGTGGTAGTTGTTCTATGCCGTTATGTGAGAGTAGTGGTAGTTGTTCTATGCCGTTATGTGAGAGTGGTGGTAGTTGTTCTATGCCGTTATGTGAGGGTGGTCGTGGTAGTTGTTCTATGCCGTTATGTGAGAGTGGTGGTAGTTGTTCTATGCCGTTATGTGAGAGTGGTGGTAGTTGTTCTATGCCGTTATGTGAGAGTGGTGGTCGTTATTATGTGCCGTTATGTGAATGTTGTCGTAGTAGTTGTTCTATGCCGTTATGTGAAGGTTGTCGTAGTAGTTGTTCTATACCGTTATGTGAGGGTGGTGGTAGTTAGTGTATGCTGTTATGTGAGAGTTGTGGTAGTTGTTCTATGCCATTATGTGAGAGTGGTGGTAGTTATTATGTGCCGTTATGTGAGAGTAGTGGCAGTTTTTCTATGCCGTTATGTGAGGGTGATGGTCGTTGTTATATGTCGTTTTGCGAGATACCGTTTTGTGATGGTGGTGGTAGTTGTTCTATTCCATTATGTTGGTGTTGGATGGAAGTCAGGATACGCATAAAGTTGAAAGTTTCTAACAAATAAGAAAGAGGATTTAGTGCATGCCTATAGCCTGTGAGGGTGGTGGTGGTTGTTCTACTCCGTTATGTTGGTGTTGGATGGTGTTAGTTCTTCTATTCCGTTGTGTTGGTGTCGGGTGGTGGTAGTTGGTTTATTCCGTTATGTTGGTGTTGGATGGTGGTAGTTGTTCTATTCCGTTATGTTGGTGTTGGGTGATGTTAGTTCTTCTATTCCGTTGTGTTGGTGTCGGGTGGTGGTAGTTGGTTTATTCCGTTATGTTGGTGTTGGATGATGGTAGTTGTTCTATTCCGTTATGTTGGTGTTGGGTTATGTTAGTTCTTCTATTCCGTTGTGTTTGTGTCGGGTGGTGGTAGTTGGTTTATTCCATTATGTTGGTGTTGGATGGTGGTAGTTGTTCTATTCCGTTTTGTTGGTGTTGGGTGATGTTAGTTCTTCTATTCCGTTGTGTTGGTGTCGGGTGGTGGTAGTTGGTTTATTCCGTTATGTTGGTGTTGGATGGTGGTAGTTGTTCTATTCCGTTATGTTGGTGTTGGGTGATGTTAGTTCTTCTATTCCGCTGTGTTGGTGTCGGGTGGTGGTAGTTGGTTTATTCCGTTATGTTGGTGTTGGATGGTGGTAGTTGTTCTATTCCGTTATGTTGGTGTTGGGTGATGTTAGTTCTTCTATTCCGTTGTGTTGGTGTCGGGTGGTGGTAGTTGGTTTATTCCGTTATGTTGGTGTTGGATGGTGGTAGTTGTTCTATTCCGTTATGTTGGTGTTGGGTGATGTTAGTTCTTCTATTCCGTTGTGTTGGTGTCGGGTGGTGGTAGTTGGTTTATTCCGTTATGTTGGTGTTGGATGATGGTAGTTGTTCTATTCCGTTATGTTGGTGTTGGGTGATGTTAGTTCTTCTATTCCGTTGTGTTGGTGTCGGGTGGTGGTAGTTGATTTATTCCATTATGTTGGTGTTGGATGGTGGTAGTTGTTCTATTCCGTTTTGTTGGTGTTGGGTGATGTTAGTTCTTCTATTCCGTTGTGTTGGTGTCGGGTGGTGGTAGTTGGTTTATTCCGTTATGTTGGTGTTGGATGGTGGTAGTTGTTCTATTCCGTTATGTTGGTGTTGGGTGATGTTAGTTCTTCTATTCCGCTGTGTTGGTGTCGGGTGGTGGTAGTTGGTTTATTCCGTTATGTTGGTGTTGGATGGTGGTAGTTGTTCTATTCCGTTATGTTGGTGTTGGGTGATGTTAGTTCTTCTATTCCGTTGTGTTGGTGTCGGGTGGTGGTAGTTGGTTTATTCCGTTATGTTGGTGTTGGATGGTGGTAGTTGTTCTATTCCGTTATGTTGGTGTTGGGTGATGTTAGTTCTTCTATTCCGTTGTGTTGGTGTCGGGTGGTGGTAGTTGGTTTATTCCGTTATGTTGGTGTTGGGTGGTGGTAGTTGTTCCATTCCGTCACCTGTCTGTATCTACTGCAGGCTGTCATATCCATCTGTCTGGTGTATATTCTTTTAAAGTTGACTTCTCGTTCAGAAAGCAATGGCAAACAACAACAACAACAACAGCAACAACAACAACAACAACTACTTCTACTACTACTACTACTACTACTACTACTACTACTACTACTACTACTACTACTACTACTACTACTACTACTACTGCTGCTGCTGCTCCCTCCCTCCCTCTTTCCCTTCCTTTCCCCTTCCTTCCTTTTTACCTTCCCTCCATCCCCTTTTATTATTTTTGTTTGTTTGTTTGTTTCTTTCTTTCTTTGTTTCTTTGTTTGTTTCTTTCTTTCTTTCATTCTTTCTTTCGTTCGTTCTTTCGCTGTCTCCATCTTCCCATGTGCTCCCGGCAGTAACCATCTCTGTCATTCTATTCTCCTATGCTGTTATAGTTTGTTCAGAAATGAACGCCTTCATTCACGATCAATTATTTTGAAAACTGTCTGTTGCATCGTCATGAAATATTTCCTGCCGTCTTATATTTACCCTCACCCAAGGAATATGTCTTTGATAGGTCCAAAAGCAACTTAAATCATGGAAAGCGGCGACATTTCTTTGATGTCTTGGCGAAAAACTAGTAAATTCACGCTAACAAACTTGTTTTGCAGTACCGCAACCTCAATTCGGATGACAACACAAGGTGTATCCAGATTCTTATGGGAGTGGGTGCAATGTGTGTGTAATGTAAGTAAAGACAGAATTTACAGAGGCATGGGGTAAATAATGTGGAACCGAAATGGAATTGGACAAGAAAGTAGTCAGAATATATTTCTTACCTTATATTTCATTTCCTTCTTGTTTATTCAGCTTCTTGTTAATAATGTGTACACAAGGAGTCATGTTACTAGGATGAATTTAGCTTTTTATATGGAGTTCGTGATGGCTTCCAAACAGCTGTGCGTTAATGTGCGTATGGAGTGACCATAGATAATACATCAGTTTAGTCATCATGTGTCAATCTTTAAGGATCTGTTCAGCTGTCTGTGTAGTTTGTTCACACGTGCACATTGGTGACAGAATCGTTTTGAGTCTTCGCGAAAGATTGTCTACTCTGCTGTTTACTGTTCAGAGATCGAACATGATTATTACCTGTTTTGCACGACGAATATAGCTGTGAATGTCTCTGTAGTGGGCTTCCTTCTTAACGGCCAAGCTGTTGGCCCTCTTTTAATTGAAGTTTATAGATTGATTCGTATGTTCGTGTGTTGTCCCCTCATTTGACAACGTGTTTGTTCTCACGTTTCTTGGAATGCCACACTATGTCAATTTCCACCGCAATATTACTCTTCTGTTGGTATTCAATGCGTTTAGTGTTTTGTTTTGTTTTTTGTTTGTCAATACCAGTTGTTTGTCAACGCTGAGGGCTTGTGGAATTGAAAATCCATCACTCTGGAATACAAACTGTTGCCATTGACATTGTGCTGATGCTGTAATGTTTAGGGCCTGCAATTCGTCTGAATAGTTGGAGCAAAATATCCCAGTAAGTGTGCACGTGGATTAAGGTCTGCGATCTGCCCAGAGCTTAAACTGTGTCGGACGATTTCAGTAGGTTGATGACTGCTCTCGGTTGCATAAAATTCAATCCATCCTTTCTCCAATAGTCCTCTTCCTCTTTCAACACTTGGTCCTCACATTCTTTCCATTAACTTTTTTTCAATATTTAATAGCGTGGACTGAGTTAGTATCTTGACGTCAAATAATTTGAATGTAGTATTGTCAGCTTTAATTTGATCCCACACAAGTTCTATAGGGTTTAAATGAGAATTGTACGGCGGAAGACCCTAGCATCTATGACCATGCTCTTCTATCAACTTATCGATTTGATATTTCTTGCTTTTTTTGCGCCTGTTTTACAAGGGACAACAAGTGTAGCTAGAAATATGTTTCTGGAAATGGTATATTTTCCCGTTGGAGCCATATCTTTATTGCTTTCTTTGTGCTCGATGCCGCAGGTATTTTGTCTTCTTGGGCAACAACATTGTGATATGATGCTTTGTCCATGATTAGACAAGACGGTCTATCAAGGGATGGGAGTACTGTATTCTCGAGCCAATCTCTAAATACATTACCATTCATCTCATTATGATAATCTCTATTGTATGTATTCTTTGATACGAACACGAGTCCAGTATTCTTTAGTAAGCCATTATGAGTACTACCAGCATAGGCTATGACCAAACGCTGTCCTTTACTACTGGGCAAATATCGCTTTATCTTTCCAACCACTGATTGCCATTCCTTTTCATTTGTGTGGTGCGCATTGATCCACGTCTCATCCAAATACACTATGTCATAATTTTCTTTGCGCATTTCCCTTATTTCACGTAGATATATGCTTCTCATGGCTCCTAAATGCGGTTTCTCGCAAAGGATATTTCTACCTCCCTTGTACTTTCTAAAAGTGAAGCCTAATGTCCTTATAATTTTCCATAAAGTTGTTTTAGATAGCTCTATGTAATAGTTCTTTCTCACTTAAACCCTAAGTTTTCTTACAGTCACTGTTTCTTTGGCATCCAGCATTTTTATAATAGCTCGCCTTATGACATCCTTGTCAAAGCTGTCTACAGTTGCCTTTCTACCTACCGTTTGCTTATCGCGTGTTGGTTTCATTCCAGATTCTTGCACCCATGGATGAAATGACAGTTTACTCAAACCCAGTGCATGCACTGTTCTTTTTTAGGGATTTGTAATAGCATGAAACAGTTTCCGGTAATCAGCTTCTTGACAAAAATATGTGTACTACTTCATAGCGATGCCTTGAAGTGTACAAAATTTCACATTCAGTCCCATTGAACAATATTAACACATTCAAATTTTAGCTATTAATATTATATTAATGGTAAAAAATTTTTATATATTTATTTATATAATCACGTTTCATGAAAGCACCCACATTGACGACATCTCTGAACACTCCAATTTAACTGCTTGCCGTTCTTGCCATAACGTGTACCACATGAAAATAAAAATAAAAAGCGCGGATGTGTCTGGCTTAAGGTGTAGTACATTTAAAAATGTGGACTTAAACTCTGACCCGTAAATTATATATCGCATATAAACAAACATTGAAATCTGCTGTACAATCTGCAGAAAAATATTTTTTTTCTTGGGTGGACATAATGATAAGGTTATATGCTAAATCTCATCATTTTCCCTCAGTTGGTTACTGAAATATGGATGTTTATATGGAGGCACCCAAATGTGAACAGGTCTGCGGGTATTTGGTTTGCCTTAGGGGTTTCACACAAGAGTGTTTGGTTATATTGTCTCGGGTGTTCTCAGTGTGTGTACTATCCAGTGCCAGCGTCTTGTCTTCACCACTTGGTTCTCTGGGATTTGTTTAAATCTCTCCATGAGTTCCACACTAATGATTCTGTCATACCAGGGCAAACCACTGAACGCGCGCGCGCGCACACACACACACACACACACACACACACACTATCTCAACTACCCAAGCGCAACAGTCTATAATGTCCCATGTTCAACGTCGTGTTGGTGGACTCCAGCCTCGTGTTGGTGGACTCCAGCCTCGTGTTGGTGGACCCTAGCCTCGTGTTGGTGGACTCCAGCCTCGTGTTGGTGGACCCTAGCCTCGTGTTGGTGGACCCTAGCCTCGTGTTGGTGGACTCCAGCCTCGTGGTGGTGGACTCTAGCCTCGCGTTGGTGGACTCCAGCCTCGTGTTGGTGGACTCCAGCCTGGTGTTGGTAGACTCCAGCCTCGTGTTGGTGGACTCTAGCCTCGTGTTGGTGGACTCCAGCCTCGTGTTGGTGGACTCCAGCCTCGTGTTGGTGGACTCCAGCCTCGTGTTGGTAGACTCCAGCCTCGTGTTGGTGGACTCTAGCCTCGCGTTGGTGGACTCTAGCCTCGTGTTCGTGAACTCCAGCCTTGTGTTGGTGGACTCCAGCCTCGCGTTGGTGGACTCCAGCCTCGTGTTTGTGGACCCTAGCCTCGTGTGGGTGGACTCCAGCCTCGTGTTGGTGGACTCCAGCCACGTGTTTGTGGACTCCAGCCTCGTGTTGGTGGACCCACCTCGTGTTGGTGGACCCTAGCCTCGTGTTGGTGGACTCCAGCCTCGTGTTGGTGGACCCTAGCCTCGTGTTGGTGGACTCCAGCCTCGTGTTGGTGGACCCTAGCCTCGTGTTGGTGGACTCCAGCCTCGTGTTGGTGGACTCCAGCCACGTGTTGGTGGACTCCAGCCTCGTGTTGGTGGACCTCATCCTCGTGTTTGTGGACTCCAGCCTCGTGTTGGTGGACCTCATCCTCGTGTTGGTGGACTCCAGCCTCGTGTTGGTGGACCTCATCCTCGTGTTGGTGGACTCCAGCCTCGTGTTTGTGGACCCTAGCCTCGTGTTGGTGGACTCAAGCCTCGTGTTGGTGGACTCCAGCCTCGTGTTGTTGGGCCCCATCCTCGTGTTGATGGACCCAAGCATCGTGTTGCCGGAACCTTGCCTCCCCGGATGCAGGCTTGACACGACTGTTGTCCCCGCCCACTGTGTCGTTCACCATGGAAATATCTCAGACTGCCAGACACGACTGTTGTCCCCGCCCACTGTGTGGTTCACCATGGACATATCCCAGACTCATAGACACGACTGTTGTCCCCGCCCACTGTGTCGTTCACCGTGGACATATCCCAGACTCCGAGACACGACTGTTGTCCCCGCCCACTGTGTCGTTCACCATGGACATGATATCCCAGATTCCCTGACACGACGCTGTTTGTAAGCCAGTGTTGGCCCATGCCCACATCTGGCATAAAATTTGGTGGAGCTGCGGTAAAGCTGTGAAAATGTAAACAATATAAAATGACACAAAGTAGTGCAGCTTTACATAACAGAGTTAAGACACATACAGAATGTTGCGGCGATTAGCCTTCATCAGCAAACAAACACATTCACAAACACAACATACAGTCAAGGAGATCTCCTGTGACTACATCAGAAGGTGACGACAGGACGAGAAGAACAAAAGCATGGAAAAATGGAAGCAATGAAGAGAAAATGAGAATTAAAAAACTGTTAATTGAAGAGAATGTTAGTTGAAGAAAATGTTTAATTGAAAAAAAATGTTAATAGAGAAAACGTTCATACTCACCTCACCTTTCGGATCTGTAAGTGACTAAGAAAATCTCCGATGTATTCTGATGCCCGGTGCTGGGTGTTACGGTTCAGTGAGCACATAGAAGGAAGGGGGCGGGGTAGGAGGACGGCAAATGGTCTGGCAAGGGTATCTGAGCAATCACAGTGGATGTGCTAGTGAAGTATGGGGCGAGATAGATTGAAGGTGGTACTATCCAAAACCACATTGTGTTATTATAGGGGTGAGTCTTAAAGTCTGGGTGGACTGATATGCGTGAACGCGCATACATAAATAGGCACACCTCAACAGACAAAATGCTAGTGTATGTGGGCATGTGCAAAGTATATGTAAGAAGAGAGAGAGAGAGAGAGAGAGAGAGAGAGACAGACAGACAGAGAGAGAGAGGGAGAGAGAGCGAGCGAGAGAGAGAGAGAGAGCGAGCGAGAGAGAGAGCGAGAGAGAGAGAGAGAGAGACAGACAGACAGACAGACAGACAGAGAGAGGGAGAGAGCGAGCGAGAGAGAGAGAGCGAGCGAGAGAGAGAGCGAGAGAGAGAGAGAGAGAGAGAGAGAGAGAGAGGAAAAGTGCCTGTGATATACCACATGAGGTATGCGGAGTACGTGGGTCTATGCGTACGACGTTTCACTCATACTGTACCCTATGAAATAGTTAGTATGGTTGATTGTTATGCAACATATTTAAGGATCTACTCGCCCAGTGCTTGAGTTATTGGGGCTGTATAGGATCCAACCACTGGTAATGCATATCACAGGCACTTTTCCTCTCGCTCTCTCTCTCTCTCTCTCTCTCTCTCTCTCTCTCTCTCCCCCACATCTGGCAGAATGTCGGCATTTCTCTCCCTCTTACTGCATCGCTATTGTCACTCTATTGTCAGTCTATTCTGTTTCTCATGGGAGTGTCCATTGTTGTTGATTGTGATGTTCGGTTTGTGACATTCTGTATTTGTGCGTTAATGATGGTGATATTCATTTTGTGACATTTTGTATTTCTACGTTGTTGATTGTGATGGTCAGCTTTTGACATGTTGTATTTTTGCGTTGTTTATTGTGGTGTTCATTTTGTGACATGTTGTATTTTTGCGTTGTTGATTGTGGTGTTCATTTTGTGACATGTTGTATTTTTGCGTTGTTGATTGTGGTGTTCATTTTGTGACAGTTTGTATTTCTGCGTTGTTGATTGTGGTGTTCAGAAAGAGACGTCCATCTTCACTGTGTTTTGACAGATTAACTCTTCTAGGAATACCTTGAACTGCCAGTGTAATTCACGATTGCCTGGAAGAGACTCGTGAAACTAGAACATTATATATAAGCAAGAGATAAACTGCTTTCTTTGATCTTGTGATGAGAAGAGAGACATTGCAGAACATCGTGACAACAGGAAAAATCAAGAGGAAGAGTGGCGGAGGCAGACCAAAAGAAATAATGCTGGATGGACTGAGACGGCGGCATGGGGGAATATCAGCAGAGTTGATCAAGAACATCAAAGACCGAGATCTGTGGAGAGATGCTATCTGACAGGCAACATAATGATTATCTCCTCTAATCCTTAGGCATTGTTAGAGAGGAGAACCGTGTCCTCTGTATATCAGAGTTCTGGAATAGGATTTTGAAAAGAGAGAGAGAGAGAGAGAGAGAGAGAGAGAGAGAGAGAGAGAGAGAGAGAGACACACACACACACACACACACACACACACACACAGCGGCCATATATTTATTGTCTTGGGCTGATCCCAATCCCATTAATGCCACAGCCATCAAGAAAACCCACATTCTGCCTGTCTAACGGCCTCCCCAAGCCAGACCCAGCGCGCGAGTGATACACGTGCGTCGTGTGAAGATGTTGGCGGGTGTATCGCCGGTGCGCGAGATAACCCCGCATTGTCCTCGCCAGCAGACGGCGTGATTTGACGTGTACGGCACCCAGGCCATGGATCTTCCTTTCCTCGCACTTCCAGCAGAAATGTTTACCTCCCTGCCCGTCTGCTAGAGCGGCGCTCACACACACTCACCACGGCCAGTTCGTTTCCCATCTGGATTCTGTGTGATTTATGTGATTCGCGTGTGCCTGTGTATGATTAGTTGCGTTCAACCAGGTTATTTCATTTCTCATCGTGTGCAGAATCACTCATCCAGCAGATAAGCCACCGTGCTGGTTGCCATCTGTATGCTAGTTAAGTCTGGCGCGGGAAGGTATGTGCGTATTGATAGTTCGATATTCGATTGTCAATGTGAGTCTAAGAACGCGACCTGTGGTTCGTGGCGTGGCATGTCTTCCGGCATAAAGTACAGGATTCTGGACTCTGTGTGTACATTACTCACTCAATGACAACGTTTTTACCTGTGGCTGTGCTCGCGCGCACGTGTGTATGTGTATCTCAATGACAACGCTGTTACCTGTTGTGTGTGTGTTCACAGTTGGATGTTTTGTTTTTTGTTGTTATTGTGGCCCGAGGATCGCACAAGTTGATCAGCAAGTTTGTGGACACGACGCTGGTCAGCAGATTAGTTTTCAACAGTTGTGTGTACATTGTCTGTTGTCTTCCCTGTACTAGCTTCCGCGCACTTTCAGTCTTGCTGTACATTGTCATCTTCTCTGTTTCTCTGTACTAGCTTCCGCGCACTTTCAGTCTTGCTGTTTCTTGATAAGAAACAGCAGTTTTTACAAGTTCATATTTGGGAGTACATTTCGGGTTGTGATTGGTGATAGTCATTTTTCGTTTCGCTCGTTTTGAATTCGAGCGCAACCCACACACGAACTACTATAGTCTGTCCAGAAATGAATGCCTTCTTTCACGATCAATTATTTTGAAAACTGTCTGTTGCGTTGTTATGAAATTTTTCCTGCGGTCTTATATTTACACCCACCCAAGAAATATGTCTTTGATAGGTCCAAAAGCAACTTAAATCATGGAAAGCGGCGACATTTTTTTGATGTTTTGGCGAAAAACTAATGAATTCACGCTAACAAACTTGTTTTACAGTAATGCCCGCCAGTTCGGATGACGACACAAGGCGTATCCAGATAAGCATGTGAGTGGGTGCAATGTGTACTCTGCTGAGACGGAAGATGATTACCTGTTTTGCACGACGAATATAGCTGTGAATGTCTCTGGAGTGGGCTTCCTTCTTAATGATCAAGATGTTGGTCTTCTTTTCGTTTAAGTTTATTGATTGATTCGTATGTTCGTGTGTTGTCCCCTCATCTGACAACGTGTTCTCACATTTCTTGTTATGTCACAATATGTGTGTTCCCACCGCAATATTACTCTTCTGTTGGTATTCAGTGCGTTTAAGAAATGAAATAGTACCTACTACATAGTTAAAGTCAAAGATATTTCATAGATATTGTATGACATTGGTTTTGTTCCCCGTATACATGTAGCTACTGTGTTCGCCAGGAATGAGGCGCTGTAACCTCTTGCCCTCGGGTAGACTGGACCCGTTAGCTATTACAGCGGCCAATCTAGGAGATGGAAAACTCCGATTATAAACCCCCAAGTTTAAGGTGGACCGACGTGCTGAAGACTCAATTGCCACGGGTGAACTGGTCGTGAACGTGGAACGTCTGGTATATGGGCGGGGCGGCGCCAGGCGTATGGACTCCTGAGGGACATCCCTTGCCCCTTCCCTAGCAGGCAGGCTCTACTAGGGTGACCGATTATATCTTGCCGTCGTATCTAACCAACTATGAATAATACAAAGAATTATCACCGAAGCAACGGAGTACGTGCTTTGTGCTCGATACCTTTGACAACAGCCAGCGGGAAGGGCATGAAGCGGAGGAGACGAAGTAGGGGAGAGGGGGGAAGGAAAAGGAAGAAGGGGGCTGGAGCCAGAAGGGCTAGAAGAAAAATGGATCGTTTGGGACTCAAAAATGTACGGGTTGGGTATTGGAATTGCCGCAGTGCAAAGCAACGAGGTCCAATACTGGAGAAACTGGTCTACGATTTTGATGTCCTGATGTTACAAGAACTGAATACAAACTCTTTTAAGTGCCCTTGGTATACATGTTACATTAACCCAACTGGGCAGGGAAGACATGGGCAGGCTCTGGTGGTCAAGGATGGTTTAAAGCATTCAGTAAGGATATGAGTGGGTGGGATCAGGAGAGTAAAGAGGTGCAGGGAATGCGGATACAAATCGGCCGATAGAGCTGGAACCTGATAAATGTATATGTAAGTGGGGAATCTTGCATAAGCAGATAGAGTTGGGACTGGTTGAAAGGTTCAGTAGACACTCCAGGTACCAGGTATCTGATATGTGGTGATTTAAACGCCCACGCCAAGGAATGGGACAGGTCGGGAGAGAACCGACAGGGTACTGCTCTTGCTCAGGCCTTACTTGAGACGGATGTTGTCTGCCTAAATGACTGGACACCCACTAGGCTAGCAATGAGACCGGGGGACCCTGACACGGCCATCGACTTGGCGCTTGTATCCCAAGAGGCGGCATCAGATATAAAATGGAGCGTCCTTGGAGACCATGGAAGTGACCACCTCCCTGTTCTGTGCTGATACCTAAGTCCAACACAGTTAGGGCTATAAGAGCTCGCAGGTCATTCAGTTATGAGCGCGACCACTCTTCGCTCTTGGGGCGCCTTAGATCACAGAGAAGATCTAAACCAACAAGAAGAATCTTCACCCAACCACCATGGTGGACACCAGAGGTAGAGAATTCATGGAGGGAAAAGAGAGCGGCCATAAGGAATTGGCAGAGGGTGCGGAGAGCAACCAATTCAGTTGACACAGAATTGGAAGAGGTTGAAAGATATAAAAAAGTAAATGTGCAGGATTTTAAACTCCAGACAGCAGAGGCAAATAGGATTAAGTGGGAACAGTTTATCAATGAAGTCGGTGGGGATATGACATTGGGAAAATTCTGGAGGCTGCACCGGCAGATGAAGAGACAGACGATGCCTGGTACACATGGAACCGTTTATGATGATAACAACCGACCTATGACAACTGACAAGGACAAAGGGGAGGCTTTTATTGCGCGACTTTTAAAACAGACGGATCAGCAAGATAGAGCTATTAGAGATAACGTCAGAGAAGCCTTGTCATGGGTCACTAGGAAGGAGGACTGTAAGATTAAAGTGGAGGATATTAGACGGGTACTGAAGCGGGGTAAAGACACAGCGCCAGGTCCGGATGAGGTGAGGTACTCCCAAATGAGGAACATAAATGACGGGGACTTGGAGGAGATGGCTCTTTGTTTCAACCTAAGCATCAATACGGCGGAAATACCCACGATTGGCTGCATAGCTTACTGGTCCCACTCCCAAAGCCAGGTAAGGATCACTCCAGACTTAATGGATACCGAATCATAACCCTGCAATACACGTATGGCAAAGTCCTCGAAAATATAGTAGCACGCAGGCTCCAGCGACATTTGGAAAGTCGTAATCTGCTTCCCCAAGGACTCGGGAGTTACAGGCCTGGGAAGGACACCTGGGCCAAAGCTGCAACTTTTGCATTTGATGTCTATGAGGGCTTCCAGTGGAGACAGTGGCGGTAGCTATTGACCTGGAGGATGCGTATAACAGGGTCAGGTATGATCGGTTAATACACACACTGTTGGACATGGAAGTCTGCCCTTGCCTTGTTAGATGGGTTGCGGCAGTTCTTTATGATTGTAAGGTTGCACTGCGCATGGGTTCCTGGACTTCTGACCCCTGTACTATTACACCTGGGTTGCCGCAGAGATATGCCTTGTCCCCAGTGCTCTTTTATCTACACCAGCAAAATCGCAGCTATTGAGACACCAGGCGTGGGTAGAATGTTGACATTTGCAGATGATGTGCTGGTGTACAAACAGGGCAGAGACAGGGCCAGTTTGGCGAAAGACTTACAGTAAACAGCGTAGCGGAGTAGTGCAGGGACGCAGGGGCCATTATACACCCAGACAAGGCATCGGTTGTGTGGTACTCCCTGGATAACCGGATCGTCAAGGCAGATGTCCCAGGTATTATGTTGAATGGATGTCCTCTTAGTCGAGAGAGTAAATTGAAGTACTCGGGTATCACCTTTGACAGGTGTTTGTCTTTTAAAGATCATGTGGAGGCCTTGGTGGTGAAGTCTGGTAGGGGACTTAATGCATTGAGGGCTATGGCAGCAACCGGGGTAGATCAGAGGATGCTGTACAGGCTCTTTCAGCAGTTAATAATTTATGTCATTGAGTATGGTTTGGGGCTGCTGACAGTATCAAAGAGTCAGCTTGAAAGGTTGGAGCGCATACAGAATGCTGCCATGCGGTTAATCCTGGGGTGCACAAAGGACACACCAATTATATGCATGAGGCATATCCTGGCGCTACCTACAATGACGGATAGGCATAGGGTCCTTCAGGCCAAATGGTACCTGAGAGTTACCGCAGACAGGGATCACCCGCTGCATGCAGCAATGGATATGGTCAAGGGTCGTAGATTAAGACGAGGCAGGTACTGGATGGCGCAGGCAGAACTTTCTATAAGTCAGGTGTGTGATCTAGAGACCATTAATCGTGAAAGAGAGTGGGTTGAAGTTCCGGAAGATATGACGGACTGGCACAATGTAATGATAACACTGGGTCGTGAGTGCAGAGAATGGGCAGCGGGCCGCACTGAATTTGAA
The DNA here is from genome assembly GCA_963921405.1 of Cepaea hortensis. Taxonomy (NCBI): domain Eukaryota; kingdom Metazoa; phylum Mollusca; class Gastropoda; order Stylommatophora; family Helicidae; genus Cepaea; species Cepaea hortensis. Next base: position 56,235,679 of record OY992879.1, read on the forward strand.
GTGCAACAGCTGATCCAGAGCAACACACATCAAGGTGATATAGTCATCTACACCGAATGGTCAGTGGTGAGAAACAGACATAGTGGCTGGGGCTTTATTGCAAAGGCTAATGGACGAGTCTTGAAAAAGGAGAGTGACATATGCGACTACGACCTCCAGCATGAGAATGGAGGTGGAGGCAGTAACAGCGGCATTCCGGTGGCTAGAGGAGACCACTGCAACACACGTTGTATTCATTACGGATTCAAAGAGTATGCTTAGTAAGGTGGAGAAAGGAATATTTCGTGTGGAATGGCTCTCCTCGCTTCAGAGGTCAAAGATTGTGAGAATTGTATGGATATTCTCCCTGGCCATGTGGGGGTACGGGGGAATGAACAGGCTGATAGACTAGCAGGGAATGCACCTCTTGGTGGTAGTTTGTCTATGGACAAGGGGGAGGTGGTCGTGCGTTTGTGGGACCAGGTGGAGAAGGCGGAGGGACAGATTGAGAACCCATATGTGGAAAGAATGAGATTGCGGGAGATCGGCAGGGGTTCTGGAAGAATCTCAAAACTGAGAGGGAATACAAGGAGAACTTTTAATCAGAGAGTGGTGGGAACGATTAGTATTATGACTCTTCGCTGGCTGTTGAACGAGGGGACGGAGCACGTATGGGAATGTCCTGAGTGCAGTGATGTCGGTTCTTAACTCAACTCAACTCAACTCAGTGCGTTTAGTTTTTTGTTTTTCTTTTTCAATGTCAGTTGTTTGTCACCGTTAAGGGCTTACGGAACTGAAAATACATCACTGTGGAATACAAACTGTTGCTATTGACAATTTGTATTGTTTGTGCCGATGCTGTCATATTAAGGGCCTGCAATTCTTCTGAATAGTTGGACCAAAAATACCCCAGTAGGTGTGCATGTGGATTAATGTCTGCGATCTGCCCAGACCTTAATCTGTGTCGCATGATTCCAGTAGGTTGATGTCTTCTCGGTTGCATAAAATTCAATCCATCCTTTCTCCAATAGTCGTCTTCCTCTTTCAACACATGATCCTCACATTTTTTAAAGTAACTTTTATCAATATTTAATAGCGCGGACTGTGTTAGTATCTTGACGTCAGACAATTTGAATGTTGTAGTGTCAGCTGCCACCTGTCCTTTAATTTTAGCCCACACAAGTTCTATATGGTTTAAATGCGAATGGTACTGCGGCCATGCTCTTCTATAAATTTGTGGATTTGATATTTCTTGCATTTTTGCGCCAGTTTTATAAGGGACTATATGAAATATGCTTCTAGAAATGATATATTTTCCTTTCAGCGCCATATCCTTATAGCTCTCTTTGTGCTCGATGCCGTAGGTATTTTGTCTTCTTGGGCAACAACATTGTGATATGATGAATTGTCCATAATTAGACAAGACGGTCTGTCTAGGGATGAAAGCACTGTATTCTCCAGCCAGTCTCTAAATACATTACCATTCATCTCATTATGATAATCCCTCTTGTATGTATGCTTTGATACGAACACGAGTCCAGCATTCTGTAGTAAGCCATTATGAGTACTACCAGCATGGGCTATGACCAAATGCTGTCCTTTACTGCTGGGCACATATCGCTTTATGTTTCCATCCACTGATTGCCATTTCTTTTCACTTGTGTGGTGCGCATTGATCCAGGTTTCATCCAAATACCCTATGTCATAATTTCCTTTGCGCATTTCCCTTATTTCACGTAGGTATCTGCTTCCCATGGCTCCTAAATGCGGTTGCTGGCAAAGGATATTTCTACCTCCCTTGTACTTTCTAAAGGTGAAGCCTAATGTCCTTATAGTTTTCCACAAAGGTTTTTATTTTTTTTTGATAGCTCTAAGTCATTGTTCTTTCTCAGCCAAACTCTTAGTTTTCTTACAGTCACTGTTACTTTGGCATCCAGCATTTTTATAATAACTCGCCTTATGACATCCTTGTCAAAGCTGTCTACAATTGGCTTTCTACCTACCGTTTGCTTACTGCGTAGTGGTTTCATTCCAGATTCTTGCACCCATCTACGAAATGACCTTTTACTCAAACCAAATGCATACACTGTTCTTTTCTCGGGATTTATAATAGTATGAAACAGTTTCCGGTGATCAGCTTCTTGACAAAAATATGTGTACAACTTCATAGCGATGCTTTGAAGTGTACAAAATTTCACATTCAGTCCCAGTCAAGAATATTCACACATTCAAATGTTAGCGATAAATGGTCAGATTTATAAAATAATCTCATTTCATGAAAGCATGAACACTCACATTTAACAGCGTGCGATTCTTGCCATATGGTCATTCTCGTGAATCACGAGAAAATTAACTATTGAGGGCTGATGTTTTTGGGTGAAGATGTAATACATTTTATAATATGCACTTCATCTCTGACCCATAAATTATATACCGTATATAAAGAAACATTGAAATCTGCTGTACAATCGCCAGAGCCATTTTTTTTTTGGGGGGGGGGGGGGAGGGGGTTGGGTGGACATAATGATAAGGTTATACGCTAAATCTCATTACTTTCCCTCAGTTGGTTACTGAGCTATAGATATTTATATTGAGGCAATGAAATGGAATGGACTATGGTAGTTGCTACTACTGGTGAGTCTACTGGACTGGTTTTGCGTGAGGGTTTGCTTTCCCAATTAATAACGTCCCTCGAGATCAGACGAATCCAACCCGAAATCTAAAGTTAATTTACGTCCATAGTTCAAGGAGGACATAGAAAGCCAACTGACCTGCGTGCGGAACGACCCCCCTACGTTAGACTGACTGACTGACTGACAATTCCACCACATGTAAAATACAGGTTACTAGAAGGCACTCGGAATAATACTGGGATGCATACAATACGGGTAACATAGTTCACTGAATCTGGATATGTAGTCTCCACCACTGGCGTCACCCTAAGTGGGGCGTGGTTAATGTGGGGCGATGTTTGAACCACTTCCCGCGGTCACGGTAGATTAGACTTCTTCTGTTTGAATGCCAGACAGTGGTCACGGTAAACTAGACTTCTTCTGTCAGAGTTCTAATAGTGGTCACGGTAGTTTAGACTTCTTCTGTTTGAATGCCAGACAGTGGTCACGGTAAACTGGACTTCTTCTGTTTGATTGCCAGACAGTGGTCACGGTAGATTCAGACTTCTTCTGTTTGAATGCCAGGCAGTGGTCACGGTAGATTCAGACTTCTTCTGTTTGAATGCCAGACAGTGGTCACGGTAGATTCAGACTTCTTCTGTTTGAATGCCAGACAGTGGTCACGGTAGATTCAGACTTCTTCTGTTTGAATGCCAGGCAGTGGTCACGGTAGATTCAGACTTCTTCTGTTTGAATGCCAGGCAGTGGTCACGGTAGATTCAGACTTCTTCTGTTTGAGTGCCAGGCAGTGGTCACGGTAGATTCAGACTTCTTCTGTTTGAATGCCAGGCAGTGGTCACGGTAGATTCAGACTTCTTCTGTTTGAATGCCAGGCAGTTGTCACGGTAGATTCAGGCTTCTTCTGTTTGAATGCCAGGCAGTGGTCACGGTAGATTCAGACTTCTTCTGTTTGAGTGCCAGGCAGTGGTCACGGTAGATTCAGACTTCTTCTGTTTGAATGCCAGGCAGTGGTCACGGTAGATTCAGACTTCTTCTGTTTGAATGCCAGGCAGTGGTCACGGTAGATTCAGACTTCTTCTGTTTGAATGCCAGGCAGTGGTCACGGTAGATTCAGACTTCTTCTGTTTGAATGCCAGGCAGTGGTCACGGTAGATTCAGACTTCTTCTGTTTGAGTGCCAGGCAGTGGTCACGGTAGATTCAGACTTCTTCTGTTTGAATGCCAGGCAGTGGTCACGGTAGATTCAGACTTCTTCTGTTTGAATGCCAGGCAGTGGTCACGGTAGATTCAGACTTCTTCTGTTTGAATGCCAGGCAGTGGTCACGGTAGATTCAGACTTCTTCTGTTTGAGTGCCATGCAGTGGTCACGGTAGATTCAGACTTCTTCTGTTTGAGGCCAACTGTCTGATTGCTTAACAGCGGTCACGGTAGACTAGACGTTATTCTGTCAGAGTGCCAGTCAGATGACCCTTATTTGTTTACACACGTTGTCTTTGTGTCATTTACTTCCTCCTCACATCTGACAGCTCTCCCCTAGTTAGTCCTACTTCATTCATTGTGATCTATGAAGCACTACTGTCTCTTTCTGTGTCTCTGCTGCTCTCTCTCTGTTGGTGTACGTAGAATATTGCATTGTTTGTTCTTTCCCTTCTACAAATCCTGCCGTCACTAATGTCCATCGTTATTTCTATTCGTGGTTTCCTCATGATAATTCTGAATAGAAGTTTGATGACATGGTTGACGGGGTTGATTGTAGACGTTTGGTGACATTGTTGACGGGGTTGTTTGTAGGTATTTGATGATATGGTTGACGGGGTTGATTGTAGAAGTTTGGTAATATGGTTGGTGGGTTGATTGTAGAAGTTTGGCGACATGGTTGGTGGGTTGATTGTAGAAGTTTGGCGAAATGGTTGATGGGTTGATTGTAGAAGTTTGGCGAAATGGTTGGTGGGTTGATTGTAGATGTTTGGTGACATGGTTGGCGGGGTTGATTGTTGAAGTTTGATGACATGGTTGACGGGGTTGATTATAGATATTTGGTGACATGGTTGACGTTGATTGTAGAGAAATTTGGTGACATGTTTGACCGAGTTGATTGTAGAAATTTGGTGGCAATGTTGACAGGGTTGATTGTAGAAGTTTGGTGACATTGTTGACGGATTTTATTGTAGATGTTTGGTGATGTGGTTGACGGATTTGATTGTAGAAGCTTGGTGACATGGTTGACGGATTTGATTGTAGATCTTTAGTGACATGGTTGACAGAGTTGATTGTAGAAGTTTGGCGACATGATTGGCGGTGTATATTGTCGATTTTTGCTGACATTGGTGACGGGATTGATTGTAGAAGCTTGGTGACATTGTTGGTGGGTTGATTGTAGATGTTTGGTGACATGGTTGACGGCTTTAATTGTTGAAGTTTGGTGACATGGTTGATGGGGTTTATCGTAGAAGTTTGATGACATAATTGACTAGATTGATTGTAGATGTTTTGTGACATGGTTGTGCCTCCTTCAAGCCAAGTGGTATCTGGGAGTTGCTGCAGATAGGGATCACCCCCTGCATGAAGCCATTGATATGGTCAAGGGTCATAGACTGTGACGAGACATGCCCTGAATGGCAGGCACACACACACAACCCCCCCCCCCCCAGGGTTTGTGATTTAGAGACAAACAATCGTGAAAAAGAGTGGGTTAAAGTATGGGAAAACATGTCCGACTGTCACAATGTAATAGTAACATTGGAACTTGAGTGCAGAAAATGGGCAGCAGGCCGCACAAAGGTTGAGGTGCAACAACTGATCCAGAGCAACACACATCAAGGTGACATAGTCATCTACACTGATGGGTCAGTGGTCAGAAACAGATGTGGTTGGGGTTTCATCGCGAATGCTAATGGATGATGCTTGAGAAAAGGAGAATCTGGCTTATGAGACTACAACCTCTAGCATGAGAATGGAGGTGGAAGCAGTAACAGCGGCATTCCGTTGGTTAGTGGAGACCACTGCAACACACATCGCATTCATTACAGACTCAAGGAGTATGCTTAATAAGGTGAAGAAATGAATGCTTCGTGTGGAAAGGCTTACCTCGCTTCATTGGTCACAGATTGTGAGAATTGTATGGATGTATTAACCCTGGCCATGCGGGAGGGCGGGGGGAATGAACAGGCTGATAGGCTGGCAGGGAATGCACCCCTTGGTGGTAGATTACCTATGGACAAGGGAGAGATGGCCGAGCTCATGTGGGACCATGCAGAGCAGGTGGGAGAACATATCGAGAACACGTATGTAGAAAGAATGAGATTACTGACGGATAGGCAGGGGTTCTGGAAGAATCTCAACACTGAGAGGGATAGCGGTGGGAACGATTAGTAATGTGGCTCTTCGCTGGATGTTGAACGAGGGGACAGAGACCGTATGAGAATGTTCTGAGTGCAGTGATGTCAGTTCTTAACTCAACTCTCTGTGATATATCACTTGACTATCTCTTTGTGATATATCACTTGACCATCTCTCTGTGATATGTCACTTGACTATCTCTCTGTGATATACCACTTGACTATCTCTCTGTGATATATCACTTGACTATCTCTCTGTGATTTATCACTTGACCATCTCTCTGTGATATATCACTTGATCATCTCTCTGTGATATATCACTTGACTATCTCTCTGTGATATATCACTTGACCATTTATCTGTGATATACCACTTGACTATCTCTCTGTGATATATCACTTGACTATCTCTCTGTGATTTATCACTTGACCATCTCTCTGTGATATATCACTTGATCATCTCTCTGTGATATATCACTTGACTATCTCTCTGTGATATATCACTTGACCATTTCTCTGTGATATACCACTTGACTATCTCTCTGTATACTGTTTGACAATCGCTCTGTGTTAAGTCACTTAACCATCACTCTGTGATATAAAAATTGACCATCTCTCTGTGGTGTGTCACTTGACCACCTCTCTATGATAAATCATTTGACAATCTCTCTGTGATATATGACTTAACCATTTCTCTGTGATATATCACTTGACCATATCTATGTGATATATGACTTGCCCATTTCTCTGTGATATATCACTTGACTATCTCTCTGTGATATATCACTTGACTATCTCTCTGTGATATATCACTTGACCATTTCTCTGTGATATATCACTTGACCATTTCTCTGTGATATATCACTTGACTATCTCTCTGTGATATATCACTTGACCATTTCTCTGTGATATATCACTTGACCATTTCTCTGTGATACATCACTTGACCATTTCTCTGTGATATATCACTTGACCATTTCTCTGTGATATATCACTTGATCATTTCTCTAGGATATACCACTTGACCATCTCTCTGTGATATATCACTTGACCATCTTTTTGTGATATATCACTTGACCATTTCTCTGTGATATATAACTTGACAATTTCTCTTTGATATATCACTTGACCATTTATCTGTCATATATCACTTGGCCATCTCTCTGTGATATATCACTTGACCATCTTTTTGTGATATATCACTTGACTATTTCTCTGTGATATATCACTTGACAATTTCTCTATGATATATCACTTGACCATTTCTCTGTGATATATCACTTGACCACCTCTCTATAATATATCACTCGACCATCTCTCTGTGCTATACCATTTGACCATCTCTGTGCTATATAACAAAGTCGATAGCCAACTGAGCCGGTATGTCTCAGAAACGGTCGGAAGCTGGTCCGACGCCCGGGCTCGTCGTTTACCAAAGTGATGGAAAGATTGGGCATCTATTGCCCTTTGCTCTTGGTCTACAAAATGTGATGACGTCATCAAGCCACAGACACACAGCAGAAACTGCTTCAGAACAATGTATGATTTATGTCTGAGCTCTTGAATGCGACCTGTAGAATGAGAGTTGTACAGATGAGCAAACACAGCAGTAACCCAACCATTCTTTGTACTGTACACGTGAAGACAAGTTGGCTGGTTGTACAAATTGGTCTCAGCAACCACAAGAGGGAGACAGCGCGGGTATGGTTGTCTGTGCTGTCTGGGGCGCGATAAATCGAGCGAAGACTGCCCCCTGTTTGATGAGATTTATGGTTGGGGCGAGAGAATGGCCACGTAATGGCCTGGAGGAAATGAGCAAATTAAGGACGGGAAACATTCGGCATGTCTCTATTGATTTCTGGTGGCAGGCATCTGTTGATGTGTTCTACACTGTGCCATCCACAAAGGGACATCACAACAACACACGTGTCTCTCCCCCCTCTCTCTCTCTCTCTCTCTCTCTCTCTCTCTCTCTCTCTCTCTCTCTTGCTCTCTTCCCCTCAATCTCTCTCCTATCTTCTCGATGATGACATCTGGGGAGTGTGGGCATTATGGCAGCTGCGGGAAATCTCCGATAGCTAGCGTTTTGTGTTTCTGTAAAACGGAAATTAGCCTGGAAACTACATCATGTAGCGGAGAAGCTAGCGACAGGAATATATATAATAGAGGAATACCTAGCCACAGGAATATATCTAATAGAGGAATACCTAGCCATAGGAATATATCTAATAGAGGAATACCTAGCGACAGGAATATATCTAACAGATTGATTGATTGATTGATTGATTGATTGATTGATTGATTGATTGATTGACCATTATTTTAGAAGGGTTACAAATTGGGCACACGGGCCCATCTTACATTCGGCGCTTCCAGTCACTCATCTTTCGTTCATCAATATTGCATGATGCATTTATATAGGGAACACATTGTCAAATGAATATTGTAAACATAAACAATGCATATTACCATGTTATGGGACATATCCCTCACCCACCCACACATCCCCAACCCACCACACATCCACCACACACACACATACATCACCTCAACCACGCACACATCCCAGGCATACATATATGCCCCTCCCCCCACCCACAGAGAGGAACACAGAGAGACACACATAGGAATACATAGCTACAGGAATATATCTAACAGAGGAATACCTAGTTAGAAGGATACTTGTACACTCCACGGGGTACGCAACTAACTTGTACACTCTACAGGATGCGCAACTAACTTGTACACTCCACAAGGTACGCAACTAACTTGTACACTGTACAGGGCACGCAAATATCTTTTACACTCTACTGGGTACGCAACTAACTTGTACACTCCACAGGGTACGCAACTAACTTGTACACTTCACAAGGTACGCAACTAACTTGTACACTCTACAGGGTACGCAACTAACTTGTACACTCCACAAGGTGCGCAACTAACTTGTACACTCCACAGGGTACGCAACTAACTTGTACACTCCACAGGTTAGGTAAACAAACACAATAGCATAGCTGTTGCCAGTCATTGCCAGGTTGGCCTCTCCTGGCGTCTGCCAGACGGTATCCCAGACGGCCATGTTGGTGTCATCTTTCAGAAGACACTGGCCCGCTGTGTGAACCCGGTACATCACCGAGCCGTTGACCTTCTCGGCTAGTGGCTCCAGTGTTGGGTGGTGGGTCCCACTGACTCCATCACTCGGTTGCGGTGTGGAGGTTTGCTCTAATCACGGCATCGCGCACCGACGCTGGTTGTTGTTGTTGTCTCCATTAGGATTGGGAGGGGTAAGGAGTCTCTCTATCTCTCTTACGGTAAGAGTCTTATCCTCTTTCTCTTACCCTCTCTCTCTCTCTTTCTCTCTCATTCTCTCTCACTCTCTCACACCGACTCTCTCATACTCTCTCTCTCTCTCTCCCTCTTACAACTTTCTCTCTTACACTCCCTCCCTCTCTGTCACTCTCTCTTAACTCTCACATTCTCTCAACCCACATTTCTCTCTCTCTCTCCTTCCCTCCCCATCTCTTTTCCATCTGTCTCTTAGTTCCCTCCTCTCTCTCTTACTTCCCTCCCCCTTGTACACTCCACAAGGTGCGCAACTAACTTTTACACTCCACAGGTTAGGTAAACAAACTCAATGGCATAGGGCGCCTCTGTGGCGAAGTGGTCAAGCCGTTTGTCTCGTGCTCCGAAGGTTGTGGGTTCGATTCCGGGCCGCGTCCTTCGGTTTACGAGTTAAATGTTTCGGAGACACCTGTGGGTCGTCGCTAAAAGCTACGGAGTTCGTGCTTTGTGCGACGCTTTCCGTGCTGCGGAAAGAGGCCGAGCCATATGGGATAAAACCCGGTGCAATGAAGTCGACCCTGTCGACTTTTAAGCGACTTTTTTTCCCTCCCCCCTCTGTCTCTCTACTTTCCCCTCTCTTTCTCCCTCCGCCTCTAACCCATCTCACTCCTTCCTCCCACCCCTCCCTCCCTCTATCCTTGTCTCCACCACTCCCATTCTCTTATTCCATTTCCCCTCACTTTGTTCCTATCTCCACCCACTCTCCATCCCACCATCTCTCTCCCTACCTCTCTCTCACTATCTCTCACTCTCTAGCACACACATCGTCAGACTTCTTGACGTCATCATTTCCCACTACCATTCCCCACCCTCTTGTTTCCGATGGCTTTGACACGTGACCGCGGCCGGGTGTCTCCTCAACATCTGCCAACTAATATATTAAATAATACAGCTGGCTGTTATCCATGGCTGGGAATTGTAAGTGGTATAATACAGCTGGGTAACTTCTCCCCAGCTCGGCATATAGGCATGTTATAACATAGCTGGGTGTTTACCCTAGTTATGGTGATACTGCAGCGGTGTCCTTGTTTGCCTGGGTATTTGAAAGTTATGGTACCGCAGGGGGTAACCCCCCCCCCACCCCCCACCCCCCACCCCCCCCCCCCCCCCGCCCCCGCCCGGCAGCCCCGCAGCCGTGTATGTGCTGTTAGTTATAGATTACAGCCTGATCAGCTGTGTGTTTGTCCACTGTTGGATGTTGGAAGTTCAAGTATTAAATCTAACCCTCCCCCCAACCGCACCCTCATGTGTGTAGACTGTTGGAAACTGTACCACGTGTGGTTGTTGGCCCCACAGCTAGAGTGTTGGCAGATCTAGTTCCACCTAGAGCAGTGTTTCTCAAGCGGTGGGGAATTTTAGGGTTTCCAGGGGAGGGGGGCGATTAAGATTATTTTAAGATCGCGTTAATACAAGAACCGATTGCTTGATATTGTTTTTCCCCTCCATACTTTACGGTTGTGTACTTTTCGCCCTTCTGAAATTCGTTTTATCGCGTATGTAGACCCGCAAATCACGTTTTATGTAGACGTCTAGACTTGTTCTAGTATGTGTTATTATATTTAGCTTCCAATTTTACATCTGCTGTGTAGGGGCTGGGGCGGGGGATTTATAGGGAGGACATACAAAAAAGGGATGGGGGAATGACATTCTGAACGTATTGTGAAGGGGTACATGGGCCAAAAAAGGTTGAGAACCACTGACCTAGAGAGTTAACAGATCTGAGGATGTTCTCGTCAGTAGAATGTCGTATGTTATATAATACAACCGGGTGTTTACTCTCATAAGTAGAATGTTGTATGTTAAACAATACAACCGGATGTTTCTCTCGTAAGTAGAACGTTGTATGTTATAAAATGCAGTCCGATATTTCTCTCGTAATTAGAATGTCTCCACATATCCACGTAGGTTTGTTTATGTTCCTTGCCACAACACACGTGTGCATATGTTGAATCAGAATGTGTGTGTGTGTGTGTGTGAGCCATATTTACACAGTAAAAGTATTGTGTCTCGGTGTGTGAGTGTATGTGTGTGAGCATATGTTCATTATTAGTAAAAGAGTTGTGTTTATTTGGATGTGATTGTATCTTCACAGCTCTCTCTCTCTCTCTCTCTCTCTCTCTCTCCCTCTCTCTCTCTCTCTCTCTCGCTCTGTATGTGTGTGTGTGTGTGGGTGGGTGTGTGTGTCAAGGAAGAGTGTAGAGAAAGAGACCAGCCTCCACAAGTCGGTAGTTTCCGGGATCACCCTACAGCTGGTAAATGTAGGGGCCTCTGGTATGTGTGTAACCCAGACTGTTAGTCCGCTATCTTGTGCGGAAGACGTCGCCCCATAACTCAGCCAGCGACGCCGGCAATCGATGAGACTATTAGTTGTATTGACATATTGAGCTGGGAAATAATTGGTGGAAACCTACCACGCGCAAGTGTTGAACCCGCGCGCCCTGTATAGCCTAGAACCTGGTCTTTCAGCTCCCTCAGCAACTTGTGTCCGGGCTGTTCTGGTCTCCGCTGCAAGTTACTGTTGGACTGTGTTCCACTTTTGTGGTGTCGTTCGGAGTGGATGATCGGACTTGTACTGTGGACATTCTCGTAGGTTAGTTCTGTGTGGATGTTCGGACTTGTATTGTGGACATTCTAGTAGGTTAGTTCTGTGTAGATGGTCGGAATTGTACTGTGGACATTCTCGTAGGTTAGTTCTGTGTGGATGGTCGGACTTGTACTGTGGACATTCTCGTAGGTTAGTTCTGTGTGGATGGTCGGAATTGTACTGTGGACATTCTCGTAGGTTAGTTCTGAGATCTCTGTCAGCGTACAGGACTAGTTGTGTCCGTGAGCTACAGGCTCGCTTCCCATGCTGCCCTTTGTTACATCATTCCCATACAGTCGTCATCAATCGCGCATACGCACACATACATTTAAACACACGCACGCACACATACATTTAAACACACGCACGCACACATACATTTAAACACACGCACGCACGTAAACACACACGCATTTAAACACACACATATTTACACACACACATATTTACACACATACACGCACACTCGCATTCAGGCACACATTTTCACTCTTTCAAATACACACATTGCACATATCCCCAGACACGCATCATACAGACGCAAACACAGATACAGCATATACATATATATAGTGCGTGTGGGATGTGGATTTTAATATATGATAATATTTTGTTAAATGTGTCTAGGGGATTTATTTTAGATTCTCTTTCACTTCTAGAATGCAAGGTGATCATGGAATTCTACCACAAACACAAGAGAAAAATACTTCACTCCTTTATGTAAATGTGTCTATGTGTACTTCTCTATTCCCACTTGTCACCATGGTAACTTGTATATAGTGTTCGAGAACATTGATTGTTTACAACATATATAACAACCACTGTTGAACAAACATCAACGAGTACTTGATGTAAACAACAACATCTTTGGACAAACAGTTCAGGCATTAAATCAAGATCTGCAGTAACATATAGATAATTGTAATGACCACACTGAATTTCCAGAACAGGCATGGGAATGATTTTCAAAATCAAAAATTAACCCCATTAACCCCATTGTATCAAGAAAAACAATGTTATTACAAACAACTCAACAACCACTAATTGGTTCTACTATCTTTGACCTCTTTTACAAAAATAAAAGGAAAACATTGGTCTAAGTTCAGAAAAACCAAACATATAAAACAACTGTTTCTCACACCATTTACAATTCTCATATTTGAAAAATTAATGAGATGGTGTCAGAATATTCAACCAAAGCAACAACCACTAGTTGGTTATACCCTCATTGAAAAAAAGCTACTGACCTTACAGATCCATGGATTGAAATAACCACATAGAAAGCATAATTGGTACTAATAATTAAACTAATTATTTAATTATAGTCTTTTCCCTTAGGTGTTGCTGTCGGTTATTCCTCTCCAATGTGATGCAGATAATGTCCATATTTATCCGGGTACAGAAATACATGTACACACAGTCATGTTTTACTCATATTATGTCCACTGAAGTTGGCTGGTGAATCTTTATAATCCATACTCTTCGGAAATAAATTTATCATTTAATCTCCTCCATGGGACTGAATTCAAGAATGTTCTGTTGCAAGTGGGCTCTGTGTCCAATTGAAATTGGTGCCTAGGTCTGTCATGCTTTCAGGAGATGCAACTTGAGTCTTCGCACAAAGTTCTTCCCTATATCATCTTATCGATGAAAAGATGATGACTGTCCAACAGCTCGGTTTATGTTATCCGTTTCCCAATTTAGTTCAAGCGGCTTTGTCACACACTCGATTCATGTTGATAGGCCATCCCACACTTGGTGATGGGGCAATCAGGCCGACATGGAACCAGCAAAGAGTTCTGATTCAGTATTTCCCTTTTCAGTATAGGACATACAATGCTGAGAGTCATTCATTTGTTTCATCTGGAACTATGTCCAGGATTGGTCTGCAGCAGACATGGAACTGAAGAATATTAATTCCAACACACAAACTGGGAGTCACAACCAATCAGATAATACTGAAGAATATTAATTCCAACACACAAACTGGGAGTCACAACCAATCAGATAATTCTTTTTGTTGCATGCGTAGAGACATTTACTCCATTAGCTTCTTTCATGTGGCCTTTCCTGTGGTGTTTCGGTCTGAGATCTCGAGTGGATCTGGCTTCTTTCAGGGTGTTGCAGATTTTTTGAGGTAATCTTGTTTCTCAGTTGTTTTTCAGTTGATATTAAGTTTGTATTCAGTTGGTACCTTGGTTGTACTTTCTTATTTTGTTTCAGTGTCTCTCCATTTGGTGTTTCAGGGTCTTGAACCTTATGTTGACTTTTGCTGCTGTATGACCTTTTCTGAGAATACTTATGAGTATCCTTTGAACTTGGGAGTCCAACCGACAGTTGGAGGGTTCTCCCTGCTGTTAGTTTTATTACACGCAGTATAACTCCCATAGTTTAGTTGACCTAGATGATTGATGGTTCATCAGGCGGTACCTCCCAGAAGTAAAACAGGTTACCTTTTTGGTATCTGTTTGTCTTGGTCGACATTCGTATAAGGAAGTCCGTCCTGGATATCCTGACGGAAGTAGGGATACCAATCGCTGAGTGTCTCATCTTCAACGTGTCTTTCGCTGGCTAGGCAGCCAACATTTAGTTGTTAGGTCCAGACGATGTTTAGGACAGTTTGTCCTGTATCCCGTACTACAGGCTGATTACCCAGGATCCTGTTTGGGGATACTTCCAAAATCCACCACTTTCTACTCCCTGGCGCTAGAAATGACAAAGAATACAACCCTTGCATTAATCTACTGGTTTATCTTAACATGGTTACACCATAATTTTTTTTTTTTTTTTTTTTTCCCGCGTTTCCATCCTGTTTCAGGATATTGCGGTCAACACCAGCATCTTTCAGCTGTATGTTGATTCCTAGGCTAGATTACGCTCATCAGCACGCCACGACTTTCTGAGCGACCGGCTCCATACTCTCATAAGTCACTTTTGCGATTCGAACCACTGTTAATTCTCGTCGCGTCACGTGACGAGAGTATTCGGAGTTAGCGGAGAAAGCTGCTAACCCCTCGGCCACGGAGCCGGTTTACACCATAATTACAAACAAAAAAGGGGAAGGCGATCGGAGAGTCTTTCCAATGTGTCCCTTGTCCCGTGTCGCTTGTTGTTGGGCTATTCTATCTCTTATTGTGAGTAAGGTATCTTCTCACTCAATATTCTATTCTGATGGTGTTGTTGGGACTATTTGATGGATCTGAGAGTTCCTGACCATTCAATCCATCTTGATGTTATATCTGTCATAACCTGACAATGATTTCTGAGCCTTTTGTCTCATAATTCCCCGTCTCCTTCCTACAGCTGTAAACTATAGGCCACAGCTATTCAACATTACCTTCCTGTGTACTGACATACCCAAGGTTTCATACATCATGTCATTATGTTTCCACAGGAGTCACATTAAAGTGTATATTCCCCACAGCAAAAGTAACAATCATGACAGAATATATATATATATATATATATATATATATATATATATATATATATATATATATATATATATGTATATATATATATATATATATATATATATATATATATATATATATCATACAGAGAAAAACAAACATGTACATTCCTCATATATGAACAAATAATAATAACAATCATACATAATAATAATGCAGAAGCCAATGTTTATGGATTTCCTCAGTCGTCAATCCATAAAACTAGAATAGATATTCTTTTTTCCCCACTGCTTACAGCAGCATGAGGTTAGTGAACGCCATGATATAATTTACCAATTGCTGCTATTGTAAGAAAGTTTCCTATTTATTAGAAATAACTTATGCAGCATGATACGTTTTTGGAATATAATACTATTCCAGGTGCCTACCACCTTAATGCGGTGTGTCCGAAGGCATGTCCTTCCAGAACATTCAATTATATTATGCGTTTTCTTTCTTTATTCTTGAGATTATACTCATCAAACATGGCATTTCCCTAGCAATATTTATGAAAAGATTACATGCCCATCACACATAATATGTGGTTACTAACATGTAAACAAGAAGATTGTACAACAATTTGTCACGATAACTCAAGTTACAGAGTTGCAGTTAGCAAAACAATTTCTCCAACATGAGCATATGTTCATAAGATGCGTGATCAGTAGTATGCTTCCGCATTGGAGAGAAAGTTTCTTGAAATGTCCTTAAGAGTGAATCTACACACATAGGATATTTACAGATTTATAGGCATTGATAGTGACATGTTTCACAATGCACAGAAGATATTTAAACATAGGAATTTGAAACTGTATAGAATAGGAAGATAACAGCGCGGTACAGCATGGCTGCTTTGGAGAAAACAATCACTGAGCACTTGTTTACAAGAATCATTGATTTAACATCTTAGCAATTCTTATATTAACCCAATGGTATATGTACCTTATCAAAATACATGAATACATATAATGTATATTTAACATACCAAATTCTCCAGAGAGTGATATATTTTCGGGCTAAACTGCCCTCCCCAGAGCAGGGAAAGGCTTAACGTGTGTTCCCTTTGTGTTCGCTGACCAAAATGGCCACTAACTCCTTTTGTTTTACAATCAAGCTCCAGTCTGGCCAGGTACGTGAACCATTACCAGACCCAGATTAACTAAGGCCAAATAAATTTGGCTTCCCTACGGGTTAGTTTAGCTCTGTTTTCTTCCCCAAAAAGTAAGGTGCTAAAACAGTAACTACTAGGGATTGGTATTTTTAAAGCTTCAATATTAGGTAATTGTGACGACGTTTTAATATACTACAGTGCGCAAACACATTTAATCACATATTTCCTGAAATACATTCTCACACATCCGATTCTCTGTCACACACACAATAAACATTCACATAGTCGAAAACACACTTGCACACATTGGTACCCAGACATACTAACACACACACGCACATGCGGATGTTGAGATTATCGGACTTGTACTGTGGACATTCTCGTAGGTTAGTTCTGAGATCTCTGTCAGCGTACAGGACTAGTTGTGTCCGTGAGCTACAGGCTCGCTTCCCATGCTGCCCTTTGTTACATCATTCCCATACAGTCGTCATCAATCGCGCATACGCACACATACATTTAAACACACGTACGCACACATGCATTTAAACACACGCACTCACGTAAACATACACGCATTTAAACACATACGCATTTAAACACACACATATTTACACACACGTGTACACACACATTTACACACACACATTCACACACATATTTACACACACGCACGTAAACACACACACATATTTACACACAATCACGCATATTAACACACACTCACACACATTTATACACATATTTACACACACACACATTTACACACACATTTAAACACACACACATTTAAACACACACACACATACACACACACACACACATTTACACACATACACGCACACTCGCACACACATTCAGGCACACATTTTCACTCTTTCAAATACACACATTGCACATATCCCACTAACGGTTGCTAGCTAGTGTGTCCCCGTCCCTGTCCCAATAACAGTTGCTAGCTAGTGTGTCCCCGTCCCTGTCCCACTAAAAGTTGCTAGCTAGTGTGTCCCAGTCCCAACAACAGTTGCTAGCTAGTGTGTCCCAGTCCCAATAACAGTTGCTAGCTAGGCTGTCCCAGTCCCAATAACAGTTGCTAGCTAGTCTGTCCCAGTCCCAATAACAGTTGCTAGCTAGTCTGTCCCAGTCCCAATAACAGTTGCTAGCTAGTCTGTCCCAGTCCGTGTCCCAATAACAGTTGCTAGCTAGTCTGTCCCAGTCCGTGTCCCAATAACAGTTGCTAGCTAGTGTGTCCCTGTCACAATAACAGTTGCTAGCTAGTGTGTCCCAGTCACAATAACAGTTGCTAGCTAGTGTGTCCCAGTCCCTGTCCCAATAACAGTTGTTAGCTAGTCTGTCCTAGTCCCTGTCCCACTAACAGTTGCTAGCTAGTCTGTCCCAGTCCGTGTCCCAATAACAGTTGCTAGCTAGTGTGTCCCAGTCCCTGTCCCAATAACAGTAGCTAGCTAGTGTGTCCCAGTCCCTGTCCCAATAACAGTTGCTAGCTAGTGTGTCCCAGTCCCTGTCCCAATAACAGTTGCTAGCTAGTGTGTCCCAGTCCCTGTCCCAATAACGGTTGCTAGCTAGTATGTCCCAGTCCCTGTCCCAATAACAGTTGCTAGCTAGTGTGTCCCAGTCCCTGTTCCACTAACAGTTGCTAGCTAGTCTGTCCCAGTCCGTGTCCCAATAACAGTTGCTAGCTAGTGTGTCCCAGTCCCTGTCCCAATAACAGTTGCTAGCTAGTGTGTCCCAGTCCCTGTCCCAATAACAGTTGCTAGCTAGTGTGTCCCAGTCCCTGTCCCAATAACAGTTGCTAGCTAGTGTGTCCCAGTCCCTGTCCCAATAACGGTTGCTAGCTAGTATGTCCCAGTCCCTGTCCCAATAACAGTTGCTAGCTAGTGTGTCCCAGTCCCTGTTCCACTAACAGTTACTAGCTAGTCTGTCCCAGTCCCTGTCCCAATAACACTTGCTAGCTAGTGTGTCCCAGTCCCTGTCCCAATAACAGTTCCTAGCTAGTGTATCTCAGTCCCTGTCCCAATAACAGTTGCTAGCTAGTGTGTCCCAGTCCCTGTCCCAATAACAGTTGCTAGCTAGTGTGTCCCAGTCCCTGTCCCAATAAAAGTTGCTAGCTAGTGTGTCCCAGTCCCTGTCCCACTAACAGTTGCTAGCTAGTCTGTCCCAGTCCCTGTCCCAATAACAGTTGCTAGCTAGTGTGTCCCAGTCCCTGTCCCACTAACAGTTGCTAGCTAGTGTGTCCCAGTCCCTGTCCCACTAACAGTTGCTAGCTAGTGTGTCCCAGTCCCAATAACAGTTGCTAGCTAGTCTGTCCCAGTCCCAACAACAGTTGCTAGCTAGTGTGTCCCAGTCCCTGTCCCACTAACAGTTGCTAGCTAGTCTGTCCCAGTCCCTGTCCCAATAACAGTTGCTAGCTAGTGTGTCCCCGTCCCTGTCCCAATAACAGTTGCTAGCTAGTGTGTCCCAGTCCCTGTCCCAATAACAGTTGCTAGCTAGTGTGTCCCAGTCCCTGTCCCAATAACAGTTGCTAGCTCGTGTGTCCCCGTCCCAATAACAGTTGCTAGCTAGTCTGTCCCTGTCCCAATAACAGTTGCTAGCTCGTGTGTCCCCGTCCCAATAACAGTTGCTAGCTAGTCTGTCCCTGTCCCAATAACAGTTGCTAGCTTGTGTGTCCCAGTCCCTGTCCCAATAACAGTTGCTAGCTAGTGTGTCACAGTCCCTGTCCCAATAACAGTTGCTAGCTAGTGTGTCCCTGTCCCAATAACTGTTGCTAGCTAGTGTGTCCCAGTCCCTGTCCCACTAACAGTTGCTAGCTAGTGTGTCCCAGTCCCAATAACAGTTGCTAGCTAGTCTGTCCCAGTCCCAACAACAGTTGCTAGCTAGTGTGTCCCAGTCCCTGTCCCACTAACAGTTGCTAGCTAGTCTGTCCCAGTCCCTGTCCCAATAACAGTTGCTAGCTAGTGTGTCCCCGTCCCTGTCCCAATAACAGTTGCTAGCTAGTGTGTCCCAGTCCCTGTCCCAATAACAGTTGCTAGCTAGTGTGTCCCAGTTCCTGTCCCAATAACAGTTGCTAGCTCGTGTGTCCCCGTCCCAATAACAGTTGCTAGCTAGTCTGTCCCTGTCCAAATAACAGTTTCTAGCTAGTGTGTCCCAGTCCCTGTCCCAATAACAGTTGCTAGCTAGTGTGTCCCAGTCCCTGTCCCAATAACAGTTGCTAGCTTGTGTGTCCCAGTCCCTGTCCCAATAACAGTTGCTAGATAGTGTGTCACAGTCCCTGTCCCAATAACAGTTGCCAGCTTGTGTGTCCCTGTCCCAATAACTGTTGCTAGCTAGTCTGTCCCAGTCCCAATAACAGTTTCTAGCTAGTCTGTCCCAGTCCCTGTCCTAATAACAGTTGCTAGCTAGTGTGTCCCAGTCCCTGTCCCAATAACAGTTGCTAGCTAGTCTGTCCCAGTCCCTGTCCTAATAACAGTTGCTAGCTAGTGTGTCCCAGTCCCTGTCCCAATAACAGTTGCTAGCTAGTCTGTCCCAGTCCCAATAACAGTTGCTAGCTAGTGTGTCCCAGTCCCTGTCCCAATAACAGCTGCTAGCTAGTGTGTCCCAATCCTAATAACAGTTGCTAGCTAGTCAGTCCCAGTCCCAATAACAGTTGCTAGCTAGTGTGTCACAGTCCCAATAACAGTTGCTAGCTAGTCAGTCCCAGTCCCAATAACAGTTGCTAGCTAGTCCGTCCCAGTCCCAATAACAGTTGCTTGTTAGTGAGTCCCAGTCCAAATAACAGTTGCTAGCTAGTGTGTCCCAGTCCCAATAACAGTTGCTAGCTAGTCTGTCCCAGTCCCATTAACAGTTGCTAGCTAGTGTATCCCAGTCCCTGTCCCACTAACGGTTGCTAGCTAGTCTGTCCCAGTCCCAATAGCAGATGCTAGCTAGTGTGCCCCATTCCCTGTCCCACTAACAGTTGCTAGCAGATCTGGTGTGTGCATGATGAAAGCGGAAACACGTGACTGCCACAAAGATATGAAAGCCACGGGGAGAGCCGGCCATGTCTAGTCCACCAATGACAGGATAGAAACAACGCATTCTATAGCCCGGCCTGTCAATTCCCACAGTGTGTCACGTGAGTCTCGGACGTGGCAGCGGCTTCTCTCGAGATCCCCGTCAATCTGTAGAACTTTCAGCTCAGCTCGAACACCACACTCCCTGCATGTAGATAATCTCATTCTTGGAACATTCAACATCCCCTTCTTTCACCATGCATTTGCTACTGGGGCATATGCCCGCATCTAACTGACCCCCAGACTTCCTATACTCGGCTATGGCACTGTGCATGCCCTCCCCAAATTGTTAGTTTCTGTCTGTGCTTCTCTCCTCCTTGTGTTTAGGTCTTTCTCTATTTCTTATGCCCCGTGGATTCTAAAACACCTAGCTTTACTATCTTAGGTGTTGTCAAACATACGATGAAGAGGATTCAGACGGGATCAGAGAGGAATATTTCTATTAAACTTAAAGTGGAAGAAAGATGGAGAGAGAGAGAGAGAGAGAGAGAGAGAGAGAGAGAGAGAGAGAGAGAGAGATAACTATGTGCCAGAGGGTTCTGCTCTTAATTTGATTGATTGATTGATTGATCTAGGAACCGACATCACAGCATTCGGGACATTCCCATAAGCGCTCCGTCCCCATCCTCAGCAACCAGCGAAGAGTTCCAACACTAATAGTTCCAGTAGCAATCTGATTATATGTCCGTCTCGCCTTTCCTCTGAGCGTCGAGCGTCGGCCAGATCCCCTCGTCACTCCTCGCTGCCTCATTCTAACCAGACTATGGTGATCCATTTGCTCCTCCGAGGTGTACACTTCTGCTCTTAAGATAGATATTAATGAAATTTATCCAGATGCAAAAGAGATGTTGACGTCACACTTAACTTTGACAGGCTTCCACACCTTCAGGTCCACCTCGGCTTTTGTTGGAAGGACCCCTCCAGTTGGTTTGAGAACATAAAATCAGGCATAAACCCAGAAATTCACGGTTTGATTAATAAACTTATCAAATGTTTTTTTTTTTTTTGGTTTAATGTACAGCATATCCATCGCCAGCGTTTTTTTTTTTTTTTCCACCTCTCAGGAAGCGAGACAGTTAGCCATCACGACATGGACGAACATCGGCATCACAAATGATTCGCTACACATGACATGATCACCAGCACATGACATGATCACCAGCACATGACATGATCACCACCAGCACATGACATGATCACCAGCACATGACATGATCACCAGCACATGACATGATCACCAGCACATGACATGATCACCAGCACATGACATGATCACCAGCACATGACATGATCACCAGCACATGACATGATCACCAGCACATGACATGATCACCAACGCTACACGGCATGGACTATAAGAAGATTGGCAATAAACTAGACAGAAATCTCCCGACAGACATGACCACCAACGCCACACGACATGGTCTATAAGAAGATTGGCAGTAAACTAGACAGAAGGCTGTGGACAGACATGATCACCAACGCCACACGACATGGTCTATACGAAGATTGGCAGTAAACGAGACAGAAGGCTGTGGACAGACATGATCACCAACGCCACATAGCATGGGCTATATATAATAAGGAAGTCTGGTACTGAGAGATGAACAAATGTTAGATAACCAGGGATGGAGTTATTGAAACTATACGTTGGTAGATAAACATGGCCCCAATGCGTGATTATTTGGGGGAAGACAGAAATAGTGAGACAATGAGATTGGCTTTATTTCCCCAGACACCGAAACAATGAGACAGACAATCAGACTGACTTCTATTTCCTCATGTTTCCCTCACGTCTGTTTCCTCATGTCTCCCTCACTTCCATTTCCTCATGTTTCCTCTCACGTATGTGCCCTCATATCTCCCTCACTGTCTATCGCCCAGCCTCCCACCTAGCTAGGAACATACCAGCCATACAGTGTGTGGCCCCAGTCATTGACTCAGGCTCAATCGATGTCTGTGGGAGCGGGTGTGAGCACTTTGTCCACGGCAACACGCGATTACAGGGGCTGCTCTCACTGCATGAAATATGCATCAGTTCACAAGTCGCTGACTGGCCAGCACGCTAATACACTCTACACGTTTTTCTCTATCTCTATCTCACCAGCCATGAAGCTAATACACTCTATATAGAGTGTTATACAACCTCTACATGTTTGCATCATCTCTCTATCTCTATCTCACCAGCCACGACGCTAATACACTCTATATAGAGTGTGATAAAACACTCTACATGTTTGCACTGTCTCTCTATCTCTATCTCACCAGCCACGACGCTAATACACTCTATATAGAGTGTGATAAAACACTCTACATGTTTGCACCGTCTCTCTATCTCTATCTCACCAGCCATGACGCTAATACACTCTATATAGAGTGTGATAAAACACTCTACATGTTTGCACCGTCTCTCTATCAGTGTCTCACCAGCCACGAAGCTAATACACTCTATATAGAGTGTTATACAACCTCTACATGTTTGCACCGTCTCTCTATCTCTGTCTCACCAGCCACGACGGTAATACACTCTATATAGAGTGTGATAAAACACTCTACATGTTTGCACCGTCTCTCTATCAGTGTCTCACCAGCCACGACGGTAATACACTCTATATAGAGTGTGATAAAACACTCTACATGTTTGCACCGTCTCTCTATCAGTGTCTCACCAGCCACGACGGTAATACACTCTATATAGAGTGTGATAAAACACTCTACATGTTTGCACCGTATATCTCTGTCTTACCAACCAACAAACTAATACACCCCACATGCTGGCACCCTCTCGCTGTCTCTAACTTACCAACTTTTTCCCTGATCACAAATGTGGTTTAACTTTAGAAAATCATCTCAAAATCCGCATGTGCGTGTGTGTGTTAGAGTGTGTCTGGGTACCAATGTGTGCAAGTGTGTTTTCGACTATGTGAATGTTTATTGTGTGTATGACTGAGTATCGGATGTGTGAGAATGTATTTCAGGAAATATGTGATTATATGTGTTTGCGCACTATATATATATATATATATATATATATATATATATATATATATATATATATATATATATATATATATATATATATATATATATATATATATGCTGTATCTGTGTTTGCGTCTGTATGATGGTGTCTGGGGATATGTGCAATGTGTGTATTTGAAATAGTGAAAATGTGTGCCTGAATGCGTGTGCGAGTGTGCGTGTATGTGTTTAAATGTGTGTGTGTTTAAATGTGTGTGTAAATTTGTGTGTGTAAATATGTGTATAAATGTGTGTGTGTGTGTGTGTAAATATGCGTGCTTGTGTGTAAATATGTGTGTGTGTGTGTTTACGTGCGTGTGTGTAAATATGTGTGTGAATATGTCTGTAAATGTGTGTGTACACGTGTGTGTAAATATGTGTGTGTTTAAATGCGTGTGTATTTAAATGCGTGTGTGTTTACGTGCGTGTGTGTGTTTAAATGTATGTGTGCGTGCGTGTGTTTAAATGTATGTGTGCGTACGCGCACAGACAGACTAGCTAGCAACTGTTAGTGGGACTGAGACAGATTAGCTAGCAACTGTTAGTGGGACAGGGACTGACACACACTAGCTAGCAACTGTTAGTGGGACATGGACTGGGACACACTAGCTAGCAACTGTTAGTGGGACAGGGACTGAGACAGATTAGCTAGCAACTGTTAGTGGGACATGGACTGGGACACACTAGCTAGCAACTGCTAGTGGGACAGGGACTGGGACACACTAGCTAGCAACCGTTAGTGGGACAGGGACTGGGACACACTAGCTAGCAACTGTTAGTGGGACAGGGACTGAGACAGATTAGCTAGCAACTGTTAGTGGGACAGGGACTGGGACACACTAGCTAGCAACTGTTAGTGGGACAGGGACTGAGACAGATTAGCTAGCAACTGTTAGTGGGACATGGACTGGGACACACTAGCTAGCAACTGTTAGTGGGACATGGACTGGGACAGATTAGCTAGCAACTGTTAGTGGGACAGGGACTGGGACACACTAGCTAGCAACCGTTAGTGGGACATGGACTGGGACACACTAGCTAGCAACTGTTAGTGGGACAGGGACTGAGACAGATTAGCTAGCAACTGTTAGTGGGACATGGACTGGGACACACTAGCTAGCAACTGTTAGTGGGACATGGACTGGGATACACTAGCTAGCAACTGTTATTGGGACAGGGACTGGGATACACTAGCTAGCAACTGTTGTTGTGACTGGGACACGCTAGCTAACAACTGTTAGTGGGACAGGGACTGAGACAGACTAGCTAGCAACTGTTATTGGGACAGGGACTGGGATACACTAGCTAGCAACTGTTATTGGGACAGGGACGGGGACACACTAGCTAGCAACTGTTATTGGGACAGGGACTGGGACACACTAGCTAGCAACTGTTATTGGGACAGGGACTGGGATACACTAGTTAGCAACTGTTAGTGGGACATCTACTGGGACACACTAGCTAGCAACTGTTATTGTGACTGGGACACACTAGCTAACAACTGTTAGTGGGACAGGGACTGAGACACACTAGCTAGCAACTGTTAGTGGGACATGGATTGGGACACACTAGCTAGCAACTGTTATTGGGACTGGAATACGGTAGCTAGCAACTGTTATTGTGACTGGGACACACTAGCTAACAACTGTTAGTGGGACAGGGACTGAGACAGACTAGCTAGCAACTGTTATTGGGACAAGTACTGGGATACACTAGCTAGCAACTGTTATTGTGACTGGGACACACTAGCTAACAACTGTTAGTGGGACAGGGACTGAGACAGACTAGCTAGCAACTGTTATTGGGACAGGGACTGGGATACACTAGCTAGCAACTGTTATTGGGACAGGGACGGGGACACACTAGCTAGCAACTGTTATTGGGACAGGGACTGGGACACACTAGCTAGCAACATTTATTTGAACAGGGACTGGGATACACTAGCTAGCAACTGTTAGTGGGACATCTACTGGGACACACTAGCTAGCAACTGTTATTGTGACTGGGACACACTAGCTAACAACTGTTAGTGGGACAGGGACTGAGACACACTAGCTAGCAACTGTTAGTGGGACATGGATTGGGACACACTAGCTAGCAACTGTTATTGGGACTGGAATACGGTAGCTAGCAACTGTTATTGTGACTGGGACACACTAGCTAACAACTGTTAGTGGGACAGGGACTGGAATACGGTAGCTAGCAACTGTTATTGTGACTGGGACACACTAGCTAACAACTGTTAGTGGGACAGGGACTGAGACACACTAGCTAGCAACTGTTAGTGGGACATGGATTGGGACACACTAGCTAGCAACTGTTAGTGGGACAGGTCTGAGACAGACTAGCTAGTAACTGTTACTGGGACACACTAGCTAGCAACTGTTAGTGGGACATGGACTGAGACAGACTAGCTAGCAACTGTTAGTGGGACAGGGACTGAGACAGACTAGCTAGCAAGTGTTAGTGGGACAGGGACTGGGACACACTAGCTAGCAACTGTTACTGGGACACACTAGCTAGCAACTGTCAGTGGGACATGGACTGGGACACACTAGCTAACAACTGTTAGTGGGACAGGGACTGAGACACACTAGCTAGCAACTGTTAGTGGGACATGGATTGGGACACACTAGCTAGCAACTGTTAGTGGGACAGGGACTGAGACAGACTAGCTAGCAACTGTTAGTGGGACATGGACTGAGACAGACTAGCTAGCAACTGTTAGTGGGACAGGCTCTGGGACACACTAGCTAGCAACTGTTAGTGGGACAGGGACTGAGACAGACTAGCTAGCAACTGTTAGTGGGACAGGGACTGAGACAGACTAGCTAGCAACTGTTATTGGGACAGGGACTGAGACACACTAGCTAGCAACTGTTACTGGGACACACTAGCTAGCAACTGTCAGTGGGACATGGACTGAGACACACTAGCTAGCAACTGTTAGTGGGACAGGGACTGGGACACACTAGCTAGCAACTGTTAGTGGGACATGGATTGGGACACACTAGCTAGCAACTGTTAGTGGGACAGGGACTGAGACAGACTAGCTAGCAACTGTTAGTGGGACATGGACTGAGACAGACTAGCTAGCAACTGTTAGTGGGACAGGCTCTGGGACACACTAGCTAGCAACTGTTAGTGGGACAGGGACTGAGACAGACTAGCTAGCAACTGTTAGTGGGACAGGGACTGAGACAGACTAGCTAGCAACTGTTATTGGGACAGGGACTGAGACACACTAGCTAGCAACTGTTACTGGGACACACTAGCTAGCAACTGTCAGTGGGACATGGACTGAGACACACTAGCTAGCAACTGTTAGTGGGACAGGGACTGGGACACACTAGGTAGCAACTGTTATTGGGACATGGACTGGGACACACTAGCTAGCAACTGTTAGTGGGACATGGACTGAGACAGACTAGCTAGCAACTGTTAGTGGGACATGGACTGAGACAGACTAGCTAGCAACTGTTAGTGGGACAGGGACTGGGACACACTAGCTAGCAACTATTAGTGGGACAGGGACTGAGACAGACTAGCTAGCAACTGTTAGTGGGACAGGGACTGAGACAGACTAGCTAGCAACTGTTAGTGGGACAGGGACTGAGACACACTAGCTAGCAACTGTTACTGGGACACACTAGCTAGCAACTGTCAGTGGGACATGGACTGAGACACACTAGCTAGCAACTGTTATTGGGACAGGGACTGGGACACACTAGGTAGCAACTGTTATTGGGACATGGACTGGGACACACTAGCTAGCAACTGTTAGTGGGACATGGACTTAGACAGACTAGCTAGCAACTGTTAGTGGGACATGGACTGAGACACACTAGCTAGCAACTGTTAGTGGGACAGGGACTGGGACACACTAGGTAGCAACTGTTATTGGGACATGGACTGAGACAGATTAGCTAGCAACTGTTAGTGGGACATGGACTGAGACACACTAGCTAGCAACTGTTAGTGGGACAGGGACTGGGACACACTAGCTAGCAACTGTTAGTGGGACAGGGACTGAGACAGATTAGCTAGCAACTGTTAGTGGGACATGGTCTGGGACACACTAGCTAGCAACTGTTAGTGGGACAGGGACTGAGACAGATTAGCTAGCAACTGTTAGTGGGACAGGGACTGAGACATATTAGCTAGCAACTGTTAGTGGGACAGGGACTGAGACAGATTAGCTAGCAACTGTTAGTGGGACATGGACTGGGACACACTAGCTAGCAACTGTTAGTGAGACAGGGACTGAGACAGATTAGCTAGCAACTGTTAGTGGGACATGGACTGGGACACACTAGCTATCAACTGTTAGTGGGACAGGGATTGGAGCACACAAGTTACAGTCCATTCTAAAATGTTTGCCCGTATTCACGATCAAATTTCGTGTTTGTTCTCACGTTTCTTGTTATGCCACAATATGCCAGTTTCCACCGCAATATTACTCTTGTGTTGGTATTCAATGCGTTTAGCGTTTTTCTTTTTTTCAATACCAGTTGTTTGTCACTGTTAAGGGCTTACGGAACTGAAAATTCATCACTATGGAATACAAACTGTTGCCATTGACAAGTTGTATTGTTTGTGCCGATGCTGTCATGTTAAGGACCTGCAATTCTTCTGATTAGCTGGAGCAAAATTATCCCAGAAGATGTGCAAGTTGATTAATGTTTGCGATCTGCCCAGACCTTTAATGTGTGTCGGACGATTCCAGTAGGTTGATGATTGCTCTCGGTTGCTTAAAATTCAATCCATCCTTTCTCCAATAGTCATCTTCCTCTTTCAACACATGGTCCTCACATTTTTTTCCAGTAACTTTTATCAATATTTAATAGCTCGGACTGAGTTAGTATCTTGACGTCAGACAATTTGAATGTAGTATTGTCAGCTGCCACGTGTCCTTTAATTTTAGCTCACACAAGTTCTATAGGCCGGTCTCCCTGGCCGAGGTGTTAGCAGCTTTCTCCGTAACCCCGAATACTCTCGTGGTTGACGTGAGCGCACGAGAATTGGAAGCGGTTCGAGTCGCGCCAGTGACTTATGAGAGTATGGAGCCGGTCGCTCAGAAAATCGTGGCGTGCTAGTGAGCGTAATCTATCCTAGGAATCAACATACAGCTGATAGATGCTGATGTTGATCGCGATATCCTGAAACAGGATGGAAACGCGGGGGAAAAAAACAACAAATTCTATAGGGTTTAAATGAGAATGGTACGCCGGAAGTCTCAAGCACCCATGGCCATGCTCTTCTATCAACTTGTCAATTTGATATTTCTTGCTTTTTGGCGTCTGTTTTACAAGGAACAACAATTCTGGCTGGAAATACTTTTCTGGACATGTATGTTTTAATTTCGTAGCCATATCTTTATTGCTTCCTTAGTGCTCGATGCTGTAGTTATTTTGTCTTCTTGGGCCACAACATTGTGATATGACGCATCGTTCATAATTAGGCAAGACGGTCTATCTAGGGACGGAAGCACTGTATTATCGAGCTAATCTCTAAATGCATTACAATTCATTTCATTATGATAATCCATATTGTCTGTATGCTTTGATACGAACACGAGTCCAGCATTCCGTAGTAAGCCATTATGCATACTACCAGCATGGGCTATGACCAAACGCTGCCCTTTACTTATGGGCACAACTCGCTTTATCTTTCCATTCCACTTACTTCCATTCTTTTTCATTTGTGTGGTGTGCATTGATCCAGGCTTGATCCAAATACTCTTATGTCATAATTTTCTTTGCGCATTTCCCTTATTTCACGTAGGTATTTGCTTCTTATGGCTCCTAAATGCGGTTGCTCGAAAATGATATTTCTGCCTATCTTGTACTTTCTAAACGTGAAACCTAATGTCCTTTTAATGTTCTACAAAGTTGTCTCGGATAGCTCTATGTCATTGTTCTTTCTCAACCAATCCCTAAGTTTTCTTACAATCACTATTTCTTTGGTATCCAGCATTTTTATAATAGCTCGCCTTATGACATCCATATCAAAGCTGTCTACAATTGCCTTTCTACCAATCGTGTGCGTGATGCGTGGTGGTTTTATTCTAGATTCCTGCACCCATCGACGAAATGACCGTTTACTCAAACTCAATGCATGCACTGTTCTTTTCTGGGGATCTGTAGTAGTATATGAAACAGTTTCTTGCGATCAGCTTCTTGATAAAAATATGTGTACAACTTCTTAGCGACGCTTTGAAGTGTACACAATTTCACATTCAGTCGCATTCAACAATATTCACGCATTCAGTTGTTAGCGATAATTGGTAAGATTTATAAAAATAATCACGTTTCATGAAAGCACCCACATTACTGACGACAACTCTGAACACCCCCGTTCCACTATGCGAGCTGTTTCTCATAAGGTCATTCTCGTGTACCACGAGAAAATTAACTATTGACCGCTGATGTTTCTGGGTGAAGATATAATACATTTTATAACATGCACTTCATCTCTGACCAGTAAATTATATACCGCATTTAAACAAACTTTGAAATCTGCTGTAAAATCTCCAGAACAAACATTTTTTTGTTGGGTGGACATAATTATAAGGTTATATGCTAAATCTCATAATTTTCCCTCAGATGGTTACTGAGATATGAATTTTTATATTAGGGCAAACAAATGTGAATGGACTATAGTAACTGTTAGTGGGACAGACTCTCACGTTACCCAACAATTACCCTCCATCTCTCACGTTACCCAACAATTACCCTCCATCTCTCACGTTACCCAACAATTACCCTGCGACTCTCACGTTATCCAACAATTACCCTCCATCTCTCACGTTACCCAACAATTACCCTCCATCTCTCACGTTATCCAACAATTACCCTCCATCTCTGTGGTAACTGTCGAAGTTCTCATTGTCTTCTCCTCTGTCTCCTATATTTGTCTTCCCCTCTATCTCCTATGCTTGTGACTTCCCCTATATTCTGTTTGTCTTCCTCTCTATCCCCTACCCCAAATTTTACCTTTCCCTCTATCCACTGTGCTTGTCTTCTCCTCTATCTCCTATGTTTGTTTTCCCATCTATCCCATATGCTTGTGTTTTCCCCTCTATTCCCTATAGCTTGTGTTTTCCCCTCTATCCCATATGCTTGTTTTCCCCTCTATCCCCTATAGCTTGTGTTTTCCTCTCTATCCTCTATGCTTGGTATCCCCAACTATCCTCTATGCTTGGTTTACCCTCTATCCTCAATGCTTGTTTTCCCCTCTATCCTCTGTGCTTGTTTTCCCCTCTATCCTGTATGTTTGTTTTCCCCTCTATTCTTTATGCTTTCCCCCCTCGCTATCCACTATAGCTTGTGTTTTCCTCTCTATCCCCTATGCTTATGTTCCCCCCGCTATCCCTATGTTTGCCCCCCGCCCCCCCCCCTTAATCCCCTGTGCTTATGGCATCCTCTCAATCCTCTATCCCCGTGGATTTCAGATCCGCAGACCGGCGTGCTGAACTACCAGCTGTAATTGGATTCTACATTATTGACTGCGTGATGTCGGGCACCGGGCCTTGTACTTCTGCCGTCTACAATAGTGTTCGTGGCAAACATCCATCTCACAGCCTCACCTGTTGTTCATATATCGATCTATCGAACACCGCCATAGCTGTGTGATTGTCTTTTCTTCCCCGCCTCCGAGGATAGAGGTCTCTGGGCGTCAGTGTTGACTCTGTGCCCTTTTCTTGTAGACAGGCTCTCTCGCTCCCGCCCGGATATGGTTCCTCTCACTTCAATTGAGCGATGTCCTGGTGTTCGTATTTACCAGCTTCTTGTTGCTAAATGCTTGTTTTCTTCTTCCCAACCACACACAGGTGCCAGGACACTTCCCCAACCACCCACAGGTGCCAGGACACTTCCCCAACCACCCACAGGTGCCAGGACACTTTCCCAACCACACACAGGTGCCAGGACACTTCCCCAACCACACGCAGCATATCCTTCACTTCCCAACCACACGTCTTTACATATTTGATTCGTGTTGATCGTGAGTGTATTTCTAAAGGTATCCCCCCACACACACGCACGCACGCACACACACTCACACACATACACACGCGCGCGCGCGCAGTTTTCCGCGACATATTCTCAGAGTCGAGTTGTCACATGTCTGGTGTCAACCCCGCCTATGTTTATTTCCTTCTACTTCTCTCACACAGTTTTTCCCTTCACATATTCTGAGCTAAGTTCTCACATTTGTAAAGTTTCCCTTCCCAAATCACTCTCTCACCCCCCCCCCCCCCACCCCCACACACACACGCGCGCGCACACGCTCACGCACACATAAACACACACACACGCACATACCGTCTGCCCCTGATACATCCTCAGGTCACTGTCATAGTTCTAAAGCTCTCCCCGACACACTCTCACACACATACACACGCTCACTCATTCACTCACACACACACACACACAAACACACACACAGATCCATGTCATAGTTCTCATGTGTCCTGTCAGATACACATACTCACACACACACCCTCACACACACATACACATACTCGTACACACTCTCTCACTCATACACGCTCTCTCACTCATACACGCTCTCTCACTCATACACTCTCTCTCACTCATACACTCTCTCTCTCTCTCTCACACTCCCACTCACATACACCCACACATACACAGACACACTCTCTCACACCGTCTGCCCCAGATAGAGGTCCCTGTCATAGTTCCCAAGTCCCCTGTCAGAAACATACACCGACCCGACCCTGGCTACAGCACTTCACATCCTGTGCCAGCACGCGCCAGCACATGTTATTAGAAAAGAGCGCCTTTGGGCCCGGGAGTGATGGGGTGGAACAGGGCTGGGTGTTAACCATCTACAGTATTTCGTTCACCAACCGTAAGCTTGAATTTCTAACTGAATATTGGAGATTTGTGACCGCAACCGTCAGCTTGAATTTCTAACTGAATATTTGAGGTTTGTGACAGCAACTGTAAGCTTGAATTTCTAATTGAATATTGGAAATTTGTGACAGCAACCATAAGCTTGAATTTCTAACTTGAATTGTGTTGAGTCAAGAACCGAAATCACGGTACTCGTGGCATTTCCATAAGCGCTCATTCCTCAACTTCAACAGCCAGCGAAGAGTTCCAGTACTAATAGTGCCCGTTGCTTTACTTCTGAATGAGGACTCGACCAGATCCTCTGACCACCCCTTGCTGCCGCATTCACTCTAGACCATGATAGTCCATCAGTTCGCCTGCATTATTCACATTCTTCCACAGGGCCTTCACCACACTTGCCTTATCCTGCATCAAATCACCCTTTAATGATGTGGCACCAGCCAATCTGTCTGCCTGTTCATTTCCAACCACACCAGAGTGTCCTGGAGAAAAGATCCAGCGAATACTCACAACCCGCGATCTCTGAATCGGTGCATGCCATTCTGCACGAAGCTTGCCAGTCTTCACATGTACCAGCATGGTTTGTGAATCAGTTACAATCTCCAGATACGTATACTGTTTGTTCTCCAACCTGCGGATAGCTGCAGTAACAACCCCCACCTCCATTCTCAGACTTGAGGTTGTGGTGTCATATGCCAAGTTTCCCTTTACCAGACATCGGCCATTTTCTTTTGCTATGAATCCCTAGGACTTTTGCCTCTTTACACAGAGCCATCGGTTTAGAATAGATAATCACATCGCCAGGACGAGAGTAGTCATGAATTAATTGCTGAATTTCTGCTTCTCTAGCGCCTCCTGGCCACTCCCAAAACTTACGACCCAGTGTGATTACAACCTCCACAAATCTGAATGTCTAACTGAATATTGGTGATTTCAGACAGGAACCGAAAGCTTGAATTTCTAACTTATTTGTGATTTCTGACAGCAACCGATGACTTGAAGTTCTAATTTAATATTGGTGATTTCTGACAGCTAACGAAAGCATGAATTTCTAACTTAATATTTGTGATTTCTGACAGCAACCAAAAGCCTGAATTTCTAACTTAATATTGGTGATTTCTGACAGCAAACGAAAACTTGAATTTCTAACTTAATATCGGTTATTTCTGACAGCAACCGAAAGCTTGAATTTCTAACTTAATATTGCAGATGTATAAAACTATATACGTGATATCTGATGTGGGTCGGA
This sequence comes from Cepaea hortensis, assembly GCA_963921405.1. Lineage (NCBI taxonomy): Eukaryota > Metazoa > Mollusca > Gastropoda > Stylommatophora > Helicidae > Cepaea > Cepaea hortensis. The sequence continues at coordinate 56,269,329 of OY992879.1, forward strand.
AGTGGAGGGGGGGGGGGGGGTTTCCTGGACATATTCTGAAAAAGTAAGAAAAAAACATATCATTTTACGATGTAGTCACCACTGTGTTCAATGCAAGTCCTCCAGTGCTGATAAAGTGCTTGGATTCCTGGAGAAAAATCGTCTCTGGGGTCACTACTCTGTGTGCCTGACCTGGTCGTGAACAGTCTGTCACAGACGTCACGCCGTTTTGAAACTTCCTACTCCACTCATACACTTGTTGGACTGACAGGCATGCATCGCCATATTGGACCTTCATTCGTCAATGAATTTCTATAGGTTTAACCTCTTCTTTGATAAAGAAAAATAACAGAACGCTGCTCCTCTTTGGTGCGTGTAAAAAAGTGGAAACTGTCCCTATGACGTCACTGTGTTCGTCTGCACCCTGATGTCATGTGCTCAACACTCTTGACATTCTTAACAACAATATTGACAGGTTACAAGACCATGGCATGGTTACTGTAATTTCTATCACACTTGAAAGGTCTTCATGTGAAACCCTCTTTGTATATTCGAGATTTCTGACAGAGATGGAAGCTTGAATACCTAATACTGTGCATGAGACTTCACCCTACATTGTGCTTGCTTCATCGTAAACCCGACACAGTAACAGTTACTGACAGCAGTAAGTGTTGTATTGCTGGAAGAAGGATGTTGGCGAGACCTCCAGCTCTTGCTGCAGGTTATTTGTTGTATCACTGATTGCACGGCTCCACCGGCTACTGTTGACACGGGCACAGCCCATCGATCAGTGCTGCCGGTGCTCTCTCTCTCTCCCTCTCTCTCTCTTTCTCTCTCTCTCTCTCTCTCTCTCTCTCTCTCTCTCTCTCTCTCTCTCTCTCTCTCTCTGGGTTCTGTTTCGCATCACGCGGTTTCTATTACATCTTACATGTGTTTTGTTTTCAGACATGTATTTTCAATCGAGTCTCATTTCTGAGGTTTGTGTCGGCCATTGTATTCTCCACATATTCGGTCGGTTATTCTGGTTTTCTCCGTCCAGGACTGCTGTCCACTTGCCCGGGGTTGCAGGAGTCCTGGCTCCAGCCGTCAGTCAAGCATGATAGCTCCGACATCCAACGTTTTCCAGGAACAATCTCGCGCGGTCATCCGTGTGACGTCTATTGATTGCCCTCTAGTACAATAGTTAGTTAGCTTATGTCCTTTACAGTCAGCCACAACATTTTTGGCTTGTTTTTAATTTACTCGGCAATTTTACATACGGTAGTTTGCCATTGCTTTCTGAACGACCGACGAAATCAACGCAAGGCTGTCTGCTTCCAAATTGTCTGCAGCAGATATGGAACCGTGGACTCGGTATGACGGCGAATTGTGAAACGCGTTCACCACCCCTCAGCCAGCGCCGGCACACTCTAGTACGCCAAAAAGTGTTCTTGTGACGCCTTTCTTCTTCCGCATATCAGCAGGCATTGTCACACATTGGTGTTTCTGGACACAGTTCACTCGTCACTGGTGTAGTGTACACATTGGTGTTTCTGGGCACCGTTCACTCGTCACTGGCGTAGTGTACACATTGGTGTTTCTGGGCACCGTTCACTCGTCACTGGTGTAGTGTACACATTGGTGTTTCTGGACACAGTTCACTCGTCACTGGTGTAGTGTACACATTGGTGTTTCTGGACACAGTTCACTCGTCACTGGTGTAGTGTACACATTGGTGTTTCTGGGCACCGTTCACTCGTCACTGGTGTAGTGTACACATTGGTGTTTCTGGGCACCGTTCACTCGTCACTGGTGTAGTGTACACATTGGTGTTTCTGGGCACCGTTCACTCGTCACTGGTGTAGTGTACACATTGGTGTTTCTGGACACAGTTCACTCGTCGCTGGTGTAGTGTACACATTGGTGTTTCTGGGCACAGTTCACTCGTCACTGGTGTAGTGTACACATTGGTGTTTCTGGACACAGTTCACTCGTCAGTGGCGTCGCTCAGGGTGTACTGTACACATTGGTGTTTCTGGGCACAGTTCCCTCGTCACTGGTGTAGTGTACACAATGGTGTTTCTGGACACCGTTCACTCGTCACTGTTGTAGTGTACACATTGGTGTTTCTGGGCACCGTTCACTCGTCACTGGCGTCACCCCGGATGTAGTGTCTTTCCGTTGTGCTATATTTAGTCGTTTACCCACCAGGAGAAACCACGGAAAGTCGACTATTCACACATTGTTTTTGTGAATGGCATACGGCTTTTAGGTGAAGCACAAGCTGTGCGGGATCCGTGGCTCGTGCCCTCTATTGTTGAATGTTTTACTGTGCGGTAACGTTCCGTTGTCTAGCATGTTCCCAGTGCGTGCATTAGGCCTCACTGTAATAAAGAATAAAGGGCATCAGTGGATAATACGTGTTGCAAACAGCGGATGAAGTGGAGTGGGACGGGCCGCCTATACATGAGATAGATCCCAGCAGATGGGAATAGGATGGGGCGTCTACACACGAGGACAACGGCAGAAATTAGAATCAAGAATGATATGATCAGCAACATCCCGGCTGCATGGAACGCATTCATCCTGAAGCACAGCCTCGTCAATGTTGCTAACGGCCACAGTCAGCCAGAAGACGGCACTAACTCCCATGATATTCACAATAATGGCTAGACAATATTTGCCGGTGCCCTACCAAACACGGCCATAAAGTCGGCCCGTGTGCGGCCATGCTTGCCGTTCCCCTGGAGATTCCGGCACGGAAATAGAAGATCTGGCAGTTTTCTTGCCGTTGGTTGTCAATCGAATGTTTCTCGCGTCATCTTTGGCAAACATCTGTCGCTGGTCAGGCAGACAAGATGGATACTTTCAGAACAAGAGTCCCTGGGGATGTGTCCGAGGTCAGTGACACGGAGACAGGCCGTGTCTGCGCATTGATTTGTTTCTGTGAAATAGCCAGTCATGATTACGCAGTTGAGCTTCATTGTCTGTTGATCCTTCCCAGTCTCTTGGTTTTATTGCAGTTGATTTGTATCGTTTGTTATTCTGTTTGTTGATATTCTGTTATTGTTTGGAATGCAGTTATTGTTTGACAGCGGCATAGCTCACCAATGTCTGTGTGTATATCTGACCATGTTTTTCTCGACGTATTTTATTGATTGCTTATTTCCCATTATTTGTTATGTACATCTTACTTACTTGATGTTGATAGCTCGGTATATCTTGCTGGCTAGATGTAGATAGTTCAGTATATCTTGATGACGTTGATGTTCATAGTTCGGTATATCCTGATGGCTAGATATAAATAGTTCGGTATATCCTGATGGCTAGATGTAAATATTTCAGTATATCCTGATGTCTAGGTGTAGATAGTTCAGTATATCCTGATGGCTAGATGTAGCTAGTTCGGTATATCCTGATGTCTAGATGTAAATAGTTCGGTATATCCTGATGGCTAGATGTAAATAGTTCAGTATATCCTGATGTCTAGATGTAAATAGTTCAGTATATCCTGATGTCTAGATATAAATAGTTCAGTATATCCTGATGTCTAGATATAAATAGTTCAGTATATCCTGATGGCTAGATGTAAATAGTTCAGTATATCCTGATGTCTAGATATAAATAGTTCGGGATATCCTGATGGCTAGATGTAAATAGTTCAGTATATCCTGATGTCTAGGTGTAGATAGTTCAGTATATCTTGATGGCTAGATGTAGCTAGTTCAGTATATCATGATGTCTAAATGTAAATAGTTCATTATATCCTGATGGCTAGATGCAGATAGTTCAGTATATCCTGATGTCTAGGTGTAGATAGTTCAGTATATCCTGATGTCTAGGTGTAGATAGTTCAGTATATCCTGATGGCTAGATGTAAATAGTTCATTATATCCTGATGGCTAGATGCAGATAGTTCAGTATATCCTGATGGCTAGATGTAAATAGTTCAGTATATCCTGATGTCTAGGTGTAGATAGTTCAGTATATCTTGATGGCTAGATGTAGCTAGTTCAGTATATCATGATGTCTAGATGTAAATAGTTCAGTATATCCTGATGTCTATGTGTAGATAGTTCAGTATATCTTGATGGCTAGATGTAGCTAGTTCAGTATATCATGATGTCTAGATGTAAATAGTTCATTATATCCTGATGGCTAGATGCAGATAGTTCAGTTTATCTTGATGGCTAGATGAAGATAGTTCAGTATATCCTGATGTCTATGTGTAGATAGTTCAGTATATCATGATGGCTAGATGTAAATAGTTCAGTATATCCTGATGTCTAGGTGTAGATAGTTCAGTATATCTTGATGGCTAGATGTAGCTTGTTCAGTATATCATGATGGCTACATGTAGATAGTTCAGTATATCATGATGGCTAGATGTAGATAGTTCAGTACATCTTGACGGCTAGATGTAGATAGTTCAGTATATACTGATGGCTAGATGTAGATAGTTCAGTATATCATGATGGATAGATGTAGATAGTTCAGTATATCATGATGGCTAGATGTAGATAGTTCAGTATATCCTGATGGCTAGATGTAGATAGTTCAGTATATCCTTATGGCTAGATGTAGATAATTCAGTATATTTTGATGACTAGATGTACACATTTCAGTATATCCTGATGGCTATGTGTAGATAGTTCTGTATATATTGATGGCAAAATGTAGATTGTTCAGTATATCTTGATCGCAAAATATAGATAGTTCAGTATGTCTTGATGGCAAAATGTATATAGTTCAGTATATCGTGAATGTAAAATGTTGATAGATCAGTATATCTTGATGGCAAAATGTAGATAGTTCAGTATATCTTGATGCAAAATGTAGATAGTTCAGTATATCTTTATGGCAAAATGTAGATAATTCAGTATATCTTGATGGTAAAATGTAGATAGTTCAGTATATCTTGATGGCAAAATGTAGATAGTTCAGTATATCTTGATGGCAAAATGTAGATAGTTCAGTATATCTTGATGGGAAAATGTTGATAGAACAGTATATCTTGATGGCAAAATGTAGATAGTTCAGTATATCTTGATGCAAAATGTAGATAGTTCAGTATATCTTTATGGCAAAATGTAGATAGTTCAGTATATCGTGATGGCAAAATGTAGATAGTTTAGTATATCTTGATGGCAAAATGTAGATAGTTCAGTATATCTTGATGGCAAAATGTAGATAGTTCAGTATATCTTGGTGACTAGTCGTATCCAACTAGTTATGCACCTAAGAAGTATGTCTCAAAGAAGCGGTTGTATATTATATTACAGCCACATCTAAAGTAGAAATGCTATCCTAGTATAAGCAACATATCCCATAGACACGCCTGACACACCAGCGTGGAACGGTGAATAGTTGCTGTATTTACGTGTACCTGTATTCACTGACATATATCTGTATTGTGTAAACTGTCTACAGGGAGACCCGTGGCAGAAAATATGATCATTCCTCATTGACAGTGTCTCGTTTCTCCAGTTAAGCACAATGAACGCTACTCGAGGGAAACGGTTTCCAAATAGGGTATCGCTCTCTCGGTCACTAGGCCAGAAATTGGGCTGAGCGAATTACATTATATTTTTTCCACAACGTCATCTCTCTCTCTCTCTCTCTCTCTCTCTCTCTCTCTCTCTCTCTCTCTCTCTCTCTCTCTCTCTCTCTCTCCCTCTCTCTCTCTCTCTCTCTCTCTCTCTCTCATATATTTTTATATGTTTGCCTAATAAATATACTGAGGTTGCAGAATAACAATAGATCGCACTGCTAATTTACCACATGTGGGAAATATATTGTTAAATAATCTCGTAAGGCCTTCACAGGTACTTAATAACATAGCAGTCATGTAACACACACACACACACACACACACAAACACGCACGCACACACACACACACACACACACACAAACACGCACGCACACACACACACACACACACACAAATACACCACCACCACCACCACTACATCACACACTCACGCGGATGTACGTTTCTGGTCCATCATAAAAGCACCGAGTGAATGTCCACGCTTCTCTCGCCGGCGAGTGGCTTCTTGTCCATTACGTGACTCATTGGGTTATTTGGGGTTAACCCTTTCTTGCTCTGTGTATTTTATCTGCCAGCCTCACCTTGATCTGAAAATAGTTGTCGCGAATGCTTTTGAGTCTGATGCTTTTTCATTCTTTCAGTGTTCCTATTGTACCCCTTATTATCATTGTTATTGCGAGAGAGAAGGCGATGATGTGGTCAGAAAATAGAAACTTAATTTAAACAAAAGTTCTGCCAATGTTGGATCGTTGAATGGTGCAGGTGAAAAATGGAGGTTTCAGTGTTTTTAACCTGCCTGCCAACGTACATCACAGGGGTGACTTGTGAACCCAGTGTAAGATCTTGTGCATTGGATGTGAAGACACCTTGATTGGGTGATGTTACAGGAACAAGGAACAGCATGTCAGACATTACGGTCAGCCCGCAGAACTAGTGTGTCAGACATCAGTCAGCCCACAGAACTAATGTCAGACATACATTTATCGCATACTCATATTTCTGGCGGATTACAGTGAAGCTCTCTATCAGACTTATAAGGATTATCTCCGACGAAAATATCACAGATGAGGATTATCACCTATCAGTTCATCACAGATGAGGATTTGAGCCATCTAATATATCGTAAATGAGGATTGGAACCATCTAATATATCGCAGATGAGGATTAACGCCGGAACCTGGTTGTGAGTTTGACGCACACGCATTAGGACGTTGCCATGGTTGCTCTGGACGCTTCACAGGTAGGTCACGTGACGTGTATTTAGGCAAGAATGAGTATCTTGCGAAAGTTTGTACATGCGTACGTGTATCTTGACAGTGTGTACGTGTATCATTGTAATATGTATGTGTGTGACATTGTAACACCTACCTGTTACAGTGTAACTTCTACATGTAACACTCTAACGCCTACCACTGTAACGTGTACCTGTTGTGAGGCATTGTAACGTGAACGTGTTGCGTATCATTGTAACGACTATTTGTAGAATTGTAACGTGCACGTGTAACTTTTATCTGAACAGTGTAACGCCTGCATGAGGGGGATGAGTGGTCTCGAGGTATGGTGTCCGCCCCGAGTGCTGGAGGTCCCTGGTTGAAGCCCCGGTGAGGGCCGGGATTTTTTCACGTGGACTTCTAGTAACAAAATTTCCCCTGGTCGCTGGGTAGTGAGATCGGACGTCCGTGTGTATTGATGAGCACGTAAAGAATCCCTTGGCAGTTGGAAATCGAAAAAGAGTAGCCTAACGGCGCTGCCCGGGCATAATTTCGAGTTAATAATCTACCCAAAGTATTTCAGGATCCTCGCCGGTGCTAAGGAGTTCATGCACTGAGCTGAGATTCTCCGGACTCAGGCTTGAGTTAGGAGTAGAACGGAGCACTTATGGGTTACACCCGTGTGCCGTGACGTTGATCCGTCGACTAAACTTAACTAAACTAAGCCTACATGTAACATTGTAACTTGTGCATGCAACATTGTAGTGTGTGCTCTTGCATTAAACTCTATGCATGCAACACTGTAGTGTGTGCTGTTACATTACACCCTATGCGTGCAAGATTTTAATGTGTACTAATCCACAAGCAATAGTTGTGAAGTTTTTGACATACGATATTCAACAAACAATATTTGTGAAATGTTTTTGACAGACGATATTCCAAAAACAATATTTGTGACCAGTTTCTGACAGACGATGTTCCACCAACAATAGTTGTGACCAGTTTTTGACAGACGATATTTCACAAACAATAGTTGTGAAACAGATTTTGACATACGATATTCCACAATCAATAGTTGTGAACAGTTTCTGACAGACGACATTCTACAAATAATAGTTGTGAACAGTTTTTGACAGACGATATTTCACAAACAATATTTGTGAAACAGATTTTGACATACGATATTCCACAATCAATAGTTGTGAACGGTTTCTGACAGACGATATTCTACAAACAATAGTTGTGAATAGTTTTTGATAGACGATATTCCACCAACAATAGTTATGACCAGTTTCTGACAGACGATATTCCACCAACAATAGTTATGACCAGTTTCTGACAGACGATATTCAATAAGCAATACTTGTGAAGTCCTTGACAGACGATATTCCACAAATACTTGTAAACAATCACAACTGACGTTGGCAGTGCTTCTGAAAAGCTATCATGAAAAACAGGTCCCCAGACACTGATTTTCACTCATAAAATACATTGCCACGTCTTCGTCTAGTCTTCAGTGATAGTCGAGTGGTATCTGCGAATTAAATTACCGGCGTTATTTAAATGTCTGGATGGTTCTTCGGCGATTGATAACTTCATAATACTTTCAGGGATATCACGTGACACCAGCGTTGTTTGCTGCCTCTCTAGTGTCAGTCTTAATATAAAAGTTGGCGTGCGAGAGGCCCTCACCACTGCCGGTCTAGCGTGAGAGAGACCCTATCCGACCGCCTATCCTGGCATCTATATCTCGACTCAAGAACCCGATCAATCCCGCCAGACGGAGAAAGTACAAATCTATGGCCTGCTGATCTCAGACTGCCCCAGTGGGTGGTCATCAACGGCTGTGGGAATGACTAGCTATTGCAGTCGTGTGACTGAAGACCAAATATAATGTGTTGCCATTGTGTCGGATAGACGGGTTTTATGGAAAGAGATCCAGAATTGGGCAGACAGTTGCACATTGATCTGAAGTACAGAATGGTGCAATATTTCAATGTTAAATGTAATCGAACCGGCGCGGTTCCCAGCGGCTAGTAAAATTTCGATGATATGAGGTGCTATCGTTCAGAAAGCCATGACAACCTACAGCACTAACATTGTCTAGCCAATCACAAGCAGTCAGTCAATGCTGATGTTGATTGCAACGTCCTGTAAAGGACACACAACAAACTTTTAAATATCATCGTCACAGGAGGTGACGGTCATGGTTCACCGTGTCACGCCATCGTCACAGGTGATGACGGTCATGGTTCACTGTCACACCATCGTCACAGGTGATGACGGTCATGGTTCACTGTGTCACACCATCGTCACAGGTGATGACGGTCATGGTTCACTGTTTCACACCATCGTCACAGGTGATGACGGTCATGGTTCACTGTGTCACGCCATCGCCAGTTTAACTATCATAGTCGCAGGCGATGACGGTCATGGTTCACCGTGTCATACCATCGTCACAGGCGGTGACGGTCATGGTTCACCGTGTCACACCATCGTCACAGGTGATGACGGTCATGGTTCACTGTGTCATGCCATCACCAGTTTAAATATCATATTCGCAGGCGATGACGGTCATGGTTCACCGTGTCACACCATCGTCACAGGCGATGACGGTCATGGTTCACCGTGTCACACCATCGTCACAGGCGGTGACGGTCATGGTTCACCGTGTCACACCATCGTCACAGGCGGTGACGGTCATGGTTCACCGTGTCACACCATCGTCACAGGCGGTGACGGTCATGGTTCACCGTGTCACGCCATCACCAATTTTACATCAGGTCTGTGTTGTCTCGATTATGCCATGTGACCAAGTCACACACAGACACAAACCAGGAGAGCGACATGGACACGAGCACACAAAGGCGATGTACATGCGATATGACGACATAAATAGCCAGGCCACACACAGACAAACACAAGCAGAGAGACATGGAAACGTGCCCACAAAGGCAATGTACGTGGGAGATAACGATGTAAAAAGGGGAAGGCATGGCCCAGAGATGGGCAAGGCAGAAGGTTGTCAACTGTATGATCGCGGCGATAGACATCTCAAGTGTAGATACATTGAGGTTAGCCAGTGCTGCCTGGTGTTATCTGATCCCGCCAGGTTGTGTGATCACATGTGTGAAGATTCCGTGCAGTCTTGTGGGCTTGTGCACACACCAAATGTGGCACACATATTGTACAATCCGTTTCACCATGCTCTTATGAATACAACTCCTCTCAACTATAACCACAGTTATAAAACAGAACAATACTTTTGTCAAGTTGGAATAACAACGCGCCCTTTTCAATTAGCTTTAGGAAATTTACAATACCAGCAGCAGGTAAACTGTTCTCAACCCGAACAGCCGCAACTAAGTGCTTGCTCCGTCACACACGTGACTATAATATGTTCCCACACATGTGTCTGTAATATGTTCCCATACATGTGTCTGTAATATGTTCCCACACATGTGTCTGTATTATGTTCCCACAAAAGTGTCTGTAATAAGTTCCCATACATGTGTCTGTAATATGTTCCCACAAAATTGTCTGTAATATGTTCCCATACACGTGTCTGTAATATGTTCCCACAAAAGTGTCTGTAATATGTTCCCACACATGTGTCTGTAATATGTTCCCATACATGTGTCTGTAATATGTTCCCACACATGTGTCTGTAATATGTTCCCACACAAGTGTCTGTAATATGTTCCCACACATGTGTCTGTAATATGTTCCCATACATGTGTCTGTAATATGTTCCCACACAAGTGTCTGTAATATGTTCCCATACATGTGTCTGTAATATGTTCCCACACATGTGTCTGTAATATGTTCCCACACATGTGTCTGTAATATGTTCCCACACGCGTGTCTGTAATATGTTCCCACACATGTGTCTGTAATATGTTCCCACACTCATGTCTGTAATATGTTACCATACATGTCTGTAATATGTCCTCACACATGTGTCTGCAAAGTTTCCACACGTCTGTAATATATTCCCACACATGTGTCTGTAATATGTTACTATACATGTCTGTAATATGGTCCCACACATGTCTATAATATGTTCCCACACATGTCTATAATATGTTCCCACACATGTCTATAATATGTTCCCACACAAGTCTATAATATGTTCCCACACATGTCTGTAATATGTTTCCAATCATGTATTTGTAATAAATTCCTACATATGTGTATGTGATATGTTCCCACACATACTTGTAATATTCTCCCAAACGTGTATATAATCTTATATATAAATTAGGATCTCCGTCTGTCTGTATGTATGTATGTATCTATGTATGTCCTTTATGTGCTCGCGAACGGCCCATCCGATTGAGATGAAATTTTCTACACGCCTTCCTTTCATTCCAGCGCTGCCAACTGTCGTATTTTTTTTTCTTCTTCCTCCTCCCATTCCCAATATACGTACGTAAATATATGATGATGATGATGAAAGAATCCCCGATCCAAAACGCTAGGGAAAGGGAAGAAAATGACGTGACTACACAGAATCGTCACACGGCAATCATCATCATCATCAAGTGCCGTGCCGGCTGGCGTAGGCGTTCAACTCTGCTGCTGATATATATGCCTCCATGCCACGGCAATATCAATAACAATTCATCTTTTTATGTGTAAGGAAGTTATCTACAGTCGTGTAGAAGGAAAGAACAATCAATGGAAGGACCGAAATCACAGAACCTAGACGAGTATGAATTCGGAATGGCGAACTCCCTCCTCCTCTCTTCTCCTCCTGCCTCTACCTCCTCCCCTCCTCATCCCTCTACCTCCTCCCTCCACCCTCCTCCTCTTCCTCCTCCCTCTACCTCCTCCTTCTCCCTCTTCCTTCTCCCTCTTCCTCTTCCCTCCTCCATCCTCCTCCCTCCTACTCCCTCCTCCTCCCTCCTCCTCCCTCTACCTCCTCCCTCCACCCTCCTCCTCTTCCTCCTCCCTCTACCTCCTCCCCCTCCTTTCTCTCCCTCCTCCTTCTCCCCCTCCCTTCTCCCTCCTCCTCCCTCTCCTCCTCCCTTCTCCTCATCCCTCCTACTCCCTTCTCCTCCTCCCTCCTCCTCCTCCTCTCTCCTCCTCCCTCCTCCCTTTTCTTCCCTCTACCTCCTCCCTCTACCTCCTCCCTCCTCCTCCTTCCTCCACATCCCTCTTCCTCCTCCTCCCTCCTCATCATTCCTCCTCCTCCTCCTCCCCCTCCTCCTTCTCCCTCCTCCTTCTACCTCTTCCTCCCTCCTCCTTCTCCCTCCACCTCCTCCCTCCTCCTCCCTCCTATTACTCCCTACTCCTCCTCCTCCCTCCTCCTCCTCTCTCCGCCTATCTCTTCCTCCCTCCTCCTCCCTCCTCCACTCTCTTCCTCCTCCCTCTTCCTCCTCCTCCCTCCTCCTACCTCCTCGCCCTCCTCTTCCTTCCTCCTTCGCCCTCCTCCTCCCTTCTCCTCCCTTCTCCTCCTACCCCTCCCTCCTCCTCCTCATCCCTCCTCCTCCCTCCTCCTTCTTCCTCCCTCCTCCTCCCCCTCCTCCTTCCTCCTCCTCCCTCTCCTCCTCATCCCTCCTCCTCCATTCTCCTCCTCCCTCCTCCTCCTCCCTCTACCTCCTCCCTCCTCCCTTCACATTCCTCCTCCTCCCTCATCCTCCTCCCTCCTCCTCCTCTCTCCTCCTCCCTCCTCCTCCTCCTCCCTCTACCTCCTCCCTCCTCCTCCCTTCACATTCATCCTCCTCCCTCTTCCTCCTCCTCCCCCTCATCCTCTTCCCTCCTTCTCCTCCCTCTTCCTCCCTCTTCCTTCTCCCTCCGCTTCCTCCCACTCTCTCCTCCTCCTCCCTCCTCCTCCCTTTCCCTCCTCCTCCCTCTCCTCCTCCTCCTCCCTCCTCCTCCTGCGTTCTCCTCCTGCCTCCTTCTCCCTCCTCCTCCCTCTTCCTCCTCCCTCCTCCTTCTCCTCCCTCCTCCCTCCTCCTTCTCCCTCTTCCTCCTCCCTCTTCCTCCCTCTTCCTGCTCCCTCCGCCTCCTCCCTCCTCCTACTCTCTCCTCCTCCTCCCTCCTCCTCCCTCTCCCTCCTCCTCCCTCTCCTCCTCCTCCTCCCTCCTCCTCCTGCGTTCTCCTCCTCCCTCCTTCTCCCTCTTCCTCCTCCCTCCTCCTCCCCCTCCTCCTGCACCCTACCCCTCCCTCCTCTTCCTAATCCCTCCTCCTCCCTCCTATTCCTCCCTATTCCTCCTGTCTCCTGTCTCCTCCTCCCTCCTTCTCCCTCCTCTTCCCTCCTCCACCTCCCTCTTCCTCCTCCCTCCTCCATTTACCCAAGACAGACAGACAGACAGACAGATAGTCGGGAACGGGATCTTATATGACTACTTATATGATTTAAATGAGATGCTCTCCACCATGGGCTGGGCCGGGTCAAACAGACAGACAGACAGATAGATAGACAGACAGACAGACAGACAGACAGTCGGGAACGGGAACTTATATGACTACTTATATGAATTAAATGAGATGCTCCCCACTAGGAGTTGGGCGATGCCGGGCCGGGTCAGACAGACAGACAGATAGATAGTCGGGAACGGGAACTTATATGACTACTTATATGAATTAAATGAGATGCTCCCCACCAGGGACTGGGCGAAGCCGGGCCGGGTCAGCTAGTTTTCCTATATATGAAGATATCTTGAAAAAAGATCACTCAAAGAGAACTGGTTGCTGTCATCAGAAGTAGCAGTCTACATTCTGTGGGCCTGTCATCAGGAAGGGAAAGCTGGGGGTGTCAGGGGAGACCCAGAGACAAGGTACTGGTCACTTTCACATCGTAGCATGGGAGTACATCGGTATCAGAAATGGTTGGCAATACACGAGACAGAAGGCTGTAGACAAACATAATCATCAACGCCATACGGTATGGAGTATAAGAGGATTGGAAGCACACGAGACAGTAGGCTGTGGACAAACGTGATCATTAACGCCACACCGCATGGAGTATAAGATGATTGGCAGCACACGAGACATAAGGCTGTGGACAAACGTGATCATTAACGCCACACGGCATGGAGTATAAGATGATTGGCAGTACACGAGACAGAGGGCTGTGGACAGACATGATCATTAACGCCACACGGCATGGAGTATAAGATGATTGGCAGTACACGAGACAGAGGGCTGTGGACAAACGTGATCATTAACGCCACACGGCATGGAGTATAAGATGATTGGCAGCACACGAGACAGAAGGCTGTGGACAAACGTGATCATTAACGCCACACGGCATGGAGTATAAGATGATTGGCAGTACACGAGACAGAGGGCTGTGGACAGACATGATCATTAACGCCACACGGCATGGGGTATAAGATGATTGGCAGTACACGAGACAGTAGGCTGTGGACACACATCACCAATGCCACACGATACGGAGTATTAAAAGATTGGCAGCGCATGAGACAGAAGGCTGTGGACAAACATGATCATTAACGATTCATGGCATGGATTATAAGAGTTTTGGCAGCACACGAGACAGGAGGCTGTGGACAAACGTGATCATTAACGCCACACGGCATGGAGTATAAGAAGATTGGCAGCACACGAGACAGGAGGCTGTCACTCCTAGCTGACGATCAGCAGGGGAACATGTGTATGTTTTATATGTGAAATAGGGACAGGACATGCATACGTACACACTGCACATGGATAATCAACTCATGGCCATTAGTCAAACAAGGAAAAATAGGAATGTACACAAACATCTGTCAGCCGTTCTGGTAGCGTCATGAGACATCATCATGCAGAACCGTCTTCGTATTGAAGGTTGGCAGTAATGGATCTCCTGTAATTTCTGCTTGAGCTTTGGTTGTTACATTCTGCTAGACAGAATCTTGACTCATCTTGATGTAGTCTGTCCATTTATATCTTTGACAGCCTCTAGCTCTTGTGCCTTCAACTTTTCCCTCCAGACTGTCATGTTACCTGATTGAGTTATTCTCGAACAACTGTAACTGGTCATTGCCTGCCTGGAATATGTGTACTCATATTCAACTGTAACTGGGACCTCTCCCAACTCAATTGCGTTATTCTGGAACAACTGTACCTGAGACATGCATAAACTAACTTCACTGAGTTATTCTCACACAACTTTACCTGAGACATGCATAAACTAACTCCATTGAGTTATTCTCGAACAACTGTACCTGAGACATGCATAAACTAACTTCATTGAGTTATTCTCAAACAACTGTACCTGGGACATGCATAAACTAACTTCATTGAGTTATTCTCACACAACTGTACCTGGGACATGCATAAACTAACTTCATTGAGTTATTCTCACACAACTGTACCTGGGACATGCATAAACTAACTCCATTGAGTTATTCTCGATCAACTGTACCTGGGACATACATAAACTAACTCCATTGAGTTGTGCTGACACAACTGTACCTGGGACATGCATAAACTAACTCCATTACAACAATATATCCTGGCCTTCCACATGGATCACCATTATCTCCGGTACTGTTCAACGCCTACACAGTGAGAATCACCAGTGAGCAGATCACTGGACCTGGTAGGACATTGTCATATGCCGATGATGTTTTAGTGTATCGTCAGGGTATGGATAGAGAGCAGGTTGCTGTGGAACTACAAACCGAACTCAATCGCATAAGTACTTGATATGATGAAGCTGGGGCAATGGTCAACCCAACAAAGGCAACAGTGACTTGGTTCTCGTTGAATAATCATATTGTCAACACTCCAACACCAACTGTAAAGCTGTGTTCAGAGACGGTGGAAAGAACGCAGGCAATGGATTACCTGGGGATACGGTTTGATCGAAGCCTTGCTTATAATGAGCACATAGACCAGGTGATAACAAAGGCCAAGCGGGGTTTGGCTGCGATGCGGGTGATGGCGGCAGCAAACTGTGAGCAGCGCCATCTATGTTTTCTGTACGAGGGGCTAGTCATGTCTGTTTTTGAATATGCAATGGCAATCCTGACTCTCAGCCGTAAGCAGATAGAAAGGATGGAAAGGATACAGAATGAAGCTATGCGCATTATTCTTGGATGTACAACATCCACTGCATAGTGAAATTATGAAGGTGAAAGGCAGCAGGTTAAAAAGAGGACGGTCATGGATGGGTCAAGCAGAAGACATTCTTCAACGGGTGTGGTCACTTGAGGACTTAGAAGCTGGCGAGGAGTGGGTACAAGCCTGACTATGGATGTCATGGCAGTAAGTAAAGCAATAACATGGCTCGAGACACAGACATTCACTAGGGCTTGTTTCCTTAGCGACTCAATGAACATGATCAAGAGGATAGAGATGGGGTGGATCCGAAGAGAATGGTTGCTGTCTCTGGAGCGGTCTCGGCTGGCAAAGATTAGTTTCATCTTCGTGCCAGGGCATGCGGGAGTACAAGGAAATGAGCGGCTGACAAGCTCGCAGGTGAGGCTACGGTGGAGGGCGGACGCGCCATGGACCAGGCTGACATTCTGAATGCTCTACGAGAAGTAAGACTTTTGCGTGAATCAAGTGATGACTGTGAATCTACAACCATGGCCAGACTGCGAGAACAGCAAATTAAAAGAGGAGTGGCCAAACAAGAACACGACGCAGGAAGCCAAAGAGGATTGATAAACCAACACAGAACTGGTGTCGTTAGCCGCTACACGCTGCGGGATTTGCTGAGGAGGGGATCCGAGCACTTATGGACTGAATGGTTCGATTTGCAATGAGGATAAGCTGTCATCTAACTAACTAACTAACTAACTAACTAACTAACTAACCAACTCCATTGAGTTATTCTCGAGCAACTGTACCCGGGACATGCATAAACTAACTCCATTGAGTTATTCTCGAACAGCTGTACCTGGGACATGCATAAACTAACTCCATTGAGTTATTCTCACACATCTTTACACGAGACATGCATAAACTAACTCCATTGAGTTATTCTCGAGCAACTGTACCCGGGACATGCATAAACTAACTCCATTGAGTTATTCTCGAACAGCTGTACCTGGGACATGCATAAACTAACTACATTGAGTTATTCTCACACATCTTTACACGAGACATGCATAAACTAACTCCATTGAGTTATTCTCGAACAACTGTACCCGGGACATGCATAAACTAACTCCATTGAGTTATTCTCACACAACTGTACCTGGGACATGCATAAACTAACTCTATTGAATTATTCTCACACAACTGTACCTGGGGCATGCATAAACTAACTCCATTGAGTTATTCTCACACAAGTGTACCTGGGACGTGCATAAACTAACTCCATTGAGTTATTCTCACACAACTGTACCTGGGACATGCATAAACTAACTCCATTGAGTTATTCTCACACAACTGTACCTGGGACATGCATAAACTAGTGAGCCATGCTCCAACAAACGCTGAGAACCCTGGCAGCACGGACAATTAATGGGAATGTCTATTTGAGAATCCCCGTTGCGTGGAAAATAAATGGCATCCGACATTCTCTGGACCGAATGTTCTGGGGCTCAATTGTACAGGGGTCTGGTCTATCATGTTTGATAAATGCAAATTCTCCAAATATAATCGAATGTGGCGGTCCGTGAGGGGGCTTCTGTTCATTAACTGAATTATGCATTAATTGAGAAGCAGTCATTAATATCATAAATATTCATACCCATATCCAACATGCACGGGCAAAAACCAGAAAATGACGCAAACGATTCGTGCAGTCACAAATCACTCATATTGTCCCTCGGTTCAGTCAGCTGTACACGCGGCATCTGTTTGAGAGTGTCGGCTCTCTTGGATGAGTTTGGTATCGCTGCTTTGTTTGTTTGTTCTATAGGTCTGCTGTTAGAGTTAGTTTATAGATTGTACTGTCTCACGTTTTATATCGTCTAATTGTCAGATATAGACCTGTACTGTCTCACGTTTTATATCGTCTAGTTGTCAGACATAGACCTGTAATGCTTCACGTTTTATATCGTCTAGTTGTCAGACATAGACCTATACTATCTCACGATTTATATCGTCTAGTTGATATCAGATATAGACCTGTACTGGTCGCCACTGGAGCTACTGAGTTCATGCTTTGTGCGACACTTTCCGCGCTGCGGAAAGAGACTGAGCCATGTAGGATTAAACCCGGTGCAATGAAGTCGACCTGTCGACTGTTAAGCGACTATTAAGACCTGTACTGTCTCATGTTTTATATCGTGTAGTTGATATCAGATTTAGACCTGTACTGTCTCATGTTTTGTATCGTCTAGTTGATATCAGATATAGACCTGTATTATCTCATGTTTTATATCGTCTACTCTAGTTGATATCAGATATAGACCTGTACTGTCTCATGTTTTATATCGTCAAGTTGATATCAGATATAGACCTGTACTGTCTCATGTTTTATATCGTCTAGTTGATATCAGATTTAGACCTGTGCTATCTCATGTTTTATATCGTGTAGTTGATATCAGATTTAGACCTGTACTATCTCATGTTTTGTATCGTCTAGTTGATATCAGATATAGACCTGTATTATCTCATGTTTTATATCGTCTACTCTAGTTGATATCAGATATAGACCTGTACTGTCTCATGTTTTAAATCGTCAAGTTGATATCAGATATAGACCTGTACTGTCTCATGTTTTATATCGTCTAGTTGATATCAGATTTAGACCTGTGCTATCTCATGTTTTATATCGTCTAGTTGATATCAGATATAGACCTGTACTGTCTCATCTCATGTTTTGTATCGTCTAGTTGATATCAGATATATACCTGTACTATCTCATGGTTTATATCGTTTAGTTGATATCAGATATAGACCTGTACTTTCTCATGTTTTATATCGTCTAGATGATATCAGATGTAGACCATTACTGTCTCATGTTTTATATCGTCTAGTTGATATCAGATATAGACCTTATTAGCTCATGTTTTATATCGTCTAGTTGATATCAGATATAGACCTGTACTGTCTCATGTTTTATATCGTCAAGTTGATATCAGATTTAGACCTGTGCTGTCTCATGTTTTATATCGTCTAGTTGATATCATATATAGACCTGTACTGTCTCATGTTTTATATCGTCTAGTTGATATCAGATATAGACCTGTGCTATCTCATGTTTTATATCGTCTAATTGATATCAGGGTTAGATATCAAAATAGCACAAAAGGCTAGAGGAGCTTTCTTAGCGCAAGGACATTTGTGGGAGTCAACAGAAATCTTAGCTCCAAATTGAGAACATTCAACTCTAACATTAAGTTAATGCTGCTTTGTGCACTGAGAACATTCAACCCTAACATTAAGTTAATGCTGTTTTGTGCACTGAGAACATTTAACTCTAATATTAAGTTAATGCTGTTTTGTGCACTGAGAACATTTAACTCTAATATTAAGTTAATGCTGCTTTGTGCACTGAGAACATTCAACTCTTAACACTAAATCCACCTGGACTTCCAGTAATAAAATGTCCCCCTGGTCTCTGGGTAGTGAGATCGGACGCCCGTGTGTATTGTTTGCGCACGTAAAAAATCCCTTGGCAGTTGGAAATCGAAAAAGAGCAGCCTAACGGCGCTGCCCGGGCAAAATTTCGAGTTAAATATCTACCCAAGTATTTCAGGATCCTCGCCGATGCAACGGAGTTCGTGCATTGAGCTGAGTTTCTCCAGACTCCGGTTTGAGTTAGGAGGAAAACGGAGCACTTATGGGTTAAACCGTGTGCAGTGATGTTGATCCAAAGACTAAACTAAACTAAACTAAAAACTAACTCTTAACATTAATTTAAGTCAGTGTTTCTCTGTGCATGGAGGACGAGCGAAACTACTTATAAACTCTTCATCATCATCATGTGCCACACCAATAAGCGTGGGCGGTCATGGTTCACGATCATTAATCTTGGATCAGGTCTGTGTTCATTGGTTTTTCTGTCCGTCCATGGTTTGTTTGCATTGTCTTCAGAAACCACATTTCCACTGCCATTAGATCTGTATCAGTTTGTCTGCGTATTGTCCACGTTTCACGTCCAAATAACAGAAAGGATTCTATACATTACACATTTTGTTCTTATTGCAATTGACAGACATATTTTTATTGGACTGCTCTTTCCGGCGGGAAAGACATTATACCAGGGGCGTCACTAGGGGGGTGCGGGGGGTGCGGGCCGCACCGGGTGACACCATCAAGGGGTGACACCAAAATAAAAAAATTGCAAATTTGACAAAGCAGACATAGCAAAATAACAAAAATTTAACTTTGTCCGAGTTTGTCGAAGTTCTTTATTTATGTTTTATCTGAAGTATTGAAGTTATATTGTTCAATTTGTTTTCTTTCTTATGTCCTTATTAACTTTTTGACTTATTTTACAAACATTACTATATGCGATTATATATGGTACAGGAACACTCGGAAGAAGACCATGGTGAAAGTCTAGAGGGGTGACACCAAGAGTTTACCGCACTGGGTGACACCAACCCCAGTGACGCCACTGCATTATACGCCCATCATAGTTAGTTGACGTCAGATCACCCTCACTGCACATCGAACCATTCAGTCCATAAGTGCTCAGATCCTCTCCTCAGTAAATTCCGCAGCGTGTAGCGGCTAACGACACCAGTTTTGTGTTATTTTATTAATCTTCTTTTGCTTCCTGCATAGTGTTCTTGTTTGGCCACACCTCTTTTAACTTGCTGTTCTCGCAGTCTGACCATGGTTGTAGATTCACTGTTGTCACTTGGTTCTCGCACATCTTACAAAAGGCTACCCGCAGGGATTCTTGTTCTAATCTCTTCAAGCACCTCCCATCTGATGTTACACCATCCATCACATGTTACACCATCCATCACATGTTACACCATCCATCACATGTTACACCATCCATCACATGCTACACCATCCATCACATGTTACACCACCCATCACATGTTACACCATCATCACATGTTACACCAACCATAAGATGTTACACC
The DNA here is from genome assembly GCA_963921405.1 of Cepaea hortensis. Taxonomy (NCBI): domain Eukaryota; kingdom Metazoa; phylum Mollusca; class Gastropoda; order Stylommatophora; family Helicidae; genus Cepaea; species Cepaea hortensis. Next base: position 56,290,009 of record OY992879.1, read on the forward strand.
AACCATAAGATGCTACGCGATCCATCACGTTACACCATCCATCAGATGCTACACCATCCATCACATGTTACACCATCCATCACATGTTACACCACCCATCACATGTTACACCATCCATCACATGTTACACCATCATCACATGTTACACCAACCATCAGATGTTACACCATCCATCAGATGTTACACCATCCATCAGATGTTACAACAGTCCAGAGATAATTGTACTGAATCACTTATTTCAGAACATTCCCCATTTACTTGGATGTAACATTCGTATTTTTTTCTTCTTCTTGGAGACTCCAATTCGTTAGTTCACTAATAAACTACAAACGTTCGTTAGTTCACTAATAAAACTACAAACGTTCGTTAGTTCATAATAAACTAAAAGCGTTGGTTAGTTCACTAATAAACTACAAACATTGATTAGTTCACTAATAAACTACAAACATTCGCTAGTTCACTAATAAACTACAAGCATTCGTTAGTTCACTAATAAACTACAAACTTTCGTTAGTTCATTAATAAACTACAAACTTTCGCTAATTCACTAATAAACTAGGGACGTAGAGGTGTTTCCAAGGCACCAGGGCCAGGTTCTATACTGGGCACGTCCTAGCTGTGCGTCCTGGGCAACAGGTCCCTTCGGGCTCCTGGCTAACCTAGTAGGATCGCTGATTCTTCCGAAGTCGGAGAGTGTCTGCCTGCACAAGTCTGCACACCAATAAGCCAGACATGGGACAACGGATACTCACGCAAACCTCAGGTCCTGTATGACATCACACTGGTGTTGGACAACAGGATGCCTTCATCCGACATACAGGACTTCACGCTGGAGTTCACAGCCAGCGAACGCAAGCGAGCAAGCAACTAATAAACAAGAAACATTGATTAGTTCATTTATAAACTATAAACTAATAAACAAGAAACATTGATTAGTTCATTTATAAACTACAAACTAATAAACAAGAAACATTGATTAGTTCATTTATAAACTACAAACATTGATTAGTTCATTTATAAACTACAAACACTGATTAGTTCATTTATAAACTACAAACATTGATTATTTCATTTATAAACTACAAACTAATAAACAAGAAACATTGATTAGTTCATTTATAAACTATAAACTAATAAACAAGAAACATTGATTAGTTCATTTATAACCTATAAACTAATAAACAAGAAACATTGATTAGTTCATTTATAAACTATAAACTAATAAACAAGAAACATTGATTAGTTCATTTATAAACTACAAACTAATAAACAAGAAACATTGATTAGTTCATTTATAAACTACAAACTAATAAACAAGAAACATTGATTAGTTCATTTATAAACTAATAAACAAGAAACATTGATTAGTTCATTTATAAACTACAAACTAATAAACAAGAAACATTGATTAGTTCATTTATAAACTACAAACATTGATTAGTTCATTTATAAACTACAAACATTGATTAGTTCATTTATAAACTACAAACATTGATTAGTTCATTTATAAACTACAAACTAATAAACAAGAAACATTGATTAGTTCATTTATAACTATAAACTAATAAACAAGAAACATTGATTAGTTCATTTATAAACTATAAACTAATAAACAAGAAACACTGATTAGTTCATTTATAAACTACAAACTAATAAACAAGAAACATTGATTAGTTCATTTATAAACTACAAACTAATAAACAAGAAACATTGATTAGTTCATTTATAAACTACAAACTAATAAACAAGAAACATTGATTAGTTCATGTATAAACTACAAACTTTCGTTAATTGGTGAGTGTGCAGAATAGAAGCAATCAAATGGCGTGACAGAATCACCAACGTGGAGCTCGTAGAAACAACTAGACACATGCCACTGAACCAAGAGGCGAGGACACGACGCTTGCCCTGGGTAGGACACACATTGAGAACACCTGCGAATAGTGTCACTAGAAATGCTTTCACGGAACAAAAGAAACAGGAAGACCCAACAGACACGGAGAGAAGAGAAGTAGAGACAGATGTGGCAGACATGGAGGGAGCTTCAGGAGATGGCAGCAGATAGGAGGGCTTGGGTTGGGTTTGTTAGGTAAATGGCAACAGACAGGAGGGCTTGGGCGGGGTTTGTTGAGGAGATGGCAACAGATAGGAGGGCTTGGGCTGGGTTTGTTGGGGAAATGGCAACAGATAAGAGGGCTTGGGCTGGTTTTGTTGAGGAGATGGGAACAGATAGGAGGGCTTGGGCTGGGTTTCTTGAGGAGATGGCAACAGATAGGAGGGCTTGGGCTGGTTTTGTTGAGGATATGGCAACATATAGGAGGGCTTGGGCTGGGTTTGTTAAAATGGCAACAGATAATAGGAGGGCTTGGCTGGGTTTGTCAAGATGGCAACATATAGGGGGGTTTGATGTGTTCCAGTGGGGTATATAGGTAGACACGTTGCTGACTGGCTGGAGATCGATTTAGTGCAGGGCTAGCCTGCCGTCCAAGTGCTCATGTGTTCTAACCCTCTTCGACCAAGGGATATATCTCTGTGGCCGAGGTCCAACACTCCACCCACATTAAGATAGACAGAAGGTTCTGTACTTTACTTGTTTCAGTTGAGGTCTACTCTGTTTACTTAGTCTGCTGCATTATGTCTAGTTAATGTCTAGTCTATGTTTGTCTATTTGTTAGCGTTTCTGCCTAAGTAAGTGATTGTACACCTCCGACTTGTATTTGTGAATACCTCAGTCAAAGGGAAGCATGTTGTGTCGGTAACTCCCATTGGTTGACATTGATGGCGTCCACGCTTCAGGCTCCACCCTTCCCCTTGTGTTGTACACGACATATTACACAATACATATATCTTAGGTACGGAACGGGTTATATCCGTCAGATGTGTCACCGGGACGTGAATGTGCTTGTTTGTTTGTATGAAATTCTCTGGACTACCTGGCCAACATGGCGACTAGGCAGGCAGCACCGGTAAGACCTGGCGGGTTGTTTGTTTCAGGGCACGGATTTACTAGTGCATTTCCCCCGATGTGGTTTTTTGACTCTCTGTGTGTGTGTGTGTGTGTGTGTGTGTGTGTGTGTGTGTGTGTGTGTGTGTGTGTGTGTGTGTGTGTGTGTGTGTGTGTGTGTGTGTGTGTGTGTGTGTGTGTGTGTGTGTGTGTGTGTGTGTGTGTGTGTGTGTGTGTGTGTGTGTGTGTGTGTGTGTGTGTGTGTGTGTGTGTGTGTGTGTGTGTGTGTGTGTGTGTGTGTGTGTGTGTGTGTGTGTGTGTGTGTGTGTGTGTGTGTGTGTGTGTGTGTGTGTGTGTGTGTGTGTGTGTGTGTGTGTTTTTTTTTTTTTTTTTTTTTTCGCTCGCTTTGAACTTCAGCGTCGCCCTACACGTGCTAGTGCACTGAAAGTATATTTTGCCTGTGGATCAGCTTTACCCTATTAGCAGTGTCCCTCGACATCAGGGGTACGTGTAATTTACATCCCCAAGTCAAGAAAGAGAAGTAAACATTTTAGTCCCAGCTCGGCACCAGGACACCGGATGTTTAAGAAGGAGCACTTTTATCAATTCGACTATGCTGACCTCCTCTTGTGTACTTGTATGACTTGATTTCGTTGCCCAGCTGCTGAGTTGAGCGCTTGGTGCGACACTGTGCTCTTGATTTCCTTCGGAGTGCATTTTGCTTGTGCCCACATTTGCTGTGCTTTGAAATGTACATTTCAGAAAATGGCGGACACTTATCTGCTGCTACTTCGTCGACTGCCTTATGCGATAATGCGTGTGCAGGTTGCTGTGGTTGTGATTGAATGGCCGTCTCCTGCGACAATGAACTGAAGTTTCATATTAAGGGTAACTTGATAACTCCACGAGCTCACGTATGTATGCATTTCGTGTGGTTTTCATTGGCACAGGAACGGAGCAATTATGGGACGACATGCTGCTATGAATTTGGAACCGAACAGCTACCGACTGTTTCAACGTGTGAATGTGTATGAGTGTGAGCGCAGTTTGGCGCAATATTAGTTGCAGAGATCTTCGGTATAACACTGTTCTAGAAATGTTACAACATAGACTAGGCAGGACAGTGACAACCATATTCTCCTCTCTTCCATCTTAGCTGTTGTTTTCCCACAAGTGGGACATGATCGCTGTTACAGTCAGCGCAGGTATTCTCTGCACATTTATTTAAGCATTTCTAAATCAGTTTATCACTACGTTGTTTGTCTTTTTCTGTATGTCGCTTGTATGACGTTGCAGTCAACCCCATATTGATTTTTCTAGACACAGTTAAGTTTAGTAGCTCGCTACTGCTTTCTGGACGACACGTTAAGTCCAACTTAATGAGGTTGACCCCCTGACATCGCCTTCAACTCACCGGAAGTTTGAGAACGAGCGCTCTTATCATTTCGGCCACATCATCGATGTAGTCAGTAATGTTGATGTTTTCTTATCGGGGCTTTTTCATGTGTAAGGTGGCCTCATATATATATATATATATATATATATATATATATATATATATATATATATATATATATATATATATATATATATATATATATATTACACATTACATTGGCACCTTGCCGTCTTGACAGACGATAGTTTGTGCTTTAAAAGGCATAATAACTTTTAACTATGGCGGTAGCGAGTGTGACTGATAAGGCCAATTTGCGCTGTAAATGTCCGTTCACAGTGGGTGCATGTGAACACGTGGTCATTTCCACCATCATGCACCATCTTACGTCTCAAACGCTTGGTGTGTGACTTTTCTGCAATAATTTTCTCCTTTGACTTTATTCCATTTCTGATATTTGCCCTCCATGCAACACGTTCAGCGGCGACTTGCTCCCAATGTGCATTATCAATGCCTGTATCAATCATGTCCCGCTTACACACATCTTTGTATCGTAGTAGAGGCCGACCCTGAGATCTCTTACCCATCTGTAATTCACCAAAAAAGATATCCTTTGGTATTCTACCATCATCCATCCGCCTAAGATGTCCTATCCATCTAAGTCTACGAAGACTGAGCATGGAATAAACCGTCACACAACCTGATCTTTCCAATACTTCAGTATTTGTGATTTTGTCTTGCCACTTAATACCAAGAATTCTTCGCAGACACCGCATATGAAAGCTGTTTAAATTGTTCTCTTGGTGTGAGTAAGTTGTCCAGGTTTCACTGCCATAGAGAAGAGTACTAAGGACACAGGCTTGATAGACAAGGACTTTTGTTTTGGCAGTAAGCTTCCTGTTCTCCCAGACTCTTTTTCTTAACCTGTTCATTGTTGTTGCTGCCTTTCCAATCCGGATGTTGATTTCCTGATCTAGGGATAATTTGCTATTTACCACCGATCCCAGATATGTAAAATGGTCTACTATCTCTAGTTCGGCGTCGTCAATAAAGATTGATGGTACCCCATGTGCACCTTGTGACATAATCTGTGTCTTCTTTTTGCTAATTGTTAAACCAAATTCAGAACAAGCATTGGAGAATGCAGATAGTAGACATTGCAATTCTTCCTCAGAGTGGGTCGTAACTGCAGCATCATCTGCAAAAAGCAACTCTCTGATCAGTACCCTCCTAATTTTGGTCTTAGCCTTCAATCTCTGAGCATTGTAGAGGCCGCCATCTGAGCGTGAGTGAATGTATATACCACCATCCTGATCACGAAATGCATATTTCAGTAGAAGTGAAAAGTATATTCCAAAGAGGGTGGGAGCTAGTACACAACCTTGCTTAACTCCACTCTTGATTTCAAATTCTTCAGAAGTTGCACCATCAAACTTGATTATACCCTTCATGCCTGTGTGGAACGATTCCACAATGGACAGAAGAGTTGTTGGGCAGCCAATCTTCTTTAGTGCCTTGAACAGACCCTCACGACTGACCAAATTCTCTCTGTCTGTGTGTGTGTGTGTGTGTGTATATATACATATATATATATATATATATATATACACACACACACACACACACAGAGACAGAGAGAGATGAAGAGATGTACATGTACAGATGATGATATGTGTGTGTATGTATATATATATATATATATATATATATATATATATATATATATATATATATATATATATATAGAGAGAGAGAGAGAGAGAGAGAGAGAGAGAGAGAGATTATAATATGTACATGCAGAGATGATGAGATGTACATTTAGGAGATACATTGATTGTCATTTTCTCTCTCTCTGTCTCTCTCTCCCCCTCTCTCTCTCTCTCTCTCTCTCTCTCTCTCTCTCTCTCTCTCTCTCTCTCTTTCTTTCTCTATGTCCCGTACTGTTTACTGACTGTTTCTCTCTATGTCCTGTACTGTTTACTGATTGTTTCTCTCTATGTCCTGTACTGTTGACTGACTGTTTCTCTCAGCAATATATACATGTATAAATGTTGCATGTCCTCTACTGTTTTCTGACTGTTTCTCTCTATGGTCTGTAATGTTTTCTGACTGTTTCTCTCTATGTCCGGTACTGTTGACTGACTGTTTCTCTCAAGAATATATGGATATAAAAATCTCGCGTGTCCTATACTTTGTACTGACTGTTTCTCTCAGCAGTATATGGATGTAAACATCTTGCGTGGCATGTACTGTTTACTGACTTTTTCTCTCAGCAATATATGGATGTACAAAAGTTGCATGTCATGTACTGTTTACTGACTGTTTCTCTCAGGAATATATGGATGTACAAATGTTGCATGTCATGCACAGTTTACTGACTGATCTCTCAGCAATATATGGATGTACAAATGTTGCATGTCATGTACTGTTTACTGACTGATCTCTCAGGAATATATGGATGTACAAATGTTGCATGTCATGTACTGTTTACTGACTGTTTCTGTCAGCAGTATATGGATGTACAAATGATGCATGTCATGTACTGTTTACTGACTGATCTCTCAGGAATATATGGATGTACAAATGTTGCATGTCATGTACTGTTTACTGACTGATCTCTCAGCAATATATGGATGTACAAATGTTGCATGTCATGTACTGTTTACTGACTGTTTCTCTCAGCAATATATGGATGATCAAATGTTGCATGTCCCTTTCAGGAAGTTGCGATCAATCCCAACCCCAGGTTGATTTACTAAGCAATTGTATGTTCAGTAGTTTGTCATTGCTTCCTGCGTGAGAAGTGTAGGGAATTATCTCGCTACTCCGCCGTCAGCGTGCCGGAAGTTGTTGAGAGAGCGCTCCTTTCTATTCGGTAGGTATATATACCCAGTCTTGAATCTTCCACCCGTTTCTCTGAATGCAGCTGAAATATGGAGTAGGTGATTGTTTCATGTACCGGACAGAATCGCACAGACAGCCCGGTATATGTTATCTCACATCGGTATATATGTCTGGATGTTGTCTCACTGCTAACATCGGTCAGCGGGCTTTTGTCCTGCCCAGGTTTCCTGTCTGCTCGGGAAGGCGGGAAAGGCGTTCACTGCCGTTTGTCAACACAGACTTGACGGAGTCAAGCCATTGGCATGCACCTCACACCTCTTATCTCGCCTTTTATCGTTGATCAATAATGCATTAGGTTCTGTTGTGTGGCAGTGTAGCGATCACTGACGCTGAGTTTTCTTCCTCTAAATTATGTTCTGCTGTGTACAGTGTGGCGATCACTGACGCTGAGTTTTCTTCAGCTAAATTAGGCTAGGTTCTATTGGTTCTGTTGTACGATAGTGTAGCTATCACTGACGCTGAGTTTTCTTCTGTTGTGTGACAGTGTAGCGATCACTGACGCTGAGTTTTCTTCAGCGAAATTAGGTTCTGTTGTGTGACAGTGGAGCGATCACTGACGCTGAGTTTTCTTCCGCTAAATTATGTTCTGTTGTGTGACAGTGTAGCGATCACTGACGCTGAGTTTTCTTCTGTTGTGTGACAGTAGAACGATCACTGACGCTGAGTTTTCTTCCGCTAAATTATGTTCTGTTGTGTGACAGTGGAGCGATCACTGACGCTGAGTTTTCTTCCGCTAAATTATGTTCTGTTGTGTGACAGTGGAGCGATCACTGACGCTGAGTTTTCTTCTGTTGTGTGACAGTGGAGCGATCACTGACGCTGAGTTTTCTTCTGTTGTGTGACAGTGGAGCGATCACTGACGCTGAGTTTTCTTCCGCTAAATTATGTTCTGTTGTGTGACAATGGAGCGATCACTGGCGCTGAGTTTTCTTCCTCTAAATTATGTTCTGTTGTGTGACAGTGGTGCGATCACTGACGCTGAGTTTGCTTCTGTTGTGTGACAGTGGAGCGATCACTGACGCTGAGTTTTCTTCCGCTAAATTATGTTCTGTTGTGTGACAGTGGAGCGATCACTGACGCTGAGTTTTCTTCCGCTAAATTATGTTCTGTTGTGTGACAGTGGAGCGATCACTGACGCTGAGTTTTCTTCCGCTAAATTATGTTCTGTTGTGTGACAGTGTAGCGATCACTGACGCTGAGTTTTCTTCCGCTAAATTATGTTCTGTTGTGTGACAGTGGAGCGATCACTGACACTGAGTTTTCTTTAGCTAAATAATCAGGCTCCCTTTGGTCAAATCCATGTGTCTCTGTGGAGGTGGCAGTACCCGATGTGTGTGGAGGTGGCAGTACCCGATGTGTGTGGAGGTGGCAGTACCCGATGTGTGTGGAGGTGGCAGTACCCGATGTGTGTGGAGGTGGCAGTACCCGATGTGTGTGGAGGTGGCAGTACCCGATGTGGTTATTTTGAATGTTTCCTCTATTGCTCAGTGTACACCTGCAGTTGTGTTCGACTCCCCCCCCCCCCCCCCCCGGTGCCGGTATTGTGCCGTGTGTGGTCACACGGCTTGGTCATTACACGAGAACCTCCTCAGTAAAACAGGCATGTCCAGTATTTTGACTTTTCGTTGTAGAGAGTTGGTCCAGAATCGATGTCACAGCACTCGGGAATTCACATAAGTGCCCAGTCCTCATCTGCAACAGCCAGCGAAGAGTCCCAATACTAATAGTACAAGTAGCAGTCTGATTATGTATCCCCTGACCTTTCCTCGGAGAACTGATTGACGTCCAGATCCTCTGGCCACTCCCTGCCGCTCCATCCTCTCTAGGCTATGTTGATCTACCTGTTCTTCCACGTTAGACACACACTCCCAAAGGGCCGCCACCACACCTACCTTATCGTGCACCAGTACACTTCCAACAGTGCAGACCCAGCCAATCTGTCCGCCTGCTTGTTTCACAACACACCAGCATGACCTGGGGAAAACATCCAGCGAAGACTTTTAAATTAAAGCATGCCACTCTGCACGAGAATGCATATCTCACCCCGGGTCCCTGCATGGATAGGGCTGGATATGTTCCCAGGAACCACTGGTTTCTGATATCTCACCCCGGGTCCCTGCATGGATAGGACTGGACATGTTCCCAGGAACAACTGGTATCTGATATCTCACCCCGGGTCCCTGCATGGATAGGACCGGACATGTTCCCAGGAACCACTGGTATCTGATATCTCACCCCGGGTCCCTGCATGGATAGGACTGGATATGTTCCAGGGAAACCACTGGTATCTGATATCTCACCCCGGGTCCCTGCATGGATAGAGCTTGTCATGTTCCCAGGAACCACTGGTATCTGATATCTCACCCCGGGTCCCTGCATGGATAGGACCGGACATGTTCCCAAGAACCACTGGTATCTGATATCTCACCCCGGGTCCCTGCATGGATAGGGCTGGACATGTTCCCAGGAACCAATGGTATCTTATATCTCACCCCGGGTCCCTGCATGGATAGGACTGGATATGTTCCCGGGAAACCACTGGTATCTGATATCTCACCCCGGGTCCCTGCATGGATAGAGCTTGTCATGTTCCCAGTAACCACTGGTATCTGATATCTCACCCCGAGTTCCTGCATGGATAGGGCTGGATATGTTCCCGGGAACCACTGGTATCTTATATCTCACCCGAGTCCCTGCATGGATAGGACTGGATATGTTCCCGGGAAACCACTGGTATCTGATATCTCACCCCGGGTCCCTGCATGGATAGAGCTTGTCATGTTCCCAGGAACCACTGGTGTCTGATATCTCACCCCGGGTCCCTGCAAGGATAGGACTTGTCATGTTCCCAGGAACCACTGGTATCTGATATCTCATCCCGGGTCTCTGCATGGATAGGGCTTGTCATGTTCCCAGGAACCACTGGTGTCTGATATCTCACCCCGGGTCTCTGCATGGATAGAGCTTGTCATGTTCCCAGGAACCACTGGTATCTGATATCTCATCCCGGGTCTCTGCATGGATAGGACTTGTCATGTTCCCAGGAACCACTGGTATCTGATATCTCACCCCGGGTCCCTGCATGGATAGAGCTTGTCATGTTCCCAGGAACCACTGGTGTCTGATATCTCACCCCGGGTCCCTGCATGGATAGGACTTGTCATGTTCCCAGGAACCACTGGTATCTGATATCTCATCCCGGGTCTCTGCATGGATAGGGCTAGACATGTTCCCAGGAACCACTGGTATCTAATATCACACCCCGGTCCCTTGGGTAGTCAGGTTCTACACTTTGCCCTCACGGATACCGGCGAGAACAGGAGGTCCCGTGTGCAAGTTGTGCCGGTGACACATCCCACGGCAGTTGGGACTCACAATGTGTGGGCCTACAAGCCGCTGTCCGGGCAACATTGTTAGGAAATGTACACCTGCCCACGGGTAGACAGAGCCCAGGACTTTGGATGGAGTCAAAACCTGACACAAATGCATGCCCAAGTCGGACACACTGACTAGTGCCCAGCTTAACCGGGTATGACGTGACCAACATGACTATGTCTGACGTGACTAGCATAACTAGGTGTGGCGTGACCAGCACAAATATGTGTGACGTGATCAGCATAACTAGGTGTGACGTGATCAGCATAACTAGGTGTGACGTGACCAGCATAACTAGGTATGACGTGGCCAGTGTAACTAAGTGTGACGTGACCAGCATAACTAGGTGTGACGTGATCAGCATAATTAGGTTGACGTGACCAGTATAACTAGGTGTGACGTGACCAGCACAAATAAGTATGACGTGACCAGCATAACTAGGTATGAGGTGACCAGCATAACTAGGTACGAGGTGACCAGCATAACTAGGTGTGACGTGATCAGCATAATTAGGTTGACGTGACCAGTATAACTAGGTGTGACGTGACCAGCACAAATAAGTATGACGTGACCAGCATAACTAGGTATGAGGTGACCAGCATAACTAGGTGTGACGTGATCAGCATAATTAGGTTGACGTGACCAGTATAATTAGGTATGACGTGACCAGCACAAATAAGTATGACGTGACCAGCATAACTAGGTATGAGGTGACCAGCATAACTAGGTGTGACGTGATCAGCATAATTAGGTTGACGTGACCAGTATAACTAGGTGTGACGTGATCAGCACAAATAAGTATGACGTGACCAGCATAACTAGGTATGAGGTGACCAGCATAACTAGGTACGATATAAACGACATAACTAGGTGTGGCATGGCTGCCATAACTAGGTGGGACATGACCAACATGGCTAGGTGGGACATGACCAGCATAACGGGTGGGACATGACCAGCATAACTGGGTGGGACATGACCAGCATAACTGGGTGGGACATGACCAGCATAACTGGGTGGGACATGACCAGCATAACTGGGTGGGACATGACCAGCATAACGGGTGGGACATGACCAGCATAACTGAGTGGGACATGACCAGCATAACTGGGTGGGACATGAATAGCATAACGGGTGGGACGCACTAGAGGAACCAAGACGAGGAGGAAAACAGGAAATTGAAACAAAATTCACCAAGCGTCTATGACCACGGGCCTACCGGAAAAGCCGGGTGTCTCCAAGGTTCAGCTGACGGTTGTATTTCCTGTCAACTCATTGTATATTCTCAGGCTAGCCAACGGAGATTACACATGGCAGGGACAAGGGGCTTTCCCCTGAGGATGTTCATTATTATATTAGTTATTACCCTGGTCATGTTCATTGTTATATCAGTTATTACCCTGGTCATGTCCATAGTTATATCAGTTATTACCCTGGTCATGTCCATTGTTATATCAGTTATTACCCTGGTCATGTCCATTGTTATATCAGTTATTACCCTGGTCATGCCCATTGTTATATCAGTTATTACCCTGGTCATGTCCATTGTTATATCAGTTATTACACTGGTCATGTCCATAGTTATATCAGTTATTATCCTGGTCATGTCCATAGTTATATCAGTTATTACCATGGTCATGTTCATAGTTATATCAGTTATTACCCTGGTCATGTCCATAGTTATATCAGTTATTACCCTGGTCATGTCCATAGTTATATCAGTTATTACCCTGGTCATGCCCATTGTTTTGTTGTTACCCTGGTCATGTTCATTATTATATAAATTATTAGTTTGTGATGCCGATTATTATATCATTACCTGGTGTGGTGATGCCGATTGTGGTGATGTCGATTATTATATTATTACCCTGGTGATGCCGATTATTGTATCATCACCCTGGTGTGGTGATGCAAATTATTATCTTCACCCTGGGGTGGTGATGCCGATTATTATATCAATACCCTGGTGTGGTGATGCCGATTACCACATCATTACCCTGGTGTGGTGATGCCAATTATTAAATCATTACCCTGGTGTGGTGGTACCGTTTATTATCTTTACCCTGGGGTGGTGATGCCGATCGTTATATTATTAGCCTTGCGTGATGATACCGAGTATTATATCATTACCCTGGGGTGGTGATGCCGAGTATTATATCATTACCCTGGGGTGGTGATGCCGAGTATTATATCATTACCCTGGTATGGTGATGCCAAGTATTATATAATTGCCCTGGGGTGGTGATGCCGATCATTATATTATTAGCCTTGTGTGATGATACCGAGTATTATATCATTACCCTGGTATGGTGATGCCGAGTATTATATCATTACCCTGGGGTGGTGGTAATGCCGATTATTATATCATTACCCTGGTATGGTAATGCCGATTACTATACCATTATCTTGGTGATGTTGTTGTTACTGGTGATGTTGATGCTGTTACTGATGATGTTGTTATTACAACTGTTATGAACACTGGCTCATTTCTGACTGTGAACGCTTTGTTTAAGAACTAGTATAAAGTGCTTGCTGCTGGTTACCACTGGTTACCACCCATAATCTAGAATATATGTCGGCGTATGCGCTCTTGTCTGACTTTGCCTTGGCTTCATACTTTTATGTTGCTGCTGTTGTTGTTTCCTGTGGGGATCTCATTGTTTATGGGAAACTCATTGTTTCCTGTGGGGATCTCATTGTTTATGGGAAACTCATTGTTTCCTGTGGGGATCTCATTGTTTATGGGAAACTCATTGTTTCCTGTGGATAACTCGTTTGCTGTGGGGAAGTCATTGTAAGGGAAACACCTATTTCTCTTTATTATTGGAGATTATCAATTTCCATATCCCTCCCCCCTTTTCCTCCTCCTAATAGCATGAATATTTTTATCTTGAAAGATAATGAGAAATACGTTTGTTTTAGTGCTAAGGACTGTTAGACGTCTTTGGTTGAACTGTCTGTTGATGTCTCTCTACAGGAGCTTGTGGCAACTTCCGCCCAGCAGAGGAACTGGAGAGGAATTGCCATAGCACTTCTGGTGATCCTGATCGTGTGTGCCCTCATCATCACGGCAGTCGTCATTGCCACACCAAGTCAGTCTCCCTTTGTCAGTTGTCTTCAACTTATCATTTCCTTTTGTGGTTCTCATTTCATTTTTGATCTCATCTTCTTAATGTTGTTTTAACATCTCATCTTGTTAATGTTGTGTATTTATTTATGATTGCTTTTTACGGTATTGTTTACTTTGTAAAATTATCTTTCCATTATAATATATTATTTGATTGCTAATCTTCCACTATTAATGTTTAGTGTGTAATCCCACCTTGTTAATATAATGCAATCTGTGATTTACCATTGTTGTTATGTTTAATGACTATTATCTACATTGTGAAATAGATACATTTATGATCTGTCTGTATTTTTATAATAGCTTTGGTCTAGATTTGTTGTTATATTCTTGTGAGTAACGTAACCTGCGCGAGAATATGTAGCGGTCTCGCCGCATTGGTGACTTACGGGGTATGTTAGCCGGCCGCTCAGAAAGCAGTGGCAAACTACTGAGCGTAATCTTGCCAAGAAATCAAAAATCAGCTGAAAGATGCTGGTGTTGACAGCGATGTCCTGTAAAGGCTATACGAACTAAACAAAAACAAAAAAGAACAGATTTGTTGTACTCCGTTTGTATTCCACTGTTGTTAATATGAATATATTATTTCCTTTTGTTAGCAGTTTTTTTGGTTGTTTTTTTTTTGGGGGGGGGGGGGGGGGGAGGGGGGGTGCTGAACTCAAGTGAAGTCCATTCACACTACTTCTAGTAGTGCGGGGCTGAATTTTGCTCGTGGATTACCTTTCCTTATTACTATCAAGCGAACCCACTCCAACTTCAGAGGTACTTGTAATTTACGTCCACAAGTCAAGGACGATATGTCAATATTTTAGTCCAACTGTCCGGTATAAGGGTTGAACCCCTTACCTCAGCATCAGCACATTGGATCAGGGGCGTCACTAGGGGGGTGCGGGGGTGCGGGCCGCACCGGGTGACACCATCAAGGGGTGACACCAAAATAAAAAAATTGCAAATTTGACAAAGCAGACATAGCAAAATAACAAAAATTTAACTTTGTCCGAGTTTGTCGAAGTTCTTTATTTATGTTTTACCTGAAGTATTGAAGTTATATTGTTCAATTTGTTTTCTTTCTTATGTCCTTATTAACTTTTTGACTTATTTTACAAACATTACTATATGCGATTATATATGGTACAGGAACACTCGGAAGAAGACCATGGTGAAAGTCTAGAGGGGTGACACCAAGAGTTTACCGCACTGGGTGACACCAACCCCAGTGACGCCACTGCATTGGATGTTTACGAACACACATTCTTATCCATTCGGCCATGCTGACCAAGCATTGTTTAGTTTTTTTCGTCTCCACTCTGATGTTGTGTATTGCGTCATTGTTCTTATTAGTTCTGTTTATTTATGATCTCCATTTGTTAATTGTGTTCCAAGTTTGTTCTCCTGCTGTTAATGTTGTTTCATTTATTGTCATTCCTTTGTGTATATTATTTAAATTCTCAGTTCATTTACATTTTTATTGTCAAGTCAAAATATAATTCACATTTCTCATGCCTTGAAGCATGTTTGGTATATGGTGCAAGGTGCATATTTGTATAGATCAACTGGGACTGGATGGCTGATGTGATCTGTGTCATTTTGACCACTTCCCTGATATTTGTATAGACCAACTGGCACTGGATGGTTAGTGTGATCTATATCATGTTGGTCACTTTACTTTCTGGGTATTTGCTGATATTAATCTTATGCGTCAACCTGTGAGCCATGGTCAGTTTTTAGACAAAGAGGATTTGGATAAATGACCACTGCATAAGCAGACCAACATACTAGTAAAAAAAAAGTTAGTTGCATATCCTTTACAGGACATTGCAGTCAACACCAGCATTCTTTGCTGTTGTGATTACTTGGCAAGTTTACATAGAGTAGTTTGCCATTGCTTTCTGAACGACCGGCACCCATACTATTTCGTAAAAAAAACCAACGCAACTCGGTCTGCTGCCAAATTGCTCGCAGCTGTGTTTCGAACACAGGTATGCAGGATCACAAACTGTATTCTTCTTCTTCTTTTCGTTCATCCGGAGTGTTTTTTCAGATGTGATTGCGGTGTGTCTGTTATGCGCCCTTGGGCCGAAACCCGTAGGCCAACACATCGACTTTAGCGTGCATTTTTGACCAGGTAGCATTCCTGGGAGACTCACTTTTGTGGCGCCATCTGCAACCATGCTGGCCAAGGTGGAACGGTCGAAGACAACGGTCATCCCTCAAAGGAAGGCAGGGACAGTCCATAGCATTTTCCGCCATCCAAGGTTGCTTCCATAGTTGCAGGGCCGACACATAACGCCCTGGATCTGGGCTCACCGAGGGAGATCGTCACGTCCTGCTCATGGCTGCTTTAAATCCTCACTTCAATATATTGGTCATTTCGTTTCCCCGGGTCATTCCCGCACAAACCAGACAGGTTTGCAGACGGCATCCACTCAGCGAGTTTTCGGACATGTGCTTGTCGTTGCGCCCATCAGAGCTTTTCCAGGCTCAACAGACATTCGGAAAACTACCCAGTCAGAGCTGTTCCGAACAAGAGCGGCATTCGGAAACTAGGTAGTCAGAGCTGTTCCTAGCACGAGAGACATTCGGACGAGACATTTCACTCGGACGTAATTGCGTAGTGTCAATTTTTAGTTTGCCACCCGTAGGACGACACTTCCGACTTCAGCGGGCATTTTTTAATGAGGTTAGCCATCCTCTGGTTTCGAGGCACGTTGAACTGTTGTGATGTCGCTAACATCTCAGCTGGTCAAGATAGAACGATGAACGACATCGTGGTCGGCCCTCAAGGGAAGGCAGGGGCAGACCATGAGCATTCCCTCGCTATCCAAGGAGGCTTCCATAATTGCAGAGCCGGCACATATTGCTCTGTGACTGGGCTCACCCGAGGAGTTGCCACGTCCTGCTCATGGCTGCTTTAGTTCCTCACTTCCATGTGTTGGGCAACTCGTTTGCCACTGATCGCTCAAGCACACACCAGGGACGGTCAGACTGCAAGCGACACCCACGCTTTTGACTTCGGACCACACAATAGGTTCGCTCGCCGTGCGTTCCATTTTGCGTCATTGAGACGTTCTTCCACTTTTGTCTACACTCTCTATGAGTTAGATACAGTTTTCGCAGCCACTTTCTTCGACTGGGGAACTTTTGACTTTTTGTACTCGCTCACGAGGTAGGCTACTTGTGCTGCCGGCTCAGCACCTTACCTTCGTGCAGCGGTGAACGAGAAACGGCCTGGCCCTCTCATCCGGGAATCTCTCATATCCCCCAGCTGAGAGCCTTCTAACTTCTATCAGATCTGAGCATGTAGCTTGCTCAGTATCACGCCTTTATTTTTTGAAAGGTGGCTATCGGCCCGGCTCTCAGGTCCGAGGGTTTGTGGCTTAGAGGCGTTCAGCCACAGCCCTCGACATGGAGCCTTTAGTGTTTTGTCCGGACCAAGAACTTCTGCCTTCGTGCGCCTGATTTAAATTTTAGACTGCTATCCTCAGTCTCACCTGCAGAGCAGCAGGTTGTGTCTCTCTTAGTCTGGTCCCTATCCCATATGCTGTCCGATATGTAGTTTTTCACCCATCGGCAAGCACATGGGGTCGATGGGACACGCAAGCTCCCCCACCACGGCAAGGTGGAGACACATCGGGGGAGCAAACTGTATTCGGTAACCCCTTCGCCATGCAGCAAGCAGCATGCTATTACCAGGGACTTTCATCTGTGGTATCTCCCTACTAATTTTTTTAAATCTCATCCTATTTCACTGTCAAATCAGTGACTGGTGTTTTCATTGATGTCTGTTTATTACTTCCCTTGCCAAAATCAAAAGTTGCAGCATCCTGATCAATGCAAACTCACCTTCCAACATAGTAATGGTGCAATGTTTGTGGTTTTAGACCAGTATATGATCAATGTGAAGGACCATCAATACTGACAGCAGAAGTTGCTATACAACATATGACCTATGAACGTCCACCAATACTGACAGCAGAAGTTGCTTTACAACACGTGAAGAAAGGTCAATCTGGCAAGGCCAAGTAGCATCCCTTTTGAAGACATTAATTGAGTAAAGAAGTGATCACAAAATTATTGATTATCACAAAATTGTTGGTATATCACAAAATGTTTGAATGATATCTATAACAGTGAATGTATATCTGATGGTTTCTTGAAGCCTGTTGTCATAGATAGCTCTCCCGCAGAAATCTGGTCTGACAGATTGTGGAGAACAAAGCATACTTAGTTTAATGAATGAATCACCCAAATAAACGAGAAGTAGATTGTGAGCTTTACTGAAACACGACTACAAGAGACAAATTGGACGTTGCGGCCAAAGCCTTCGTCAGCACAGGACAAACAAATACAAACCAACACAAAACTACATGAAACACACTATGACAATATTAAACTATTAAACTAATTAAAATTGAATGTACTCATCTGAATACCGTGTCCTAGCTTGGAAGGTCTGACACACGTAGGGCGTCAGTGGATCAATAGACCGGATGTATGGTACACGGGTCAAAGGTCAAGCGGGAAGGGAGTGGGGTGGAGACGCGCCCATGTGTGCGGAAAAGTGAAATTAGAGACCGGCAAAGATGTTACGGACGCAGATGACAATTAGCAATTATCGTTAAGCGCTCGAAACACCGCTGTGGAAACCTATATAGTGTTAGTACACACAGAGAGGCATGAGTGGCGGTCGTTCAGAAAATGATGGCAAAACAACGAACGTAAATCCGCCAAGAGAGTTGACTGTGATGTCATATAAAGGATCTGCACGTACCCAGATGGTGGACTGTAAGCTAGGGGTTGGACGGTGGGGTGGGAAGTTAAATGAAGCTGTGTTGGACATTAAGGCCGTGAGGGGAGAGTGTGCCCAACTGGAAGATGAGACGGTGTTCCAATGTCTTCCGATCCCGTTCGTGGGATGCGCATGATTTGATGGCCGTGACCTGTATGTCGGCTACGCCATGGTGGTCAGGACTGTTGAAATGTATGGATACTGGTTTCTGGGCGCCGCTGGTGATGTCAGAAAGATGTTGTCGAAATCTGTCCCCAAGACGTAATCCTGTCTCACCGACATATCTCATGTCGCAACGTGTGCAGGTAATCGCATAGATGACGTTGCGACTGATGCATGAGAAACCCTCACGGATGTGGAAGGTCGTCTTAGGGAATGTCAGACTCTGGGTTTGAAGTACGTATGGACAGGTCTTGCAAACCGATCGAAGACACGCCACCGTGCCAGGAAGAGACTGGTGAGGTTGGGGTAGCCTGCTATGGACCAGCACATCTCTGAGGTTACGATCCCGCTTATATGCCACTAGAGGAGCCTCTGAGAAGACATCACGAGTGGTCGATTCCGCCCGGAGAATGGATAGATGTTTCAAAAGGATATTCTTGGCAGCAATATTGTGGGGATGATAAGTAAGTGAGAGGACAGGTCTATTGTTTCGTGGTTTCGGCCTGGAGGAGAGAGCCTCAGTGCGACTGATAGACTGGCAGCGGTGAAGAGCTGTAGATAGAACATTATCAGGATAGCCACGAAGGCGAAAGAAATCAAGCATCTCGTGGGCTTTTTGATGGAAGTCGTTGTTATCCTGGCAAAGTCGTCGGAGACGTAACAGTTGGGAGAAAGGAATAGAACGTTTGCACGAGGGAGGGTGGGAGGAGGTATAGAGAAGGAATGAGTGCGAGTCAGTTGGTTTATAATAAACCGTCGTGCATAGACCAGCGGAACCTAAAGAGACTGTGAGGTCTAAGAAATTGACAGCCGACGAAGAAATGGTGGAGGTAAGTTTGATGCTGGGATGGAAGTCTGAAAAAAATACTTAGTTTAATGAGTTGTGTGGCTAAAATACACATGTTATTTTTAATGATAAGAATAGATAAACTACAATCAGAAATCAGAAATGAGCAGTGTGGATTTGTGAAAGGTTAAGGCATAAACATCACCATACACATCTTGCGAACATTAACAGAAAGAATAATTGAAATTAACATAGATCTACATTTGTACTTTATTGACTAGACCAGGAGTCACCAAACATTTTTACAGCAGGCCGGATAACTGACAAAATGACGAGTGCGGGCCGCATACTAATTCTGTGCAATACTTGCGCCGGTCGCCGTAGCGAAGGTCTTACGGATGCCCAAGTTCGAAACACAGATGCGCGCGATTTGGCAACAGACCACGCTGCACTGGTTTTTGTACGCTATGGTATGGGTGTCGGCCATTCAGAAAACAATGGCAAACTACTGAATATAAACATGCCAAGACATCAACAACAGCATAAAAACGTCATGTAAAGGATATGCAATTAACTTTAACAATACTTGCAAGCCAGAACAAAAGCTCTGGGGAAAAAAGACGAAAAAGTAAGTTAATCATGGATGAGTGGCGTGCAACGCACAAAACCAAAGACAACCAACATATTTATTTACTAAAGAAAAGTTATCAATGAAGGCAACGTTAGCAAAAAGATAATTACATCAGACCTAGTGTGCATATATCCGAATCTCATAAACTAAGCAGCAAAACAAGATTAGTGAGATTTGTGAAACTAATATTTGGTTTTTAAGAAATCATCAATGTTTGCTTTGGAATTGCTGCATCGAATCAAGAGAATTGCTTTCAAATGTTCATCAGTCAATCTCGTTCGATGTGTTGACTTCACATACTTCATGTTTGAAAATGTTTGCTTACAGACATAAGTTGTTCCAAACACTGACGCCATACCAGCGGCAAATTTCTTCAGTTTTGGAAACTCAACATCAATGAAGCAGCGGTAAATTTCAACAAGTTTTCCTTCTCCGTGCTTCTCTTTCAACAAGCCATTTGCTTGCAAATCAATTAGCTCCAACTGTAGTTCAACTGGCACATCATCAAGGTTACAATCAAACGGATTCTGGAACAAAAGACTGCCACTATCCATTCTGTCAAGATCTGAAAAACTCTCCAAAAATGTTTCTTCAAGTCACGAATAATTATTTTCAGAAAATCGAGGTTGACATCGATGATTGTAGCGCAAAACTCTTTGAAACAGTGAAAATGAGAAGAGATTTCTCATTCCAGTTGTGATTCAAACAATGACTGCTTTCTCTGAAATCTTTTGATGATTCTGTAGAGATCACAGACAAGATTATCCTTTCCCTGAAGTTTCAAATTCAGTTCGTTCATTTGGGATGTTATGTCGACCAAAAATGATAACTTTGACAGCCAGGTAGGATCTGACAGCTGTGGACAGCTCTATCTTTTTCAATGACGAAAATATATATTTCACTTCGGAGCTTGTAAAAACAAAATAGGACTTTACCGCAGCTGAGCCACCTCACTGATGTGTGATAAGGCAAGTCACAGAATTCAGAATCAATTTCTTCAAGAAAAGCCTGCAACAGGCGATGATTGAGTGCATCTCCACGAATGAAGTTCACAGCAGAAACGACTGGTTTCAGTGGGTAAGAAATATCTAAGACTTTCCCACAGAGTGCTTGCTAATGTATGATGCACTGTATGAACAGAGTGCCCGGAATTTGCAAATCTTCCAACTGAGTCCTGATCTGCCACATCAGACTCTTCCTCACTCCAGCCATGTTTTTCCTCCATCAACTGTAACACCTCGAAGCTGATTCCACTGAAAGTTATAGTTTGCAAAACTTCCACGTCTTTTCCAGTTGTTGTTCCATGCAGGCTGCAAACAGATGCCAACTCTTCCGTTATCTGAAAGTCCAAGTTAACACCACGAATTAATACGAGAAGTTGTGACGTACTCGAGAGATTAGTAGACTCATCCAGCGCCAGAGAATACCACAACAAGTTCCTAGTTTTCTCACGTATCTGTAGCACTATGTTTTCTCCAAGTTCGTCTGTTCTTCGCACAACTGAACTTGCCGAAAAGCAGATTGTTCCAAACAAATCAGCTTTCTCAGGACACAAGTCATTTGCTGCTTCCATCATGCACTCTTTGATGAAGCTGCCATCTGTAAATGGTTTTGCTCATTTTGCCATCTTATGCACTATTTTGTAACTTGTACGAGTGACAGATTCATTTTCAGCAAACTTTCTTGTGAAATTTCTTTGTTTCTAAACCACGTTTCATAGACTCATATTTCTCAGAGCGTAACTTTCCAGAAAACTTTGAATATGTTGATAGATCTTTTGTTTCATAGCGACGGCGAAGATTGTACTCTTTCGAAACGGCAACACTTTCGCTGCATATTACACAATTGTTTTTCTGATCCTTTGTTTCCACAAGGAAGTACTTTATTCCCCATTCTTCATTGAAAACGCAACACTCGGCGTCCACTTTTCTTTTCTTAGTAGCCATAATGAAGGGTGAAGTGCACGCGATCTGAAAATGAAAAAGACATTGAACTAGAAACATAATTAAAATCCTATTGAAACATAAGAAAAGCAGAGGACTAGGGGTCACTGGTGAAGCTACCAAAGGTACATATAAAGTTTATAGGTTCATTTGGTAATAGAATACATCTCATAATAAGGTTTGCAAAATATATAAATGGGGCCGGCCTAAATAAACAGCCTAGAGCAGAGTTTTTCAACTGGGGATCTGCGAGTGACAGCCACAGGTTCCACCTAAATGCAACATTTCTGCCCATCTGGTTTATTACATAAAGTAGGACAGACACTTGGATCATTACACAGTCTACCTTGAGCAATTAAACATTTGTGTAAGGATCTGCTCCAGCAGAAAGGTTGAAAAACACTGACCTAGAGACCAGCTCGATTAACACCTTGACCGGGGATTATATTTTTGTGGCTTCAACATGAGGCTTCTGTTGCATTTTTATGCCATGTTTGCTACTTTATTGCCGCTATTCACACTTGTAGTTTACTTACCTGTCACTGTCAAACAAAGAAATACTTGTTACATACCTATAAAATGGATGACTGACAAAAAGAAGTAACTACTTCTGGAGCATCGAACCCGTGTTGACAACTGGACACATCTGGGGGAGGGAAAGATACATCTCTGTGTGTGTGTGTTGGGGGGGGGGGTGTGGGGGTGTTGCCATGGAAACCATGGTAACGTCAGAGCGTACGTGGCGATACCTCGAGCCAGGGAAGGACTTGGGATGGCGCGAAATAAGAAAACATTACAATAAGCAAAACTATCTAGATACAATAATTTATAATTGTAAATATTAAATTAAATCACATAGCAGCCAGGAGGTTTCCGCACGTGTGAAGATCTCCTATTATTCTAAACATAATATTTACATTTAAATTGTATCACAACGTCTTGTGTTCCATACGTTATATCAAGCAAGTTTGAGTACCTTCGGCGTGCCAGATGAAATAACATCACTGGCCGCATCCGGCCCACTGGCCATAGTTTGATGACCCCTGGACAAGACTGTAGAAGTTGATAAAGTAAACCATGAAGAAATTATTATAATATTGGAAATTTTAAACATCTCAATCTTAGTAAAAGTATCGGATCTGATGGATCTGTCAGTCTTGAGCTAAAATTATGGAATCTGATGGATCTATCAGTCTGATCTAAGTATGGGAGCTAAAAGTATGGGATCTGATGGATCTGTCAAACTGAGCTAAGTATTTTTTTTTATTCGCATATCCTTTTACAGGACATCGCTGTCAACAGCAGCATCTTTCAGCTGTCTGTTGATTTCTTGGCAAGATTACGCTCAGTAGTTTGCCATTGCTTTCTGAGCGGCCGGCTCAGTTATCCCGCAAGTCACCAGTGGAGGACGAACCGCTCCCAGTTCTCGCCCGCTACGAGACTCTGCGTTATAAACGGGATTACGGAGAAAGTGGTGTAACCCATCGGCCAGAGAGACCGGCGAGCTAAGTATAGGATCTGATAAATTTATCAATCTGAGCTAAAATTATTGGATCTGATGGATCTGTCTGTTTGAACTAAGTATGAGATCTATCTGTCTGAACTAAATATGAGATCTATCAGTCTGAGCTAAAAGTTTGGGACCTGATGAATCTGTCAGTTTGAGCTAAAATTATGGGATCTCATGGATCTGTTAGTCTGAGCTAAGTAGGAATCTTTTTTATCTGCCAGCCTCTATGAACAGTAAAACATCTAATTTATCAGTAAATATGAAACATGAAATGATGTGCTCACACATATCCACCCAACAAGAAGAGAATGTTGCTGCCAGAATGCCAGAATCATCTGTTTCTGATGTTTCCACAGGAGAAGATCTGGAGAATTTAGGAGAGAAGTTTACATTTGACGATTATATCAAAGGCGAGCTTCGGCCGGCCGCATTCCACGCACAATGGATACCAGGTTAGTTGCTCTGTGCTCTTCTTTGTCTCTTTTTTACTTTGATCATTTTCTATACTTTCTCTCTTCTTCTTTGTGTCTATTTCTTCTTGTTAACGTTAAATCATGGCACAACTAGGTTGGTTGTTTTGTGTTTTTCTTTGCCTCATTTAGCTGCTTATTTTCTTGATAATTTTCTGCTCTATCTTATTAAACCACAGTACAGTGAGATAATAATGTTGGACACACAGTACAGTGAAACAATAATTTTGGATACACAGTACAATGCCATGTTGGATACACAGTATAATGAGACAATAATGTTGGGTACACAGGATAATCAGATAGTAATGTTGGATACACAGTATAATGAAACAATGCTGGATACACAGTACAACACCATCTGAGTGTCTAGTTGGTCGTGCGTCGAAGTACACTTATTCCTGCAGCGAGGCTCCGTCATCATTTGGAGGCGACGTCATCATTTGGAGGCGACGTCATCATTTGGAGGCGACGTCATCATTTGGAGGCGACAGGTTCAATCCCGGTCGGTAACTAGCTTTCAGATTTTATGTTGTCTAGTGCGTCTTCTTGTCTCTATTTCTTTCTTCTCCTTCTGTGAGCGCCAAATAATACTATGTGTGTTTATTTATGTAATTGTCTTAGTGGCCTCAACGGTTCTCTCCATTGATTTCTTGTGTTTATGTGAACACCATCTTAGATACACAGTACAAAACAATCTTGGACACACAGTACGATGAGATAATAATGTAGGATACACAGTACAATGAAAGAGTAATGTTGGATACACAGTACAATGATGCTATGTTGGATACATAGTACAATACCATCTTGGATACATAATACAATGAGATAATAATGTTGGATACAGTATTCGTTATCTCATCTCATCTTCATCTTGTTCCTCTTGTACCTTATAGTGTCGAGGTGAAGCATAAACAGCGGGAGAGTGCCCATTTATGAGTTTCATATGTCAAGATTCCCATGGACTCTGTTATTCCCTCTGTCCATCACGTGGTCAGCCTCTTATTCGCTTCCATTTGGTCTGTACATCGTTGCTTGTTATGGTATACTGTTATTTGGTAACCTAGTTATATGGCCAGACCATTTAACTTGCTTTTTTCTGATGAAATTTAACGCTACTATAATCTCAACTTTAGTGCTGATTTCTTCATTTCTGATTTCTCTCTTCTTGAAATATTGAGTATTCTTCTCAGGAAGCTGATTTCCGTTGTTGTAATTTTTCTGTTCTCTTTTTCTTTTCTCTTTTTCTGTCATTGTCCAGGTTTGGCATTGGTAGCATAGAGCTGGTAGGAAGATTGTTTTTTTTAGTATCTGTTGATACATATTTGTTGTTTTTTTAGTATTGGTGTCATTTGTCCAATGAGTTGGTTTGCCTTATTGCATCTATTTTCGATCTCGTCTTTTGATTTGCCATTTGATATTATATTTCCGAAATACTTCCTAAGAACTTGAAGCTCTTTACTTGTTTCAGGGGATGTTCTATTAGATGAATCTTTGTTGTTTTTACTTCTTTGGTTGTAGACATTACCTCTGTTTTATTGATGCTAATTTTCATATTATGCTCCTTACAAATTTTGTTTATTCTATTTTTGTGGATTTGTAATTCTGCTTCTGATTTTGCTATTTAGTGCTTGATCATCCGCACATAGGAGTTCTTTAATGGTGTCATTCCCCATTGGCTCTTCTGTGCTCTGTTCATCGTGTGGTGTTGTTATGGTCTCTATTTGGCTAGTTTCTTTACATATGTTGCCTATGTAGGTTAGTTAGTTAGTCGACAGATCATCCTCGTTGCACATCGAACCATTCAGTCCATAAGTGCTTGGTTCCCCTCCTCACTTCCTCCTATGTAGGTTATGAACAAGAGGGGGGACAGGACACAACCTTGTCATACTCCGGATTTTATAGTGAAAGGTTCTGGGTGTCCTCCATTTCTTCTCTATACTCACTGTTGTTGTATAAATTTCTACACAAGTTTTTAGATGTAAACTTATTCCATATCTTTTAATTATTTCTCACAGCTCATTTCTATCTACTCTATCAAATGCTTTTCTTGGTTGACAAAGGCTACAGTTCAGTGAGATAATAATGTTGGATACACAGCACAACAGTGTCATCTTGGATACACAGTACTAGAATACCATGTTGGACACAGCACAACCATACCATGTTGGACACACAATACATCCATACCATGTTAGACACACAATACAACCATACCATGTTGGACACACAATACAACCATACCATGTTAGACACACAATACAACCATACCATGTTGGACACACAATACAACCATACCATGTTGGACACACAATACAACCATACCATGTTGGACACACAATACAACCATACCATGTTGGACACACAATACAACCATACCATGTTGGACACACAGTACAACCATACCATGTTAGACACACAATACAACCATACCATGTTGGACACACAATACAACCATACCATGTTGGACACACAATACAACCATACCATGTTCGACACACAATACAACCATACCATGTTGGACACAGTACAACCATACCATGTTGGACACACAATACAACCATACCATGTTGGACACAGTACAACCATACCATGTTGGACACACAATACAACCATACCATGTTGGACACAGTACAACCATACCATGTTGGACACACAATACAACCATACCATGTTGGACACAGCACAACCATACCATGTTGGACACACAATACAACCATACCATGTTGGACACACAATACAACCATACCATGTTGGACACACAATACAACCATACCATGGTTGACACAATACAACCATAGATATATTAACTGATTGTGTTTATTCATGCCAGGTACCAACCAATTCTTGCACCAGACGGCCAACATGGATTTGAGAGTATTCAATTGTTCCACAAACACTTCATTTGTGCTCATGGATAACATTACTATTGTAAGCTTACTTTTACTATGATGGATGACAGTAATTGTGCTATTTTATCTTTTGCCATTTTTGTTAACAATACCAATATAATTTAATCTTTACTATGATGATAACTACTTTTGTAATTTTATCTTTCACTATCATGGATATTAGTACTTTTTCTAATTTATCCTTTACTATCATTTGTGACCACTCTTTTGTAGTTTTGTTTTATCATCATGAAAGACATCCCATTTGTAATTTTAGCTTTTCACACTCATGGATAACAGAATATGGCAAAGGTTTATCTTTTACCTCCACGGATGACAGCACTGATGTGAGAATCAAATAACAAAGCAGAGGCAGACGCCTTGAATATGGCAGTATAAATATTGGATACATGAAAGTGAGACCTGCCCTCACAGATACAATGTCAGTAGCCTCACTATCGACCCACAAAGACAGTGACAGTGGTTAAAAAGGGTGGAAGACTATCTCGGTCTGATTTACACATAAAAGTTAGTTGCATTACCTTTACAGTACATCACAGTCATCCCCAACATTTCTTGGCTGTTTATGATTTTCAAAGTAGTTTTATGTTCAGGAGTTTGCTGTTGCCATCTGAATGACTGAAGCTCTGCCAGTGTTAAAAATCAGTGCAAGGCAGTCTGCTTCCAAATGGAACCCAGTAAGCGGATTTGTGAAGTATGTTCACTGCCTCTAAGTCACAGGTGCATAAGTCGGTGACATCCAGAGATTGATCAGAATCAGCAACAGAAGCCAGTGGGAATCCAGAGATTGATCAGAATCAGCAACAGAAGCCAGTGGGAATACAGAGATTGATCAGAATCAGCAACAGAAGCCAGTGGGAATCCAGAGATTGATCAGAATCAGCAACAGAAGCCAGAGATTGATCAGAATCAGCAACAGAAGCCAGTGGGAATCCAGAGATTGATCAGAATCAGCAACAGAAGCCAGTGGGAATCCAGAGATTGATCAGAATCAGCAACAGAAGCCAGTGGGAATCCAGAGATTGATCAGAATCAGCAACAGAAGCCAGAGATTGATCAGAATCAGCAACAGAAGCCAGTGGGAATCCAGAGATTGATCAGAATCAGCAACAGAAGCCAGTGGGAATCCAGAGATTGATCAGAATCAGCAACAGAAGCCAGTGGGAATCCAGAGATTGATCAGAATCAGCTACAATCCCAGAGCTCATTGGTGATGCCACTGCAGGAGTTGGAACCCTGAGCACTGACCTGGCAGGTGGTCATCCTGCTGAAACAGTCTGTCTGAGACATATCATTTGTTTCACAGAAACATTTACTCATTGTGTATGTCACAGAGACATAACACATGTTTATCTGACACGGACCTAACACATGTTTATCTGACACGGACCTAACACATGTTTATCTGACAGGCATATATATCCAATGTTTAGCTAACAAAATGATATCCAATGTTTAGCTAACAAAATGATATCCAATGTTTAGCTAACAAAATGATATCCAATGTTTAGCTAACAAATGATATCCAATGTTTAGCTAACAAAATGATATCCAATGTGTATCTTACAGAGTCAGCATCATCCAAAAGAATTCAAGTTCTCTGCTGACGGCCAGTACTTGCTGCTGAAGCACAGAATCACTCCGGTACTGTTTGTATGAGCAATCATTGCTTGTGTGAGCAATCAGTGTTTGTGTGAGCAGTCAGTGTTTGTGTAAGCAGTCAGTGTTTGTGTGAGCAGTCAGTGTTTGTGTGTGAGCAGTCATTGTTTGTGTGTGAGCAGTCAGTGCTTGTATGTGAGCAGTCAGTGTTTGTGTGAGCAGCCAGTGTTTGTGTGAGCAGTCATTGTTTGTATGTGAGCAGTCAGTGTTTGTGTGAGCAGCCATTGTTTGTGTGTGCAGTCAGTGTTTGTGTATGAGCAGTCATTGTTTGTGTGAGAAGTCATTGTTTGTGTGAGTAGTCATTGTTTGTGTGGGCAGTCATTGTTTGTGTGAAAAGTCAGTGTTTGTGTGAGCAGTCAGTGTTTGTGTGAGCAGTCAGTGTTTTTGTGTGTTTGCAGTCATTGTTTGTGTGAAAAGTCAGTGTTTGTGTGAGCAGTCAGTGTTTGTGTGAGCAGTCAGTGTTTGTGTGTGTGCAGTCAGTGTTTGTGTGAGTAGTCAGTGTTTGTGTGAGCAGTCATTGTTTGTGTGTGTGCAGTCATTGTTTGTGTGAGCAGTCAGTGTTTGTGTGAGCAGTCATTGTTTGTGTGAGCAGTCATTGTTAGTGTGAGCAGTCAGTGTTTGTGTGTGAGTTGTCATTGTTTGTGTGTGAGCAGTCATTGTTTGTGTGAGCAGTCATTGTTTGTGTGTGAGCAGTCAGTGTTTGTGTGAGAAGTCATTGTTTGTGTGAGCTGTCATTGTTTGTGTGAGCAGTCATTGTGTGTGTTGTGTGAGCAGTCAGTGTTTGTGTGAGCAGTCAGTGTTTGTGTGAGCAGTCAGTGTTTGTGTGAGCAGTCAGTGTTTGTGTGAGCAGTCATTGTTTGTGTGAGCAGTCAGTGTTTGTGTGAGCAGTCATTGTTTGTGTGTGTGCAGTCATTGTTTGTGTGAGCAGTCAGTGTTTGTGTGTGAGTTGTCATTGTTTGTGTGTGAGCAGTCATTGTTTGTGTGAGCAGTCATTGTTTGTGTGTGAGCAGTCAGTGTTTGTGTGAGAAGTCATTGTTTGTGTGAGCTGTCATTGTTTGTGTGAGCAGTCATTGTGTGTGTGTGAGCAGTCAGTGTTTGTGTGTGAGCAGTCATTGTTTGTGTGAGCAGTCAGTATTTGTGTGAGCAGCCAGTGTTTGTGTGAGCAGTCAGTATTTGTATGAATCTATGTTTGTATGAGAAATCATTGTTTAGATGAATCTATGTTTGTATGAAACTAAAAGTTACACAAGATATTGATGAACAAGCGATGAAAGAAATAAAGCAGAAATAAACAATATTGTGCATCCTGGTAATTGAAGCCAACAAAGATGTTGTAGCAATGTGCAGATACAGTACGGTGTCATGGAAACATGCTGAATTATGTCCCTCTAGGATACTGTAGCAATGTACAGATACAGTACAGTGTCCTGGAACCATGCTGAATTATGACCCTCTAGGATACTGTAGCAATGTGCAGATACAGTACGGTGTCCTGGAACCATGCTGAATTATGTCCCTCTAGGATACTGTAGCAATGTGCAGATACAGTATGGTGTCCTGGAACCATGCTGAATTATGTCCCTCTAGGATACTGTAGCAATGTGCAGATACAATATGGTGTCCTGGAACCATGCTGAATTATGTCCCTCTAGGATACTGTAGCAATGTGCAGATACAGTATGGTGTCATGAAACCATACTGAATTATGTCCCTCATTGTTACTGTAGGGGCTCAGTTAGGGAAGTTGATACGGGACTGTGCTGTGCAGTCAGACAATGGTTCGTCATCTTGCTAAGTGAAGGAAGGTCTGACCACATATGCCTGCGTACACTCAGGCCTTCAAAATGTGATTGTCCTATCACGTCAGAGTCCTGCAGTGGTTTCCTGCTTCGGGACATGTTTTGTTTTACGTTTGTTAGTACTGTAGGACAGAAATTTCATGTTTGTTAGTACTGCGGGACAGACATTTTATATTTATTATTATTGTAGGACAGACATTTTATGTTTGTTGGTACTGTATGACATATATTTTATGTTTGTTGGTACTGTAGGACAGATATTTTATATTTATTAGTATTGTAGGACAGATATTTTATGTTTGTTGGTACTGTAGGACAGATATTTTATATTTATTAGTATTGTAGGACAGATATTTTATGTTTGTTGGTACTGTAGGACAGACATTTTATATTTATTGGTATTGTAGGACAGATATTTTATGTTTGTTGGTACTGTAGGACAGATATTTTATGTTTGTTGGTACTGTAGGACAGACATTTTATGTGTGTTGGTACTGTAGGACAGACATTTTACGTTTGTTGGTACTGTAGGACAGATATTTTACATTTGTTGGTACTATAGGACAGACATTTTATGTTTGTTGGTACTGTAGGACAGATATTTTACGTTTGTTGGTACTGTAAGACAGACATTTTATGTTTTTTGGTACTATATGACATATATTTTATGTTTGTTGGTACTGTAGGACAGATATTTTATGTTTGTTGGTACTGGCAGACAGACATTTTATATTTATTGGTATTGTAGGACAGATATTTTATGTTTGTTGGTACTGTAGGACAGATATTTTATGTTTGTTGGTACTGGCGGACAGACATTTAATATTTATTGGTATTGTAGGACAGATATTAGGTTAGTCAGGTCTTAGTCAGATATGACTGAGCTACCGTATAACAGTAGACGGTACTACCTGGTTTTCTGTTAGCGCCGAACGTTGGGCGGCGCTTACCAAACCCGACACCCCACATTGTGCCAACGGCTTCGGGCGGAAGAGCGCAATTGGGAGGGTACAAGCCTTACCCTGGTGCGAGGAAATGCAAGCTAAAGACAAAATTGTCATGGCAGGGCAGACCAGACCCTAAGCCTTGGTTGGCGACTGGTCTAGGATCGAAGCTCCGACAGGCGGACAGTTAGAGCATTGCTTTGCTGATCCGGCAGCTTCTGCAGCTTGTCTTGTTCCAGATGTAGGGGTGTTACCTTTCCTCTGGAGTGAACTAGGCAGGCCGAGAGAGGGATCATGCTGCATGGGCAACACATGATCTCTATATTTTAGCCCAGGCTTTGTGCTATGGAGAGGCAATAACTCCATCCCTGGTCTTAACTGGTCTCGGAATCAAAGCGAGAGGCAACTGTTACGGGTTATAAGTCCTTGTCAGTTGGCGTAGACACGGGGCGCCACGCGTTGCCTCTGACGGTGGGAGACACCTATAGGTGTCACTGATCAGCTACCGCCCGCCTCAAGCTGGGCAGCCCCCAGCCAATTGGGTGCTGATCCGCCACAGCCTGCCTGCTTCAATGGGTGCTTGGGGCTAGGACAAAATCTGAATCGCAGGCTGTAAAACCAATGCACCAGGTACAAACAAAAATATAAATAGAAACCTCAAGCTACGGCTTGCAACCTGGAACGTGAGAACCATGTGTCCAGGATTTTCCACTGACTTGACCAATATTGACGATGTGAGAAAAACGGCTGTGATTGATGCCGAACTCAATCGTCTTAACATTGATATTGCTGGCCTGCAGGAGACTCGCCTCGCTGAGGAAGGGTCACTCAGGGAAAACAACTACACCTTTTTCTGGAAGGGTAAAGGGCAGGCAGAAAAAAGGCAACACGGTGTGGGCTTTGCAGTGAAGAATTCGCTACTGGGAATGATTGAAATTCCAGCAGGAGGAAATGAAAGACTATTATCCCTGCGCTTGGCAACCTCTTGTGGGTTTGCCACCATTATTACTGCATATGCACCGACACTCGATTCCTCTGATGATGTGAAGGATTTGTTCTATGAGGAGTTAGACTCTGTGATCAAGGCAGTTCCAAAATCCGACTACATTTATATGCTCGGTGATTTCAATGCTCGTGTGGGCAAGGACTCGAGTTCATGGCCAGTGTGCCTTGGAAAATACAACATCGGTCGCATGAATGAAAATGGGCAAAGGCTGCTGGAGCATTGCACCAGTAATGACCTATGTATTACAAACTCTTTTTTTAAAACAAAAGAGATGCATAAGGTCACATGGAAACATCCAAGATCCGGCCATTGGCACCAGCTGGACTTCATCATCACACGGAGACAACATCTGAACCATATATCATTGACTCGTAGTTACCACAGTGCTGACTGTGATACGGATCATTCTTTGGTCGTTGCAAGGGTTAGACTGAGACCAAAGAGAATCTACACAGCTAAACACAAATCTAGCCCCAGGATTAATATTATTAACACTCATGATCCTGAAAAGTGCTTTCAGTTTCAACAGCAACTTGAAGACGCTTTCACTGATACACCAGAAAATTGTACAGTAAATGATAAATGGAATAAACTTAAGGAAACTCTTTGTAAAACTGCCGTAAAGGTTTACGGCACTGTGGATCATAAGAGACAGGACTGGTTTGCGGCCAACAGCGAGACTCTGCAGCCCTTGATTGATAAGAAGAAGAAAGCTCTCTTAAGAAACAAGGAAAGACCAACGCGTAACACTCTGAGTGAGCTAAGGCAAGCTAGGAAGGATGTGCAAAAGGCTGCCAGGCAGTGTGCAAATGATTATTGGATCAAGTTATGTGAGTCCATTCAAATCGCAAGTGATAAGGGTGACATAAGAAGCATGTATGAAGGAATAAAGAAAGCCTGTGGTCCAGTGATCAAAAGAAGTGCACCATTGAAAACCTTGACTGGAGAAGTCATCACTGATAAGAAACAGCAGATGGACAGATGGGTAGAGCACTATTTGGAGCTTTACTCAAGTGAGACCAAACTAGCGGATAATGCCCTCAACGCCATAGAGGCTCTACCAACTCTTGACCACCTGGACACACTTCCCACCATAACAGAAGTTAAGTGTGCTATAAATGAACTTGCATCTGGCAAGGCTCCAGGTAAGGATGGGATTCCAATAGAGGTTATCAGGAGTGGGCAAGACACACTCACTATACAGATCCACCAGCTAATAGAGCTATGCTGGCGTGAAGGACAAGTCCCACAGGATTTCAAAGATTCAAGCATCATAACACTGTACAAGAACAAGGGCGATCGGAGCGACTGCAACAACTATAGGGGTATCTCACTTCTGTGTATTGTTGGAAAAGTATTTGCCAGAATTGTTCTGCGCAGACTTCAAGTCCTAGGAGATCAAGTCTACCCCGAATCACAGTGTGGCTTTCGACAGAACCGGTCTACCACTGATATGATATTCTCATTGCGACAAATGCAAGAAAAATGCCGTGAACAGAATCAACCACTGTTTATTGCCTTCATCGACCTCACAAAGGCATTTGATTTGGTCAGTCGTG
Source organism: Cepaea hortensis (assembly GCA_963921405.1). NCBI lineage: Eukaryota > Metazoa > Mollusca > Gastropoda > Stylommatophora > Helicidae > Cepaea > Cepaea hortensis. Next base: position 56,323,926 of record OY992879.1, read on the forward strand.
AGGGTCTGTTCAAGGCACTAAAGAAGATTGGCTGCCCACCAACTCTTCTGTCCATTGTGGAATCGTTCCACACAGGCATGAAGGGTATAATCAAGTTTGATGGTGCAACTTCTGAAGAATTTGAAATCAAGAGTGGAGTTAAGCAAGGTTGTGTACTAGCTCCCACCCTCTTTGGAATATACTTTTCACTTCTACTGAAATATGCATTTCGTGATCAGGCTGGTGGTATATACATCCACTCACGCTCAGATGGCGGCCTCTACAATGCTCAGAGATTGAAGGCTAAGACCAAAATTAGGAGGGTACTGATCAGAGAGTTGCTTTTTGCAGATGATGCTGCAGTTACGACCCACTCTGAGGAAGAATTGCAATGTCTACTATCTGCATTCTCCAATGCTTGTTCTGAATTTGGTTTAACAATTAGCAAAAAGAAGACACAGATTATGTCACAAGGTGCACATGGGGTACCATCAATCTTTATTGACGACGCCAAACTAGAGATAGTAGACCATTTTACATATCTAGGATCAGTGGTAAATAGCAAATTATCCCTAGATCAGGAAATCAACATCCGGATTGGTAAGGCAGCAACAACAATGAACAGGTTAAGAAAAAGAGTCTGGGAGAACAGGAAGCTTACTGCCAAAACAAAAGTCCTTGTCTATCAAGCCTGTGTCCTTAGTACTCTTCTCTATGGCAGTGAAACCTGGACAACTTACTCACACCAAGAGAACAATTTAAACAGCTTTCATATGCGGTGTCTGCGAAGAATTCTTGGTATTAAGTGGCAAGACAAAATCACAAATACTGAAGTATTGGAAAGATCAGGTTGTGTGACAGTTTATTCCATGCTCAGTCTTCGTAGACTTAGATGGATAGGACATCTTAGGAGGATGGATGATGGTAGAATACCAAAGGATATCTTTTTTGGTGAATTACAGATGGGTAAGAGATCTCAGGGTCGGCCTCTACTACGATACAAAGATGTGTGTAAGCGGGACATGATTGATACAGGCATTGATAATGCACATTGGGAGCAAGTCGCCGCTGAACGTGTTGCATGGAGGGCAAATATCAGAAATGGAATAAAGTCAAAGGAGAAAATTATTGCAGAAAAGTCACACACCAAGCGTTTGAGACGTAAGATGGTGCATGATGGTGGAAATGACCACGTGTTCACATGCACCCACTGTGAACGGACATTTACAGCGCAAATTGGCCTTATCAGTCACACTCGCTACCGCCATAGTTAAAAGTTATTATGCCTTTTTAAAGCACAAACTATCGTCTGTCAAGACGGCAAGGTGCCAATGAGCTGAGGACAGATATTTTATGTTTGTTGGTACTGTAGGACAGATATTTTATGTTTGTTGGTACTGTAGGACAGATATTTTATGTGTGTTGGTACTGTAGGACAGACATGTTATGTGTGTTGGTACTGTAGGACAGATATTTTATGTTTGTTGGTACTGTAGGACAGAAATTTCATGTTTGTTAGTACTGCGGGACAGACATTTTATATTTATTATTATTGTAGGACAGACATTTTATGTTTGTTGGTACTGTATGACATATATTTTATGTTTGTTGGTACTGTAGGAAAGATATTTTATATTTATTAGTATTGTAGGACAGATATTTTATGTTTGTTGGTACTGTAGGACAGATATTTTATATTTATTAGTATTGTAGGACAGATATTTTATGTTTGTTGGTACTGTAGGACAGACATTTTATGTTTGTTGGTACTGTAGGACAGACATTTTATGTTTGTTGGTACTGTAGGACAGACATTTTATGTTTGTTGGTACTGTAGGACAGACATTTTATGTTTGTTGGTACTATATGACATCTATTTTATGTTTGTTCATACTTTAGGACATATATTTTATGTTTGTTGGTACTGTAGGACAGATATTTTATGTTTGTTGGTACTGGCGGACAGACATTTTATATTTATTGGTATTGTAGGACAGATATTTTATGTTTGTTGGTACTGTAGGACAGATATTTAATGTTTGTTGGTACTGTAGGACAGACATTTTATGTGTGTTGGTACTGTAGGACAGATATTTTACGTTTGTTGGTACTGTAGGACAGATATTTTACATTTGTTGGTACTGTAGGACAGACATTTTATGTTTGTTGGTACTGTAGGACAGATATTTTACGTTTGTTGGTACTGTAGGACAGACATTTTATGTTTGTTGGTACTGTATGACATATATTTTATGTTTGTTGGTACTGTAGGAAAGATATTTTATATTTATTAGTATTGTAGGACAGATATTTTATGTTTGTTGGTACTGTAGGACAGATATTTTATATGTATTAGTATTGTAGGACAGATATTTAATGTTTGTTGGTACTGTAGGACAGACATTTTATGTTTGTTGGTACTGTAGGACAGACATTTTATGTTTGTTGGTACTGTAGGACAGACATTTTATGTTTGTTGGTACTGTAGGACAGACATTTTATGTTTGTTGGTACTATATGATATCTATTTTATGTTTGTTCATACTGTAGGACATATATTTTATGTTTGTTGGTACTGTAGGACAGATATTTTATGTTTGTTGGTACTGGCGGACAGACATTTTATATTTATTGGTATTGTAGGACAGATATTTTATGTTTGTTGGTACTGTAGGACAGATATTTAATGTTTTTTGGTACTGTAGGACAGACATTTTATGTGTGTTGGTACTGTAGGACAGACATTTTACGTTTGTTGGTACTGTAGGACAGATATTTTACATTTGTTGGTACTGTAGGACATACATTTTATGTTTGTTGGTACTGTAGGACAGATATTTTACGTTTGTTGGTACTGTAGGAGAGACATTTTATGTTTGTTGGTACTATATGACCTATATTTTATGTTTGTTGGTACTGTAGGACAGATATTTTATGTTTGTTGGTACTGGCGGACAGACATTTTATATTTATTGGTATTGTAGGACAGATATTTTATGTTTGTTGGTACTGTAGGACAGATATTTTATGTTTGTTGGTACTGGCAGACAGACATTTTATATTTATTGGTATTGTAGGACAGATATTTTATGTTTGTTGGTACTGGCGGACAGACATTTTATATTTATTATTATTGTAGGACAGACATTTTATGTTTGTTGGTACTATATGACATATATTTTATGTTTGTTGGTACTGTAGGACAGATATTTTATATTTATTAGTATTGTAGGACAGATATTTTATGTTTGTTGGTACTGTAGGACATATATTTTATGTTTGTTGGTACTGTAGGACATATATTTTATGTTTGTTGGTACTGTAGGACAGACATTTTATGTGTGTTGGTACTGTAGGACAGACATTTTACATTTGTTGGTACTATAGGACAGATATTTTACGTTTGTTGGTACTGTAAGACAGACATTTTATATTTATTTTTATTGTAGGACAGATATTTTATGTTTGTTGGTACTGTAGGACAGATATTTTATGTTTGTTGGTACTGAAGGACAGATATTTTATGTGTGTTGGTACTGTAGGACAGACATGTTATGTGTGTTGGTACTGTAGGACAGATATTTTTTGTTTGTTGGTACTGTAGGACAGAAATTTCATGTTTGTTAGTACTGCGGGACAGACATTTTATATTTATTATTATTGTAGGACAGACATTTTATGTTTGTTGGTACTATATGACATATATTTTATGTTTGTTGGTACTGTAGGACAGATATTTTATATTTATTAGTATTGTAGGACAGATATTTTATGTTTTTTGGTACTGTAGGACAGATATTTTATGTTTGTTGGTACTGGCAGACAGACATTTTATATTTATTGGTATTGTAGGACAGATATTTTATGTTTGTTGGTACTGTAGGACAGACATTTTATGTTTGTTGGTACTATATGACATCTATTGTATGTTTGTTGGTACTGTAGGACAGATATTTTATATTTATTGGTATTGTAGGACAGATATTTTATGTTTGTTGGTACTGTAGGACATATATTTTATGTTTGTTGGTACTGGCAGACAGACATTTTATATTTATTGGTATTGTAGGACAGACATTTTATGTTTGTTGGTACTGTAGGACAGATATTTTATGTTTGTTGGTACTGGCAGACAGACATTTTATATTTATTGGTATTGTAGGACAGATATTTTATGTTTGTTTGTACTGTAGGACAGATATTTTATGTTTGTTGGTACTGGCGGACAGACATTTTATATTTATTGGTATTGTAGGACAGATATTTTATGTTTGTTGGTACTGTAGGACAGATATTTTATGTTTGTTGGTACTGGTGGACAGACATTTAATATTTATTGGTATTGTAGGACAGATATTTTATGTTTGTTGGTACTGTAGGACAGATATTTTATGTTTGTTGGTACTGTAGGACAGATATTTTATGTGTGTTGGTACTGTAGGACAGGCATGTTATGTGTGTTGGTACTGTAGGACAGGCATGTTATGTGTGTTGGTACTGTAGGACAGATATTTTATGTTTGTTGGTACTGTAGGACAGAAATTTCATGTTTGTTAGTACTGCGGGACAGACATTTTATATTTATTATTATTGTAGGACAGATATTTTATGTTTGTTGGTACTGTAGGACAGATATTTTATGTTTGTTGGTACTGTAGGACAGATATTTTATGTGTGTTGGTACTGTAGGACAGGCATGTTATGTGTGTTGGTACTGTAGGACAGGCATGTTATGTGTGTTGGTACTGTAGGACAGATATTTTATGTTTGTTGGTACTGTAGGACAGAAATTTCATGTTTGTTAGTACTGCGGGACAGACATTTTATATTTATTATTATTGTAGGACAGACATTTTATGTTTGTTGGTACTATATGACATATATTTTATGTTTGTTGGTACTGTAGGACAGATATTTTATATTTATTAGTATTGTAGGACAGATATTTTATGTTTGTTGGTACTGTAGGACAGACATTTTATGTTTGTTGGTACTATATGACATATATTTTATGTTTGTTGGTACTGTAGGACATATATTTTATGTTTGTTGGTACTGTAGGACAGACATTTTATGTTTGTATGTACTATATGACATATTTTTTATGTTTGTTGGTACTTTAGGACAGATATTTTATGTTTGTTGGTACTGTAGGACAGATATTTTATGTTTGTTGGTTCTGGCGGACAGACATTTTATATTTATTGGTATTGTAGGACAGATAGTTTATGTTTGTTGGTACTGTAGGACAGATATTTTATGTCTTTTGGTACTGGCGGACAGACATTTTATATTTATTGGTATTGTAGGACAGACATTTTATGTTTGTTGGTACTGGCGGACAGACATTTTATATTTATTGGTATTGTAGGACAGATATTTTATGTTTGTTGGTACTGTAGGACAGATATTTTATGTTTGTTGCTTGATGGTTCCGTCGCCCTGCTACTGAGTGAGTGCGTGGCGCGAGACTGTGAGCTGTGAGTTTCGTGTGAAATGCTTTTGAATCTGCCTGAGGTTTTTTGGAACGTGACTGCATGTTCGGAGCGATGGCAGGTGGCTATGTCCCAGAGTTGACCGGTTTTTGCCTTTATGCAGAAATGCGTGGCTGCTGGGCTTCTGGTTGACTGCCACTGCCATCAGCGATGAACTGTATTTTCGTGGACTGTGTGGGTGAACATCTAGGAAACATTCAGATAGGAAAATTACAGCCGATTTTATCAGAGATGAACTGGGTGTTTCATGGGGGACTGGTGTGTTGACATTCTGGTGGCGGCATTATGCACAGTGTATATGTGCGGGCTGTTGTTTGTTGAGACTCCTGTCTTTTCCACTTTTCACATTGGGCAGTGGGGAACGTTTTGTGTGATATTCACTAGCACAGGAATGGAGCATAATGGGGACGACCCGTTGCTGTTAAGTTGGAACTGTGACTAACTAACTAACTGTAGGACAGACATTTTATGTGTGTTGGTACTGTAGGACAGATATTTTATGTGTTTTGATACTGTAGGATTGACATTTTATGTTTGTTGGTATTGTATGACAGACATTTTACCTGGCAGTATTCTAGCAAACATATAATATTTGACAATAATGAGTAAATCACAGCAGATATATTATAACTTTTAATAATTGTATTTACATGCAATTAAAAATGTTAAATTCCATAAATTTGTTATTAACATCTCTCATTGTATGTACTGTTGTGTGGTGTTCTCTATCCATAGAAAAACTGTCTTTGATATGTCTGTGTCCACATAAGAACTAACATTGTATGTGATATTCTCGATGCACAGATCTACAGACATACGACCAAGGCTGAATATTCAGTTTACAACATAACCTCCAGGTGAGCATATGTCCCTGTTTACTACAACTCTTTGATTATTCAGTAACAGAGAAATTGTCATGTAGATAATGGTGCTGTGGCTGTAAGGCATTGTTCACATGTCACAATTCTCCATCTTACCAAGTTGAGGGTTCACAGCAGGCTGCCTTGTGTTGATTTCTGTGGTATGAGGCCAGGCATTCAAAAAGCAATAGCCAACTTTTAAATTGTTTGTTTTGCATGTCATTTTCACAGGAGATCACAGTCAACATCAGCATTTCTGCCGCTGTGATCTCTTGGCAAGTTTACCATTGCCAAGGCTTACGAACGTGATTCGTAATCCCGTATACCCGCGTTCACAACACAGCTGCACGCGATTTGGCAGAAGACCGTGTTGCATTGGTTTTGCGTTGGTATCGGTGCCGGTCATTCAGAAAGCATTGGCAAACTACTGAACATAAACTTGCCAAGAGATCACAGCGGCAGAAATGCTGATGTCCTTTAAAAAGGATATGCAAGAAAAAAAAAAGTTTGCCCTTGCTTTTTGAATGATGAGTCAACATTTAAGTCCAACTAACAGGTTTTAACCCCTTATACTGTCATCAGTGTACCAGAAATATCAGTCCCACGGCCACTTAGACCCTAATATAAATGACAGACAACTAAACCATACTGGGGTTGATTACGAAGTCCTATAAAGGACACAGAACTAACTTTTATGAGAACATGATTTGGTCATATGAGATTACTAACATAATGGACAGTGTGCAGCTGTGTGTCATTGTGTGTGTTATAGATGAGTACAGGTGATGTAGCACATGTGTGTGTGTGGGTTATAGATGAGTACAGGTGGTGTAGCACATGTGTGTGTGTGTGTTATAGATGAGTACAGGTGGTGTAGCACATGTGTGTGTGTTGTAGATGAGTACATGTTATGTAGCACATGTGTGTGTGTGTGTGTGTGTTATAGATGAGTACAGGTGGTGTAGCACATGTGTGTGTGTGTTGCAGATGAGTACATGTTATGTAGCACATGTGTGTGTGTGTTTGTGTTGTAGATGAGTACTGGTGATGTAGCACATGTGTGTGTGTGTTTGTGTTGTAGATGAGTACAGGTGGTGTAGCACATGTATGTGTGTGTTGTACATGAGTGCAGGTGGTGTAGTACATGTGTGTGTGTGTGTGTTGTACATGAGTACAGGTGAAGTAGCACACATGTATGTTGTAGATGAGTACATGTTATGTAGCACATGTGTGTGAGTGGTATAGATGAGTACAGGTGAAGTAGCACACATGTATGTTGTAGATGAGTACATGTTATGTAGCACATGTGTGTGTGAGTGGTATAGATGAGTACAGGTGAAGTAGCACACATGTATGTTGTAGATTAGTACAGGGGGTGTAGCACATGTGTGTGTTGTACATGAGTACAGGTGGTGTAGCACATGTGTGTGAGTGGTATAGATGAGTACAGGTGGTGTAGCACACATGTATGTTGTAGATGAGTACAGGTGGTGTAGCACATGTGTGTGTTGTAGATGAGTACAGGTGATATAGCGGATGTGTGATGTAGATGAGTACAGGTGATGTAGCACATGTGTGTGTGTTGTAGAGTACAGGTGATGTAGCACATGTGTGTGTGTTGTAGAGTACAGGTGATATAGCGGATGTGTGATGTAGATGAGTACAGGTGGTGTAGCACATATGTGTGTGTGTTTTGTAGATGAGTACAGGTGATGTAGCACATACTGAAAGCAGTCCGTATATTCTACCTCTATATGGTAACTAGGCCACATGTGCTGCATGTGTGCTCGCAGCTTAGAACACACTGGATAGTTGAGGTGTTTTGTGCCATTGGCCATCAGGTTATCCCTGTCAGTGTGATCAATGACCTTCTATGTAACTTCCATCCTCAGGGACAACCCAGTGCCGTTGACGTTAAATGCAAACAGTGAGCTTGAATATGTCGCCTGGTCACCGACCGGACATTCTTTGGTAATTTTCTCATTTAAAAAAAAAAATAGATTCTTCATACCATGTTGACATGTGGACATCTTGTATATTGCTAACGGTGTCTAGTCGTGGTTTATATTTTGCTAACATTGTCTAGCTGGGGTTTATATTTTGCTAACATTGTCTAGCTGGGGTTTATATTTTGCTAACATTGTCTAGCTGGGGTTTATATTTTGCTAACATTGTCTAGCTAGGGTTTATATTTTGCTAATGGTTTCTAGCTGTTGTTTATATTGCTACATATATTGCTAATTGTATATAGCACAACAAGAACACCCGGAGCCAAGTTCTGTATTGCACAAGGTTCTTGCTAGAATATAACAAGAACACTAGGAGCCAATTGCTGTATTGCACAAGGTTCTTGCTAGAATATAACAAGAACACATGGAGCCAAGTGCTGTATTGCACAAGGTTCTTGCTAGAATATCACAAGAACACCAGGAGCCAAGTGCTGTATTGCACAAGGTTCTTGCTAGAATATAACAAGAACACTAGGAGCCAATTGCTGTATTGCACAAGGTTCTTGCTAGAATATAACAAGAACACCAGGAGCCAGGGTGCTGTATTGCACAAGGTTCTTGCTAGAATATCACAAGACCACCAGGAGCCAAGTGCTGTATTGCACAAGGTTCTTGCTAGAATATCACAAGAGCACCAGGAGCCAGGGTGCTGTATTGCACAAGGTTCTTGCTAGAATATAACAAGAACACTAGGAGCCAAGTGCTGTATTGCACAAGGTTCTTGCTAGAATATCACAAGAGCACCAGGAGCCAGGGTGCTGTATTGCACAAGGTTCTTGCTAGAATATAACAAGAACACTAGGAGCCAAGTGCTGTATTGCACAAGGTTCTTGCTAGAATATCACAAGAACACATGGAGCCAAGTGCTGTACTGCTTGAGGTTCACAGACATATGATTACTTAGATCTGCACTGGACAGTCATCAAAATTTGGTCATGTTGTGAGATGAGGGGTCCAGAGCAGATTGAAGTGGAGAAAGAGGTTGACGGGAGGGGAGGGTGTTCAACTCATTGGCAGAGCGGCACACGGGGGTGTTCAGAGGTCACACTTATCAAAGGAATGGATGTTTTAGGGAGGGATGGTCGCCTGTGCCACTCATCAGTGCATGTGATGGTGATGATGATCGCATGGATGATTTTGTTTTTATTCCCCAACAGACCATAGTGACAGATAATAATATATTTTGTTTGTATTCCCCAACAGGTCGTAGTGACAGATAATAATATATTTTGTTTGTATTCCCCAACAGGTCGTAGTGACAGACAATAATATATTTTGTTTGTATTCCCCAACAGATCATAGTGAAAGACTATAATATATTTTGTTTGTATTCCCCAACAGGTCATAGTGAAAGATAATAATATATTTTGTTTCTATTCCCCAACAATATAGTAACAGACAATAATATATTTTATTTGTATTCCCCAACAGGTCATAGGACAGACAATAATATATTTTGTTTCTATTCCTCAACAATATAGTAACAGACAATAATATATTTTATTTGTATTCCCCAACAGGTCATAGTGAAAGACAATAATATATTTTATAAACCAGATGTCCAGGCCAATTCCATCCAGCTGACAACATCTGGTATCCCAAGGCTGATCTACAATGGCGTCCCTGACTGGGTGTATGAAGGTCAGTGGTCTGTATTGTTTCACCACTGTCAGTGTCTTCACAAGCCATCTCCATGACGTCTGACTTCTTTGTTGATTGTCTTTGTGTTGATAGCAATTGGGTGACATGTGATTACAACCAGAATAGGTTAGGCACTAGCTGCATGTCAGAAAGTGACAAGTATCTTATGCTGTAAGTCACTATATTGAATGTCAGACAATGACAAGTATCTTATGCCATGCCGTAAGTCACTATATTGAATGTCAGAAAGTGATAAGTATCATGTGCAGTAAGTCACAATATATTGAATGTCAGAAAATGACAAGTATCAAATGCAATAAATCACTATATTGCATCTCAGGAACTGACAGATATATTATATAGTAAGTTACTATAATGAATGTCGGAAAGTGACAAGTATCATATGCAGTAAGTCACTATATTGAATGTCAGAAAGTGACAAGTATCTCATTCAATAAGTCACTATATTGAATGTCAGAAAGTGACAAGTATCATACGCAGTAAGTAAATATATTGAATGTCAGAAAGTGACAAGTATCTTATGCCATACTGTAAGTCACTATATTGAATGTCATAAAGTGATAAGTATCATGTGCAGTAAGTCACAGTATATTTATTGAATGTCAGAAAATGACAAGTATCATATGCAATAAATCACTGTATTGAATGTCAGGAACTAACAGGTATCGTATACAGTTAGGTACTATATTGAATATCAGAAAATGACAAGTATCTTATGCAGTAACTCATTATATTGAATGTCAGAAACTGACAAGGATCTTATGCCGTAAGTCACTATATTGAATGTCAGAAAGTGACAACTATCATATGCAGTAAGTCACTATATTGAATGTCAGAAAGTGACAAGTATCCTATGCAGTAAGTCACTATATTGAATGTCAGAAAGTGATACGTATCATATGCAATAAGTCACAGTATATTGAATGTCAGAAAATGACAAGCATCATATGCAATAAATCGCTATATTGAATGTCAGGAACTGACTGGTATATTTTATAGTAAGTTACTATAATGAATGTCAGAAAGTGACAAGTATCATTTGTAGTAAGTCACTATATTGAATGTCAGAAAGTGAAAAGTATCTTATGCAGTAACTCACTATATTGAATGTCAGAAACTGACAAGGATCATATGCAGTAAGTCACTATATTGAAAGTCAGAAAGTGACCAGTATCATATGCAGCAAGTAACTATATTGAATGTCAGAAAGTGACAAGTATCATCTGCAGTAAATCCTATATTGAATGTCAGAAAGTGACAAGTATCATATGCAGTAAGTCACTATATTGAATGACAGAACGTGCCAAGTATCATTTGCAGTAAGTCACGTCAGTGATCCGGGTTTGATCCCGGGTCCAGTCAAGGATATGCACTACTGATGAGCTCAAACGAGATCCAAACTCGAGTCTAGTGCTTCTATATTGACGTGGACAAGGCCTTAGGTTCGTACCGGAATACGATCAGTGTTGTCAGTAGTGGGTTGTGCTTACTGTTTAAATCTTAAATACCGGAAAAAAAACTAAATAAATCAACTATATTGAATGTCAGAAAGTGACAAGTATCATATGCAGTAAGTCACTATGTTAAATGTCAGAAAGTGACAAGCATCATTTGCTGTAAGTCAATAAATTGAATGTCAGAAAGTGATAAACATCATATGCAGTAAGTCATTATATTGAATGTCAGAAAGAAACCTGCACTTCTCTATGGCAGTGAATCAAGGAATATTCTATGGCAGCGAATCAAGGAATATGAAGGAACAAATTAGGAACAACTTGAAGGCAATGGAGATGTGGTTTATGAAATGTATGGTTGGGATACACAATCAAATATATTTCTATAAGATTTTTGAGATGTGGTTTTATAGAATTGATTGATTGATTGATTGATTTAGGAACCGACATCACAGCATTCAGGGCATTCCCATAAGTGCTCCGTCCTCATCCTCAGTGGCCAGCGAAGAGTTCCAACACCAATAGTACCAGTAGCAATCTGATTATATGTCCGTCTCGCCTTTCCTCTGAGTGTCGAGCATCGGCCAGATCCCCTCGTCACTCCTCGCTGTCTCATTCTTGCCAGACCATGGTGATCCATTTGCTCCTCTTAGGTGTACACCTGCTCCCACAAGGCTGCAACCACGTCTGCCTTGTCATGCATCAATACTCCACCAAGTTCTGCAGAGCCAGTCAATCTGTCCACCTGTTCATTCCCCAACACACTGGCATGCCCCGGAGAAAAGATCCAGGCGATGCTTGCCACCCGTGACCTCCGAAGCGAAGCAAGCCACTCTGCCCAAAGCTTGCCTGTCCTCACCTTCCTCAGCATGCTTTCTGAATCAGTTACAATGATGATGTGTGTGTGTGTTGTATTCTCGATCCAGCGGAAAGCTGCACTGACTGCCTCCACCTCCATTCTTAAGCTAGATCTTGTGGTATCATATGCCAGGCTCTCCTGCACCAAACGTCGACCATTAGCTTTTGCTAAGAACCCCCAGGCACTTCTCCTACCTCTCAAAACCAACCCATCTGTGTAGATAATCACATCACCCGAGTGAGCATTATCCTGAATTAGTTGCTAGATTTCCACTTCCATGGCCCCTACTGGCCACTCCCTGCACTCCCGGCTCAATGTGATTATAACTCTCACAAGTCTGACTGCTCTGCTAGCAATCTGATCCACTCCTCTCCTCGCCTAATGTTCTCCAAGGGGCAAACATGTCTGATCCTCCGCCTGAGCCATCCATGATTTCCCTCTTATCAGTCGCTGACCCTTAACGGCGTCCAGTGCCTCATGCAATGGGTGATCTGTGTCTGCGGCTACTCTGAGGTATGCCTTCGCCTGCATCACCTTGAGCCTACCTGCAACAGACGGCAAACCAAGGATGTAACGCATACACACAACTGGGGTGTCTCTGGTGCATCCCAGAATGACCCGCATAGCTTCGTTCTGTATGCGCTCTAATTTCACCAGCTGATTCTTTGAGACAGTGAGCAGTCCTAGTCCATAATCAATTACTGAGAGGATCAAGTGCTGGTATAGTGTGAAAAGCATTCTCTGCTCTGGGTCCATTGGTCCATTAGATAACATTGGCATTTGTGTGTTTGTGGTGTGCACAATGGTTTTATAGAAGAACACTACACTAAAAATTCCTTGGACAGACGTAATGTTATCTAAATATTTTGAGGATGGCTAAATCGCAAATACAACTGATCACAAATAACAGAATGAGGCAGTTTTCATTTTTGTGGCCACATAATAAGACAAAAACTGGAACATATTGTGACAACTGGAAAGATTTGTGGAAAGAGAAATAGAGAAAGACAACAAGAGCACATTCCTACGTCTGATGTTATGGAAGAATGTCAGCACACAAATTGGTAGATGCTATTTGGGGATCACAAGATGTGGAGAAACATGATTTCTCATGCCAGTCGGCAAGTCATGTGATGATGTTGCGATTGCCTTGAATAACGCGTGCCAGGGAAAGGTTCATGAAAGTAGAACATTATAAGCAAATATAAGAGGACAACAAACAACATGCTTGTGTCATGTCATGAGAAGAGAGGCAATATAAGAGGGCAACAAACAACATGCTTGTGTCATGTCATGAGAAGAGAGGCAATATAAGAGGGCAACAAACAGCATGCTTGTGTCATGTCATGAGAAGAGAGGCAATATAAGAGGACAACAAACAACATGCTTGTGTCATGTCATGAGAAGAGAGGCAATATAAGAGGGCAACAAATAGCATGCTTGTGTCATGTCATGAGAAGAGAGGCAATATAAGAGGACAACAAACAACATGTTTGTGTCATGTCATGAGAAGAGAGGCAATAAAAGAGGGCAACAAATAGCATGATTGTGTCATGTAATGAGAAGAGAGGCAATATAAGAGGGCAACAAATAGCGTGCTTGTGTCATGTCATGAGAAGAGAGGCAATATAAGAGGGCAACAAACAACATGCTTGTGTCATGTCATGAGAAGAGAGGCAATATAAAAGGGCAACAAACAACATGCTTGTGTCATGTCATGAGAAGAGAGGCAATATAAGAGGGCAACAAACAACTTGCTTGTGTCATGTCATGAGAAGAGAGGCAATATAAGAGGGCAACAAACAACTTGCTTGTGTCATGTCATGAGAAGAGAGGCACTGGAAAACGTCATGACTGCTGAAGTAACGAGTGCCAGGGAAAGGTTCATCAAAGTAGAACATTATATGTAAATATAAGAGGGCAACAAACAGCGTGCTTGTGTCATGTAATAAGAAGATAGGCCCTGGAAAACATCGTGGCGACTGGAAAGATAGGAGGCAGGGGAAGGCTGAGAGAAGTGATGCTGGATGGAATGTGATGGTGGCATGGATTGACATCAACAGAGTTGATCCAGAAATCTCAGGAACAAGATCTGTGGAGAGACATGAATGCTTACGCTAGCTAGTAGAGCATATTATCTTGACTACTCAACCACATCTTAACGGTGCAGCACAAGGAATATGTCTCCACACTTGATTCGCTGGTCCACTGGTAATCTTCAAACCAAAGACAAACATCACAGTGGTGATCTTAAGAGACCGACTGTTTGCTGATGATGCTGCAGTTGTTCCTCACAGACAGCAAGAAATGCAGAATTTAAAGAAATGGCTCTCCCACACATGTCCACACTATGGTGAGAGTGAGAGGGAGAGTGAAAGTGAAAGAGGGGGGAGTGAAAGTGAGAGAGAGAGAGAGAGAGAGAGAGAGAGAGAGAGAAGGAGTAGAGAGAGAGAGAAAGAGTGAGAGAGAGAAAAAGAGTGAGTGAGAGGAAGTGAGAGAGAGATGGGAGGAGTGAGAGAGAGGGGGGGAGGGAGAGAGACTTGCACATGTTTGTGTAATGAGGATTTGTCTGTGTTTTGTGCACATTTGTGTGATTTGTGGGTGGTTACAGATAATCACATTAATGTGCGAACAAAACTAGCAGTTGCAAATTGGTTTATGTGTGTGTGTGAATGTGCACTCACAAAGTGCTGGTATTGAATCATTTGACTTTGTGTGTGTGTGTGTGTGTGCATGCATGCGTGCATGTGTGCATGCGTGCATGCTGGTATTACCACATTTGACTCCATATGGTTTAATTAAACAGAGGAAATCCTAGGATCAGACAATGCCATCTGGTGGTCCCCTCAGTCGACCTACTTGCTGTATGCCAGTTTCAATGATACCAGGGTGCCCAAGTTCCACTTTGCCAGGTACGGGGAGATGGACAACCCCTACACTGAAGATCAAGAAATTGCGTATCCAAAAGTAAGTCTTGTCTTCTCTGTGTATATAATGGATTCACTTCACTCTAACAACATTTAGACATATTAGTATGTTTATACTGTAACAACAACATATAAAAAAAAAAAATTTTGTTGTGTATCCCTTACGGGACGTTGCAGTCAATACCAGCATTTTCAGCTGCTGTTGATGTACTAGGCAAGTGTTACGTTCAGTAGTTTGCCATTGCTTTCTGAACGACCGGCCCCTATACCTTTTTCGAAAAAACCAGCACCGCTGTGTTTCGAACCTGGGTATACGGGCTCACAAACCGCGTTCGCAAGCCCTTAGCAACAGAGACAACATATAGACACAATATTATGTCTGTACTGTAACACATAACGAAAAATATATAGGGACAGCTTATATTTAACACCACCATATAGGCACATTATGTTTATATTGTAACACTACCATATAGGCACATTATGTTTATATTGTAACACTACCATACAGAAATTATTTTTATATTGTAACACTACCATCCATCCATCCATCATGTGCCATGCCGGTAAGCGTGGGCGGTCATGTTCTGCCATCTCACTCAATCACCAGAGTCGTGGATCAGCTCCGTGTTTCTGTCTCGACCATGCCACAAGGCCAAGCCATCTAGCTACTTGCTTCTAGGTCTTCCCCTTGGTCTGTTCCCCTCGATCTTACCAGTTGTCACCAAGTTCTCCAAATCATTTCTTCTCATAACATGCCCAAAAAATTGTGACTGTCTGCGTCTAATGTCTCTAATCAGTTTACGATCTTCATTTGTTTCTTGAAGGACTTGTTCATTGGTCTTTCTGGCTGTCCATGGTATTCTTTGCATTTTCCTCAGAAACCACATTTCTACAGCCATCAGATGTTTTTCAGTTTGACTGCTCATTGTCCAAGCTTCACATCCATATAAAAGTACAGGTTCTCTATGTAGCATCTCAACACTCTTTTTCTCGTTTCAATTGATATTTTTTTTATTGGTCAGTATGTTTTTCATCTTGCTAAAGGCTACCATACAGACACATTATTTTTATATTGTAACACTACCATATAGACACATTATGTTTATATTGTAACGCTACCATACAGACACATTATTTTTATATTGTAACGCTACCATACAGACACATTATGTTTGTCCATTGACAGGCTGGGTACCCAAACCCAAACTTCACCTTGTATGTTGTCAACCTGTCAACACTGAAGGAGACGAAGTTGATTCCACCTTCAGACTTGGCTGACTGGTGAGTAGAGTCTGGGGTTTGAGTCATGGATCATGACACCGACATCAGTAATAATGTATCCAGCCTGATGTACCAAGTGTTGTTTACATGGTCACATCTCTTCATCTGTTACTTCATGTTTGCATTGCTTCATCTATTACTTCATGTTCACATCTCTTCATCTGTTACTTCATGTTCACATCTCTTTGTGTTACTTTATGTTCACATCTTTACACATTTACTTCATGTTCACATTCCTGCATCAGTTCACTTCATGTTTACATCTCTGTACATGTTTCTTCATGTTCACATCTCTTCATGTTACTTCATGTTCACATCTCTTCATCTGTTACTTCATGTTCACATCTCTTCATGTTACTTCATGTTCACATCTTTTCATCTGTTACTTCATGTTCACATCTCTTCATCTCTTACTTCATGTTCACATCTCTTTGTGTTACTTTATGTTCACATCTTTACACATTTACTTCATGTTCACATTCCTGCATCAGTTCACTTCATGTTTACATCTCTGTACATGTTACTTCATGTTCACATCTCTTCATCTGTTACTTCATGTTCACATCTCTTCATCTGTTACTTCATGTTCACATCTCTTCATGTTACTTCATGTTCACATCTTTTCATCTGTTACTTCATGTTCACATCTCTTCATCTCTTACTTCATGTTCACATCTCTTCATCTGTTACTTCATGTTAACATCTCTTCATTTGTTACTTCATGTTCACATCTTTTTATCCGTAACTTCATGTTCACATCTCTTCATCTGTTACTTCATGTTAACATCTCCTCATGTGTTACTTCATGTTCACATCTGTTTATCCATAACTTCATGTTCACATCTCTTCATCTGTTACTTCATGTTAACATCTCTTCATTTGTTACTTCATGTTCACATCTTTTTATCCATAACTTCATATTCACATCTCTTCATCTGTTACTTCATGTTCACATCTCTTCATCTGTTACTTCATGTTCACATCTCTTCATCTGTTACTTCATGTTCACATCTCTTCATCTGTTCTCTTCATATTTCTGCATTTACTTCATGTTCACATTCCTGCATCAGTTCACTTTGTGTTCACATTCCTGCATCAGTTCATTTCATGTTCACATCTCTTTACATGTTATCTTCACATTCCTGCATCAGTTCACTTCACAGTTAATTTTTGTGTGTTGTCCTAATGACATTGCTAACAGTTGCTGGCTGAGATCACATAACTAATTGAGATCACATGACTAATTGAGATCACATGACTCTATTCCCATTCAGGGACTATTATTTCACAACAGTTGTCTGGAGAAATGACGAAGAGGTCATGGTCACTTGGATGAACCGAACACAGACTTTTGCCATACAGACAATTTGTTCTGCGAACAAAGGGACCTGTGATAAGGTATGTGTGGGTGACAGTATGTTAGTCAGTCACCACTGTGTTGACAGTGAGTCAGGTATGTGTGGGTAACAGTATGTGTCAGTCAGGAATGTGTGTGATGGTAAATCAGTATGAGTGACAGTATGTGTCATTCAGGAATGTGTGTGACGGTAAATCAGTGTCAGTGACAGTATGTGTCAGTCAGGAATGTGACAGTAAATCAGGTATGTGTGGGTGACAGTAAATCAATTTGAGTGACAGTATGTGTGAGTCAGGAATGTGTGGGTGACAATATGTGAGTCAGACTGGAATGTGTGTGACAGTAAATTAGGTATGTGTGGGTGACAGTATGTATCAGTCAGGAATGTGTGTGACAGTAAATCAGGTATGTGTGAGTGACAGTATGTGAGTCAGTCAGCAATGTGTTGTCAGTAAATCAGGTATGTGTGGGTAACAGTGTGTGTTAGTCAGGAGTGTGTGTGACAGTAAATCAGGTATGTTTGGGTGACAGTATGTGAGTCAGTCAGCAATGTGTTGACAGTTAATCAGGTATCTGTGGATGACAGTATGTGTCGGTCAGGAAAGTATGTGGTAGTAAATCAGGTATATGTGGGTGACAGTATGTGAGTCAGGCAGGAATGTGTTTTGAGTGAATCAGGTAAAAGTGAGTATTGTTAAACATTTGTTTGTGAAAGAATGTATTTAGAATGTCAACTAATTTATTAAATATTAGACACAATATTATTGTCATGTCTTGTGTTCTCTGTGTGAAGTATGCTAGACAGTTACCATTACAGACGATGGACAAGGTTGACAGTACATGACAGTTTGTGACAGGTTCTCATATGTGTCTCTTGTTGATTGAGTTTTCTCCCTGCCACAGAGCATTGAGATCAAGGCTAAGAGTGGCTGGCTGGATCTGGTAAGTATCACCTTGTAAACATGACAGTGGTGATTTGATTAATGTAAGGTCAAGGCTGCACCTTGTAAACCTGGCAGTGGTGATTTGATGAATGTGGGGTTACGGCCGGACCTTGTAAACATGAAAGTGGTGATTTGATGAATGTGGGGTTAAGGCTGGACCTTGTAAACATGAAAGTGGTGATTTGATGAATGTGGGGTTACGGCTGGACCTTGTAAACCTGGCAGTGGTGATTTGATGAATGTGGGGTTAAGGCTGGACCTTGTAAACATGAAAGTGGTGATTTGATGAATGTGGGGTTACGGCTGGACCTTGTAAACCTGGCAGTAGTGATTTGATGAATGTGGGGTTAAGGCTGGACCTTGTAAACATGACAGTGGTGATTTGACGAATGTGGGGTTAAGGCTGGACCTTGTAAACATGACAGTGGTGATTTGATGAATGTGGGGTTAAGGCTGGACCTTGTAAACCTGACAGTAGTGATTTGATGAATGTGGGGTTAAGGCTGGACCTAGTAAACCTGGCAGTAGTGATTTGATGAATGTGGGGTTAAGGCTGGACCTAGTAAACCTGGCAGCGGTGACTTGATTGTTGAATGTGAGGTCAAAGAACTGACAGGTGAAGCTATTGTTGACGTGCTTGTTGCATCAGTGACATAAACTTGTTGCACTTTAGTCTCTGTGAAATGTTGTTCTTATTTTTTTTTATTTTTTTACAAAAGACATGTCTGTGTGATGTGTGTTTTATTTTTAATTTGAGACATGTATTTATGTGTGACATGTTTGTTGTATGTGAGACATGTATTTATATGTGACATGTTTGTTGTATGTGAGACATGTATTTATATGTGACATGTTTGTTGTATGTGAGACATGTATTTATATGTGACATGTTTGTTGTATGTGAGACATGCATTTATGTGTGACATGTTTGTGGTATGTGAGACATGTATTTATATGTGACATGTTTGTTGTATGTGAGACATGTATTTATATGTGACATGTTTGTTGTATGTGAGACATGTATTTATGTGTGATATGTTTGTTGTTTGTTAGACATGTATTTATGTGTGACATATTTGTTGTATTTGTGGTATGTTTTTTGTATGTGTGACATGTATTTATGTGTGCTATGTTTTTGTATGTGTGACATGTATTTATGTGTGCTATATTTGTTGTATATGTGACATATGTCTTTATGTGTGATGTGTATTTGTGTGTGCTATGTTTTTGTATGTGTGACATGTATTTATGTGTGCTGTGTTTTTGTACGTGTGACATGTATTTATGTTTGCTGTGTTTTTGTATGTGTGACATGTATTTATGTGTGCTATGTTTGTTGTATATGTGACATATGTCTTGTATGTGTGATGTGTATTTGTGTGTGCTATGTTTGTTGTATGTATGACATGTATTTGTGTGTGCTATGTTTGTTGTATGTGTGACATGTTTGCTTCATATGTGGCCTAACCGTCTTGTCAAGTCTTGTCTTCCATGTCCCTCACAAGTTCACATTTATTTTTTTTCTAACTTGTGATCTTCTACACCAGTGGTTCTTAACCAGGGGTAATTTCGCCCCCCCCCCCCCCCTTTGTTCTAGTATGTGTTATTAAATTTAGCTTCCATTTTCAGCATACTGTGTAAGCGTGGGAGGGGGGGGGGGGATTACCCCTGGTTAAAAACCACTGGTGTAAAAGATAACAAGTTAGAACAGAAATAAATGTGAACATGTGAGGGAGGGGGGGGGGGGGGGGGGGATTTATAGGGAGGAAATACGAAAGGGGGGGGGGGGGGGGGTGACATTCTGAAAATATGGTGAATGGGTGCACTGTTCTAGACAGTCAGTGTGATTTCAAGGAGAGGGCAAGAAAGATGGAGGAAGGGAGGGAAGAAAGAAGGAAGAGAGGGGAAAAAGGGAGACGGGGAGAGAATGAGAGAGGCCTAGCTAGCTCTGGAGTGACCCCCCCCCCCTCCCCCACAGAAGTATATCTTTGACCCCACATCTTGCTTGTCTGCTGCAATCTGTCAGATTTTACTATCTCCATATCAAATCACTCTTTCAGATTTGATCATGTTCAGAATATCAAGTCACTACCAGATTTAATCATATCTGGAATATCATCAAATTACTACAAATTTAATCATGTTTGGAACATTATCAAGCCACTATCAGATTTAATCATGTTTGAAACATTATCAAGTTAATATCAGATTTAATCATGTTTGGAACATCATCAAGTCATTCATTCATTCATTCAGTAGCATGTCCTTTGCAGAACCTCGCTCCCATAACAACTTTCCGGAAAACCTCTCGATCATAAGCATGATGTTCCGTGTCTGATAACCCATCTGGAGATCATCCGCCACATCCTGCACCCAAGTTCTCTTTGGCCTTCCTCTTCCTCTCTTCCCAGGCATATGCCCCTCCATTATTGTTCTCTCCAAACTTTTGTGACGTTTCAAGTGATCAAAATATTTCAATTTATTTTGTTTTATCGTCTTTAATTCTTCTACAATATTCCTTCAATTCCTTCAATATACTCTTCAATATTCCTTCAATATTCCATTATTCTTCAATAATAACCTTCTTCAATATTCAGCTCTTTAAGTATGGATGCATTTGTTCTTTTCTTTATCCAAGATATTCTTAGAACAAGTCTATACCATTTATATTCAAAGGCATTTATGCGCTGTTCAGCTTGTTTAGTAAGTGTCCAGGTCTCACAGGCGTATGTTGCAATGGGAAAGATGCATGCTCTTAAAAATCTGATTTTTGTAGTTCTATCTGTCCCTCTTCACAATTTATTCAGTTGTTTTAGTCTTTGAAGAGCAATAGCTAATCATCTTTTAACTTCTTTCATTGTGTCACCATTGTTCATAATCAATGACCAAAGATATTCAAAATAATCCACCACCTCCAATTTTTCCTCTCTCAATTTTTCCTCATTAACATATATTTCTTTCTCCATAGTAGTTTTATCTGTATGCATTATCTTTGTTTTTGCTATGTTAAGATATAAGTTGTCATTTTCGCTATTCAATTAGGTTGAGGTTATTAGGTTTTCTATACTGTTCTGTGTTGTGGATAGCAATACTGTATCATCAGCATACCGTATCTCGGGTATGTCATGACCACCGATATTTAGGGCAATTCCAATTCCAATTCCAATTTTCAAAAACAAAAATTCCAAATTCGACCTCGTCTAACCTGCTTCATCAGCTGTGGTTATTGTTGAGGTACGTGGTTTTTGTGGGTTTATTAGCCCTAATTCTTGTCTTGTGAGTCCTATCTCGGACTGGTTATGTAGCGTTTGTGTCTGTGACGTCAGCAGTGGTCGGCGGCTATTCTTTGTGCTTGTCTGTTTTTGTGGTTTTCTTTGTTTGTGTAGGCTCCTGGCTCGTCTGGCTTGACTGGCTGCAGTCCTTATAAGAACTTTTCGTAGTCCCACTCCAGCTGGAGGATCGGTCGGCGGCTGTCCTTTGTGCATGTTTCCTCTTGTTTTCTTTGTTGGTGCAGGCTCCTGGTTTGACTGGTTGCAGTCCTTAAAAGGACTTTTTATTTGGTCTTTTTGTCTCCTTTATTGTGTATTTTCTGTAGGAGCTTTTCGACGTTTTCATTTTCCTCCTTGTGCCTGTTTTCACTGTTGCGTTTGCGATACTGCTGCCTAAAGTTTTCTTCCTCCGTGGTCAGCCATGGGACGATTTTACCGTCATCTATATAGTACTCGAAGTCGTTCTCACAGTCATAGTGTAAGACTGGGTATACCATCGGTTTCCCCCGGAGTTTCTTTGGCTTCTTCTTTTCTTTTTCTTCCCAGCGCCTTCTGAATTCCTCGTGCTTGAGTTCCTCCTTGTCGACTGGGTATTCTGTGCTTCCTTCAGAGATCCGACGGTATAGTTCCCTCTTGGGCGTTGTGGTTGGGCAGCTGGCTTCAGCTTGCGGTTCCACCTCGGTCTCTTGATTTTCTTCTTGCGGTTTCTCTGTGAGTTGTGTGGCTTCTGTTGGTTTGTTTTGAAAGACTTCTATTTCAGCTCTATGCAAATCTCTTTCGGACTTGATCATTTGTAGGATTTCTTCGTTCTCCTTCTTCATCTCAGCCATGCGTGAATCTCTTGTTTGATGTTGAGCTGGATTTCTTTCATGTCGGCCAGCAGCTTCTCATTATCGCTGGTCGGAGTTGTTGTCAGCACGTCAGCAGTGCCTCGACTTGTTTCTTCAACTCGTCTATCTGCTTTTGAAGTTGATCTCTTTCAGCTTGTGCTATACCCGTGGCTGTCTCGGCCCTCTGCATTGCTTCCTTGAATGGTGTCTTTGTGATGATGGCGATCTTTAAGACGTCTCTGTGTCTCTGCAGGTATGGACAGCCCAGGTATCTTGCTCCATGTTTGCCCAGGCAGTTGGCGCACTTTCTTTTGTTGTTGGGTGCTCGGAAGTCCGTGTCCATCTTGGCCAGCGGACACTCCTTGAAGGCGTGGTGATCGGCGCAGTATCGGCATATTTCCGTCTTACTGCGACACGTAGCTCTACTATGGCCGGCCTTCTGACATCTGGAACATTGCGTGATTCTTGGTATGAATCTCTCTGGTTGCTGCATTCTCTTGTTGAATGATACTGTGGTCGGCATCTCGCTGCCCTCCGATGTCACCACTGCCAAGGTTGTAGGTGTCTTGGAGTAGGTGAGGAGCCGCTCCGCCTTCAAGAATCAGATGTGAAGATTCTCTTCACTTAGCTGCTTCAAGATTTCTTCATTTGTCAGCTCCACAGGAATCCGCTTGACAACCCATCGGACTGTTTTTGAGTCGGTGTTTCCGACTCTGGTGTCTTTCTCCTCCTTCTTCTCTGCTGTCTTGGTTCTTGACTGTGTTGGGCTGTCGATCTTCTCCCTCGTAGTAGCTTCAGTAATAGCTGTAGTATCAGGCTCTTTGATGCAGCTAGTAGGTGGGCTCTCGACGTTCTTCTTCTTGTTGTCGGCTCCCACGCTGCACTTCTTGGCCGCAGCGCGTTTCTTGTTGTTGGACTTTCAACGTGACATTTTCCCGCGTATCAGGCTTCTTGACAGAATAATGCGATTTGACTTGTTAGCGCTTGCAGTGCGAATGACCCACGTTTTAGGGCATTATATTAGGGCATTTTAGACATTTTAGGCATATTAGGGCATTATATTTAGGGCATTATATAGCTCCCTGTTTATATCATCTCTTACATTTCTCCTTATAGTTTTGGTGTACAGGTTAAACAAATAGGGTGACAGCACGCAGCCCTGACGGACTCCTTGCTTGATGTCAAACCAGTCTAATGTCTCGCCATTGATTCTAACTGCTGCTTGTTGGTCTAGATAGAGCATTCGTATGAGTTGTATTACATGTGGTGGAAAGCCCATATTCCTCATGATTTCCCAAAGTTTTTGATGTTGTACACAGTCAAATGCCTTTTAATAATCCACAAAACAGGAGAATAGGTTTACATTAAATTCTCTGCACTTCTCTATTATTAAGCGCATGTTGAATATGTGATCTCTTGTTCCTCTTCCTTGTCTAAATCCAGCTTGAACCACATTAATCTCTTCTTCCATCTTCTTACGAAGTCTTCCCATTATGATCTTTAGTAGAATTTTACTTGCATGACTGATCAGGGCAACAGTTCTATAATTATTGCATAATTTCAGGTTGCCCTTTTCGGTATTGGAATGAAAATAGTTCTCTTCCAATCTTTTGGCCATATACCATATTTCCATATCTTTTTACTTAATGTGTGATAGATTTGTATGCTTTCTTCTCCCCCCGCTTTAATTAGTTCAGCTGGTATCTCATCATATCCTGGTGATTTACCATTCTTCAGGTTCTTTATTGCCCATGCAGTTTTATCTAATGAGGGTTCAGGTTCTGTCTCTGCTGTCATTGGTTCATATATCTCATTCATATCCTAACTGTCACTCATATCATACATTCCACTGCAGTACTCCTGCTATCTTTCTAGAATTTGTCTAGATTCTGTTAAGGTATTTCCCATCTTGTCACAGATAACATTCAATTGAGGTTGAGAATTGTTTGTCAGTAACTTCATTTCTTTGAACATTTCGTAATCTCTTCCAGTCTTATGATATTGCTCTATTCTGGTACAGCAATCTTGTATATATTGGTTTTTGTCCTTTATTGTGTTGTTTCTTAGTTCTCGAGTTAGCGATTTATACTTCATCCTGCTGTTATCGGATTCATCTCCTTTCTGTTTCAGTTCCCTTCATTGTTTTATTAATTCTAACGTGCCTGATGTAATCCATGGCTTATGTTGCCTTTTCTTGGTCAGAATTAAATCTTTGGCTGCAGTTATCAAGATATCTATAGCTTATGCTGCCAATTCATCAGGTGTCAATTCCTCCTGTATAGACATCAAAACCCCAAAATGATTCTTCATTTCTACATTGTATGTATCTGGTATTTTTGTGAGATCAAAACGAAGTGGTCTTGGTCCTCGGGTAAGCTTTTTGAGATTTACTTTCACATCTGCTTCTAATAACTGATGATCTGTATCACAGTCTGCACTTCGTAAGGTTTTTGCCAACATTATGCTTGATCTCCATCTTCTTTGTATTAAAATATAATCTATCTGGTTTTTGGTAGGACTGTCCGGGAACTTCCACATAAAGAGTCTTCTTGGGTGTTGTTTAAAAAGTGTGTTGGCTATTGTTAACTAATTTTCTGTGCAAAATTCAATTAATTTGTCACCTGCATCATTTCTTTTTCCCAATCCAAATTTTCCTAAAATGTGTCTCTCATGTTCAGCTCTTCCTGTACTCACTTTTGCACTAAAATCTTCTATTATTATAGTTATGTCATTATGACCAATCTTATGTAATGAGTCTTGCAGTATGCTGTAAAAATCTTCAAATTTGTCTTCCTCTGCTGTTGAAGTAGGTGCATAAATCTGTATGAGAGTTGTGTTTTTTGGATGGCCTTTAAGTCTGACAGTGAGGATTCTATCACTAACTGGGTTATACCCAATTAAAGTTTTTTCATTTATTTTATCTAAACAAAATGTCACTCCACTCTGGCTTCCAATGTCTCTACCAGAATATATGAACAGACTTCCATTTTCAGTTGTAAAATGTCCCTTGCCTCTTCAGCGATGTTCACTAATTCCTAAAATGTTAATATTTAACCTTTCAGTCTTATCACATGCTATCTTAAGTTTTCCCTCATACAGACAGCTCACATTCCATGTTCCTAGTCTCACTTTCCTTCTTAGTCTGGCACATTGGATTTTATTGGTAACACCATCAGGAATAACTCTGTCATCATGATTACTAGTACTGGCCCCTGTGTCACACTCTTCCCCAGTGTTATCTGATCTGCCTGGCCTTGGGGTGTCACCACCAGATCTCTTTCTTATTAGGTTTTCTGCCATGGTTGTTAAGGTTTCTTGGCAAGTTTTGCAGAAGGTGAAGGTAGTTTGCCATTGTTTTCCTTCTGGGCAGTGACTGTACTAGCAGGTGGCCATAGCCATTGTCTCAACTAATGAAATCATCTGCCTATCGCTGCAGAGTGCAGACCATAACCAACAACAATCTGTCAGCTGCTCATCAAGTCAGTATATCATATTTGACCACATAAAATCAATGTCGTCATATGGAAATAACTAAGTTGGCAGGATGTGTTGAGCAGAGCTGACTCAGGGAGATATTAATGATCAACATATTATAAAGGTTGGATTTTGTCTAGAGCAGTGGTTCTCAACCTTTCTTTGGTCCATGCACCCCTTCACCATATGTTCAGAATATCATTCCCCCCTATTCGTATTTCCTCCCTATAAATTCCACCCCCTTGCCGCCCCCCCCCCCCCTTAACAGTTTACGTAAAAATTGAAGCTAAATTTAATAACACATACTAGAACAAGTCTAGATGTCTACATAAAACATAACCTACTCTAATTTCAGAAGGGTTAAAAGTACAAAACTGTAAAGTATGGAGGGAAAAACAATATCAAGTAATTTGTTCTTGTATTAACGCCATCTTGAAATAATCTTAATTTCCTCTCTCCTCCTTTCCCCCCCCTCTCTTCCCCCCCCCCCCCCATCCCGCGGGGAACCCTAAAATTCCCCCCTTAGGGGGGAATTCCCCACTGGGTTGAGAACCACTGGTCTAGAGGAAGCACACCTGACACACAAACACATGCTGAAGTGGGACACACCGACCTATGAAGTGTATAACTCCTGGGTGTCAGGCACTCACCTCGAGAGAGGAATCAAGAAGTCAGGAACATCTTACACGAAATAAGACGCTTGTATTTATGATTATTTCAGGTTATACCACCAATCGTCAGCAGCAACGGGTCCCATTATTTCTGGATTCTCTCCTCCACTGAAGAAAATCCTTTCAAGCAAGTTGTCATGGTGGAAGTCAGGGTAAGCCACTCTAGCCCACGTCTGCTGCAGATCTATCTCATTAGCTTACAACCATCAGCTGATGGTGGTGCCAAGTTTCTGGTACTTGACACAATCGTTGCAGATATACAGCGACACATTCACAGTATTGAGGCAGCCATGTCTGTCGTTGGCTCATGAGGTTTACTCCCTGCATAGGTGGCCAATTTACTGGAAAATAAGATGTTAATATCATGCATCAATCTCTGACTCACATAGATCAGAAACAAATCACATTGACCAGGTAAGAATCACATAGCCCAGGTAGAAATCACATAGACCAGGTAAGAATCACATAGACCAGGTAGAGATCACATAGACCAGGTACAAATCACATAGACCTGGTAAGAATCACATAGACTAGGTACAAATCACATAGACCATGTTAAGAATCATGTATACCAGGTAAAAATCACATAGTCCAAGTACAAATCACGTTGACCAGGTACAAATATGCAAACCAGATCAGAATCAGAAGCCATATATGAATTGCACTCTGAAGTTTGTCAACAATATGGAACTCAAGTATGGTATCGTCTTCTGCCTACTTATGAAAACAGGAATGAAGAAAAACATGTATACACATTTGTCAAACATCACCAGAAGAAGTCTGTTTAGAATTGGACAAACTATAACTGAAAAGACAGATATGTCTGCTGTACATAAGTAAACAAAATCCATGTTGCATGTTTGTGGAATGTAGTAGTTGATGAGTTCATAAAATCGATTGGTAATTTTCCCTAATTTTTAAAAATAGTTTAGCAACAGAATCCACTGAAACTGATGATTTATACCCAAATAAAACATAAATAGAAGAAATTTTTTAAGACTATTAATATGTGCAAGCCTTCTTTCTTCTGTTTTTCTGCCTCTATTGCAACTGCTGTACTCTGCCTCTGTTGCAAGAGCTGTGCTCTGCCTCTACTGCAAGAGTTTTACTCTGCCTCTACTGTAAGAGTTTTACTTTGCCTCTATTGTAAGAGTTTTACTCTGCCTCTACTGCAAGAGTTTTACTTTGCCTCTATTGTAAGAGTTTTACTCTGCCTCTACTGTAAGAGTTTTACTTTGCCTCTATTGTAAGAGTTTTACTCTGCCTCTACTGTAAGAGTTTTACTTTGCCTCTATTGTAAGAGTTTTACTCTGCCTCTACTGTAAGAGTTTTACTTTGCCTCTATTGTAAGAGTTTTACTCTGCCTCTACTGCAAGAGTTTTACTCTGCCTCTACTGTAAGAGTTTTACTTTGCCTCTACTGTAAGAGTTTTACTCTTCCTCTACTGTAAGAGTTTTAGTTTGCCTCTATTGTAAGAGTTTTACTCTGCCTCTACTGCAAGAGTTTTACTTTGCCTCTATTGCAAGAGTTTTACTCTGCCTCTACTGCAAGAGTTTTACGCTGCCTCTATTGTAAGAGCTATACTCTACCTCTACTGTAAGAGCTGTACTCTGCCTCTACTGTAAGAGCTGTACTCTGCCTCTACTGTAAGAGCTCTACTCCGCCTCTATTGTAAGAGTTTTACTCTGCCTCTATTGTAAGAGTTTTACTCTGCCTCTACTGCAAGAGTTTTACTCTGCCTCTACTGCAAGAGTTTTACTCTGCCTCTACTGCAAGAGTTTTACTCTGCCTCTATTGTAAGAGCTGTACTCTGCCTCTACTGTAAGAGCTGTACTCTGCCTCTATTGTAAGCGCTGTACTCTGCCTCTATTGTAAGAGTTTTACTCTGCCTCTACTGTAAGAGCTGTACTCTGCCTCTATTGTAAGAGCTGTACTCTGCCTCTATTGTAAGAGCTGTACTCTGCCTCTATTGTAAGAGTTTTACTCTGCCTCTATTGTAAGAGCTGTACTCTGCCTCTACTGTAAGAGCTGTACTCCACCTCTATTGTAAGAGTTTTACTCTGCCTCTATTGTAAGCGCTGTACTCCGCCTCTATTGTAAGAGTTTTACTCTGCCTCTACTGTAAGAGCTGTACTCTGTCTCTATTGTAAGAGTTTTACTCTGCCTCTATTGTAAGAGCTGTACTCCGCCTCTATTGTAAGAGTTTTACTCTGCCTCTACTGTAAGAGCTGTACTCTGCCTCTATTGTAAGAGCTGTACTCTGCCTCTATTGTAAGAGCTGTACTCTGCCTCTATTGTAAGAGCTGTACTCCGCCTCTATTGTAAGAGTTTTACTCTGCTTCTACTGTAAGAGCTGTACTCTGCCTCTATTGTAAGAGCTGTACTCTGCCTCTATTGTAAGAGCTGTACTCCGCCTCTATTGTAAGAGTTTTACTCTGCCTCTATTGTAAGCGCTGTACTCCGCCTCTATTGTAAGAGTTTTACTCTGCCTCTACTGTAAGAGTTTTACTCTGCCTCTATTGTAAGAGCTGTACTCTGCCTCTATTATAAGAGCTGTACTCTGCCTCTATAGTAAGAGTTTTACTCTGCCTCTACTGTAAGAGCTGTACTCTGCCTCTATTGTAAGAGCTGTACTCCGCTCTATTGTAAGAGTTTTACTCTGCCTCTATTGTAAGAGTTTTATTCTGCCTCTACTGCAAGAGTTTTACTCTGCCTCTACTGTAAGAGCTGTACTCTGCCTCTATTGTAAGAGCTGTACTCCGCCTCTATTGTAAGAGTTTTACTCTGCCTCTATTGTAAGAGCTGTACGACAAATTTGACTGTTTTGACAATTAAAGGCTATTGTGACAGTGAGAGATTGTTGTGATAGCTAGATGCTGTTGTGACAGCAAGAGGGTTTTGTGGCACCTAGAGGTTGTGTGACAACTAAAGGGCTGTGGTGACAACTAGAGGACTGTTGCGACAACTAGATACTGTTGTGACAGCCAGAGGCTGTGTGACAACTAGAGGCTATTGTGACAATTAGAGGGCTTTTGAGTTGTGACAACTAGAAGGCTGTCTGACAACTTGAGGGTTTTGTGACAGCTAGAGGGCTTTGTGACAACTAGAGGGCTTTGTGACAACTAGAGGCTGTTGTGACAGCAAGATGCTGTTGTGACAACTAGAGAGTTTTGTGACAACTAGAGGCTATTGTGACAACTAGAGGCTGTTCTAGAGGCTGTTGTGATGGTTAGTGGGTTTTATGACAGTGAGTGGGTTTTGTGATGGCTAGAGGCTATTGTGACAACTAGCATGTTTTGTGATTGTGAGTGGGTTTTGTGATGGCTAGAGGCTGTTGTGGTGGCAAGCAGATTTTGTGACAAATAGAGGGTTTTGTGACCGAGTCTGTGTAAATAGATTGCAGTGTGTGTCATTATTAACATGTGCCATGCCAGTAAGTATGGGAGGTCATAGTTCACCATCTCACATGATCACAGTTATGGATCAGGTCTGCATTCTTGTCCCAATGATGTCATGTGGCTACAGCATCCATGTATCTCTGTGCCTCCCTCTTGCTCTTTTCCCATCACTATTGCCAGTTGTCACTAATTTTTCAAGTTTATTTCTTCACATAATGTGCCCAAGACATCTTGAGTGTCTACGTCTAATTTCTCTAATTAATTTATGGTTTTTATTTGTTTCTTGTAGGACTTCCATTAATGTTTCTGTAATGTTTGTACTTCATATTTTATTGTTAAGTCATCCTGTTAAATACCCAAACCATTACATATATTTAACTGTTAAATACCCAGACCTGTACACATATTTAACTGTTAAATACCCAGACTTGTACACATATTTAACTGTTAAATACCCAGACTTGTACACATATTTAACTGTTAAATACCCAGACCTTTACACATATTTAACAGTTAAATACCCAGACTTTTACACATATTTAACTTTATACTGGTAATGTGTCCCGAAACAAATCCCGAAACAACCAAATAATCAACATATTTAACTGTTAAATACTCAAACCTTTACACATATTTAACTGTTAAATACCCAGACTTGTACACATATTTAACTGTTAAATACCCAGACCTTTACACATATTTAACTATTAAATACCCAAACCTTTACACATATTTAACTGTTAAATACCCAAACCTTTACACATATTTAACTGTTAAATACCCAAACTGTTACACATATTTAACTGTTAAATACCCAAACCTTTACACATATTTAACTGTTAAATACCCAGACCTTTATACATATTTAACTGTTAAATACCCAGACTTTTACACATATTTAACTGTTAAATACCCAGATATTAACACATATTTTACTGTTAAATATTCAGACTTTTACACATATTTAACTTTATACTGGTAATGTGTCCCGAAACAAATCCCGAAACAACCAAATAATCAACATATTTAACTGTTAAATACTCAAACCTTTACACATATTTAACTGTTAAATACCCAGACTTGTACACATATTTAACTGTTAAATACCCAGACCTTTACACATATTTAACTATTAAATACCCAAACCTTTACACATATTTAACTGTTAAATACCCAAACCTTTACACATATTTAACTGTTAAATACCCAAACTGTTACACATATTTAACTGTTAAATACCCAAACCTTTACACATATTTAACTGTTAAATACCCGGACCTTTATACATATTTAACTGTTAAATACCCAGACTTTTACACATATTTAACTGTTAAATACCCAGATATTAACACATATTTTACTGTTAAATATTCAGACTTTTACACATATTTTGAAGTGTTGTTTCTATCTTGCTCATATTTTATACATGACAGAATTAACAGCAATTTGTATTAAAACAGAGAGACTTTTCTAACAAACATGTTTAGTTTTATAAACTAAGTACAGTCTTATCTTTTTAACAGTCACACAGAAAGGGAAACAGACTAGTCCTCCTTGTATTTGCTGCTCTTTAATCATTTATTCTAAATGTTGTATTTCAGAAGAATTCACAAGACCAGCTCAAGTATCTGACCCAAGCGAAAATTGAAGTTTCCAAACTGGTTGGTTTTGATGAGGAAACTCAGAGAGTGTAAGTGGTTATATGAGTCCATCTGCTGCTAATGAATCAATCCTTGTTGTGTCTCCAGCTTTGTATATTGACCTCCCTGCCCTCTGACTCTTACTTATCAGGTTTATCCCTTACTGGCACCTGGCCGCCTAGACAGACCATAATTGTGCTTCAACCCATAGAGGGGATCAGGGATGGAGTTATAACTCTTCATAGCACAAAGCCTGGGCTGAATTGTAGAGTTCATGTGTTGCCCATGCAGCATGATCCTTTTCTCGGCCTGCCTAGTTTACTCCAGAGGAAAGGTAACACCAATACATCTGGAACAAGACAAGCTTTGGAAGCTGGATCAGCAAAGCAATGCTCTAACTGTCCACGTTCAAAGCTTTCATCCTAGACCAGTTGCTGACCGAGGCTTAGGTTACATCTTTTTGCACCAAGATAAAGCTTATGCCTCCTTGCACCAAGATAAAGCTTATGCCTTTCTTGCACCAAGATAAAGCTTATGCCCTCCTTGCACCAAGATATATGCCCTCCCAATTAAGCTCCTCCAAATGAAGCTGTTGGCACAATGTAGGGTGTCGGGTTTGGTGAACGCCACTAACAGAAAGCAGGTAGTAAGTACCATTTACTGTCATACAGTAACTCAGTCATATCTGACTGAGACTTGACTGATAGTTTCATCCATACTTCATCCCTAATCTCTAACCAAATGTGTAGCAAGCTCAACCCTACTCTCTAACGCATATGTGCACCAAGTTTACCCCTATTTTTTAGCCACATATATGATGTCGTCAACATGTTCCATGCTGAGTAACACAAGCAAACATGTTCCTACACAAACATCTGTCCTCAGTTCTTGGGCAATGTGGTCAATACCATACCAGCTACCTGTACTTCTCCGGAAATGTCCTGGTAGCCATTGTAGGCAACAGGCCAGGTCAGTGGAACAGAATGTCTGCCCGAGGAGCACCCAGTTTGTCTGCCCGAGAAGCACCCAGCTCATCTACCTGAGGAGCACCCAGTTTGTTTACCCGAGGAGCACCCAACTCATCTACCCGAGGAACACCCAACTCATCTACCCGAGGAGCACCCAACTCATCTACCCGAGGAGCACCCAACTCATCTGCCCGAGGAGCACCCAACTCATCTACCTGAGGAGCACCCAACTTATCTACCCGAGGAGCACCCAACTCGTCTGCCCGAGGAGCACCCAGCTCATCTGCCCGGGGATCACAGCTGGCAGACAAGTGTGCTAGCCACTGCACATTCGTGGCTTCTATATTTTTCAGGCTCTTTTCTCTAATGTATTGACAAAGTTGTTTACTTGATCTCATTTGTGTGCCGAGCTGACTCCCTGCAACATACATATGTATTATACATTAGCTTGAATATATGGTTACATATTTCTCATGTTGTAGACTACTTAAACACTAATAGTCTGCTCTTGCAAAAGATAGGTGCTGAAGACGGAGGCAGCCAGCCAGGAGGCGCACCGCAGAAATCAGGCTGCCACGCAACTACGCGTAATGAAATATGTCGACTACTGCTATATGTTATGGTGCTCGCCCTGCTTTGGACCCCCAGGCAGGTGCAGTGCCGGGCCCTATACCTCGTAAGGGTCTAACCACAGCTACTGGAGGTCCTTCTCATATGTCCTGTGGAGCCAAGGGGTCTGACAATAGAGCATCTGGCAGTACCAAACAAAGACTTAAAATAATGCACTGGAATGCAGAGGGTGTCAACAAGAAAAGAATAGAACTAGAAAACATCTTGGCCCAAGAAAATATAAGCATATGCTGCTTGCAAGAAACACACCTCAACGAAAATATAGCCTTCAAAATAAGAGGCTACCAGTGTTACCGATCTGACCGAAAGGACAGGCGAAAGGGTGGGACACTGACCCTTGTAAAAAATAACATCCCTGCTTCCCAAACTGAAGTTTACATAGAAGGGGCTGAGTATCAGGCACTTAAACTTAAGACAGACAATACAGACCTTCACCTGATCAATTACTACTGTCTAAATGACCGCCCACAGGCACTGGACACACTAGCATTGTGTGTGGCGATTTTAACAGCCATTCGCAGAGCTGGGGCTATGATCACGTGGACCAGAGAGGAGAGAGACTGGAAGACTGGCAAGATGAGAATAGATTCATCTTGATTAACAAGCCATCCGACCCACATACCTTCTACTCGAGATCATGGCACACTACAACTACACCTGACCTGGCTTTTCATTCACCAGACCTGGAGTGGAACATTACACGAATTGTTGGGAAACAGCTAGGTGGCATTTACTATTGGCCAGTCTTTCTAATTGTAGAAAATGAGCTTGTAAGTGAAAGCAGCACTCTCTGGGCAATGTACAAGAATCGCACCAGCATACTGGTTAGAAATCTGAACACTGAGAGGGACATAAATAAAGTAGTTGAAGAGTTTAGGAAATGCATACTACAGGCAGCACGAGAAACAGTAGCCCGTAAATATTATAAACCCTACTGGAGTAGGGAACTGGAACAGTTGCATAATGATGTGGAAGTGTGTAGAAAGCAAGCAGAGGCCAAACCCAGCCAAGAGCACCACAATAAATACCAGCACGCAAAAGCCAAATTTCAAAGGGCCCAGCTGCAGGCTAGACGGAAAAGCTGGCAGTAGAAAACAGAGTCACTGAACTTTGAAAGAGACACAAGGAAATTGTGGAAGCTTATAAAACAACTTAACGATGAGGGTTCAAGGAGAAACTCAAAAATTGCACTACATAAAGATGGAAACATCTTAACAGGAAAGCAAGCAGCTGACCATTTTGCGGACTCATTCACACAAGATAACAATATAGAAATTAGTCCAGAGAAACAACAGGAGATTCGAGAGAAATGGCAACATATAGAACAGAAGGAAATAGTACATGAGGTTATGGAGGCACCTATCACAATCAGTGAACTGGAGCTAGCAATATCAAAACTGAAAATGAGAAAGTCACCAGGAGCTGATGGTATCTCCAATGAAATGATCAGAAACCTAGGAACAGAGGCCAAAGCAAAGCTGTTACAGATCTTCAATAACACCTGGAACTTAGACAGTGTTCCACAAGCCTGGAGAGAAGCAATCATGATACCCCTCCTAAAATCTGTGAAAGATAGTTCCATTGCATCCAGCTACAGACCAATTAGCCTCACCAGCTGTCTCTGCAAAACACTGGAGCGCGTCATCAATCACAGACTGCAGAGGTACATTGAAAGTGAAAACATCCTTGTGTCACAACAGGCTGGCTTTAGGCAGTGCTACTCTACGGAAGATCAGACAACCTACCTCTCTCAAGAAATTGAGGATGCATTCCAAGAGAAGAAGCTGGTGCTTGCGGCATGGATAGATCTGAAGAAAGCCTTTGACAAAGTCTGGAAAGAAGGTGTTATGAAGAAACTGAGAAACTGTAAAGTCAATGGAAGAATGTACATATGGGTGAAAGCATACTTGCACAACAGAAGAGCTCGAGTACAGATAGACGGTCTCAAGAGCAAGAAAGTACTATTGCGTCATGGTGTTCCGCAGGGTGGAGTCTTGTCCCCCACACTTTTTCTAATCTTCATCAATGATCTTGTTGCTAATTTACCCGATGGAATTAAAGCGGCAATGTACGCTGATGACCTGGTTTTCTGGAGCACAAATGAGCATGCATCAGTGGCCACCATATTGCTACAGAAAGCTGTAGATATATTTGTTGCATGGGCGGATAGATGGTGTGTCAGCATAAACACTGACAAGTGCAGCACCACTCTATTTACCCTCTCTCCGAAACAAAAGGCAGGGATCATCCAGATAAATGGAACGCCCCTAAGAGAAGATAAAGAACCAACATACCTTGGTGTAACATTTGATGACAGGCTGATATGGAGAAAACACATCAAAAAAGCTGTAGCAAAGGCCAGAAGGAAAATAGCCATCCTGAGAAAGCTAAGTGGAACCACATGGGGAGCCAGTGGGAAAATACTAAGCAAAGTTTATCAACAGAGCATACGACCACACCTGGAATACGGATCAACTGCGTGGTGTCCAGCATCAAAAACCACAGAACAAGAGCTGGACAAGGTGCAAAATCAAGCTCTTACAGTCATCACAGGAGGGATGAGATCAACCCCTATAGTAGCAATGGAGAAAATGGGGAGGACACAAGCACTGAGAGAACGCAGAGATACAAAAACACCAATACAAGCAGACAAGTTCCTCAGCTTGCCAGGCCACCCTGTGAAGAATCGATTTGAAAACTTAGCTATGGGGCGGTTGAAAAGAAGTAGTTTTATCCACCAGGCCAAACGACTCTACAGAGAAACCACTGATCTTCCCACAGTTGGTATCCCACTGACAACTATTCCAGAGCAAACTCCATGGAAAGATGAACATAGACTATCGCTACAAATCCAGACAAAAGTGAGAGGAATATTTGACAAGGAAGAACAGAACAGTGTACAGAGCAGAACAGCCACTCTCAGCTTCCTTGATGATGAATACCCACAGGATCTCTGGATCCGAGTCCACACAGATGGGTCAGCACAAAATGCTGTTCGAAATGGAGGAGCGGGAGTGTATATAGAATACCCAAATAATACTAGGGACACGGCCAGAGTTCCAACAGGAAAGTACTGCCATAACTATGATGCTGAAATTGAGGCAATCTAGATAGCAATAGAGAAATTACAAAATACCAGCCATGGTTGACAACCTGTGGTGATATTGACAGATGCAAAATCAGTAATAGAGGCACCCCTGTCTGGGAAATTACCAGTTCTAAGGAAACTACTTTCTGAACTTAGCAGTGAGCATAAGGTCACCATACAGTGGACACCATCCCACTGTGGAGTACCCGGAAATGACAGAGCTGATCGATTGGCTAAGGAAGGAGCAAAAGAAGAACAGCCTGATGTGCCCATTACATTCCACCAAAAGAAAAGATTGATCAAATTAGTCAGAAGGCCACCAAACCCTACTCAAGACGACTACCACGTTATGGACAGACCAGAACAGGTCATTATTCTGCGCCTCAGAACAGGACACAATAGATTATGCAATCACATGTATACAAAATTCAAGATTGGTGACTCATCCATGTGCACATATGGTTTAGCGTCACAGACAGCAGAGCACATACTCCAGGACTGCCCAAACTACAACATATCCAGGCGAACTTTCTGGCCTAGAGAGACAACAGTGGAAGATAAACTCTATGGACCGCTGAGTGAACTAAAAAAGACTGTTAGATTCATACAAGAGACAGCATTGCAGTTATAGACATATTTCAAGCGAACGAAAGAAGAAGAAGAAGAAGAAAAAGAAGAAGTGTCTTGTTTTATGTTATCTGCATTGATGATATCAGACAAGTATGTGAATGTCTTGGGTTGTGTTATCTACATTGATGATATCAGACAAATGTGTGAACAATTTCTGTTGTTTTCCTCCTGATTTATCCAGTTACTACATGAGCCCTGGGGATGATCCTCGACAGATGCACTTACACAGGTGAGAGTCCTCTTTTAAACTCATCAATGATGTTACTCTGGACATCTCATCATGGTATTCTGACATCATGGTAAACTTGTCATGACATTCTGACATTAACAGCATGTCATTGTATTCTAACATCCTTGACAATATACCATAATATTCTGACATCATGGTAAACTCGTCATGAAATTGTGACATCAACAATGTGTCATTGTATTCTAACATTCTTGACAATATACCATAACATTCTGACATCATGATAACCTTGTCATGACATTCTGAAATCAACAATGTGTCATTGTATTCTGACATCCTTGACAATATACCATAACATTATGACATCATGGTAAACTTATCATGACATTGTGACATCAACAACATGACATTGTATTCTGACATCCTCAACAATATACCATAGCATTCTGACATCATGGTAAACTTATCATGGCATTGTGACATCAACAACATGACATTGTATTCTGACATCCTCAACAATATACCATAACATTCTGACATCATGGTAAACTTATCATGACATTGTGACATCAACAACATAACATTGTATTCTGACATCCTCGACAAAATACCATAACATTCTGACATCATGGTAAACTTGTCATTACATTCAGACATCAACAATGTGTCATTGTATTCTGACATCCTCGACAATATACCATAACATTCTGACATCATGGTAAACTTGTCGTGACATTCTGACATCAACAACATGTCATTGTATTCTGACATCCTCGACAATATACCATAACATTCTGACATCATGGTAAACTTGTCATGGCATTCTGACATCAACAACATGTCATTGTATTCTGACATCCTCGACAATATACCATAACATTCTGACATCATGGTAAACTTGTCATGACATTCTGACATCAACAACATGTCATTGTATTCTGACATCCTCGACAATATACCATAACACTTTGACATCATGGTAAACTTGTCATAACATTCTGACATCATGGTAAACTTGTCATTACATGTTGAACAATATGTTGTGGTGTTGTGACATGTTGAACAATATGTTGTGACATGTTGTGGTATTCTTGCATCGTGGACAACCTATTTCAGTAAGGACATTACTTCATCATTAGAAGTGTTGTTTTACTACAGTTCATGTACCATTATAATCACATTATCTGTGGCTCTGGGTCAATAATCGGGTCCCTCTGTGTCTCCTATAATTTCTTATTCTCCTCACAATTTTTCTAGCTCCTGATTCTGCTCAGTGCTATTATCTGGCTCATGTATCTCATTATTTTTACAGCTCCTGATTCTGCTCAGTGCTATTTTCTGGCTCATGTATCTAATTATTTTTACAGCACCTATTTCAAGAAAAAAATGAAGATCGTAAACTAATTAGAGTCATTAGACGTAGACAGTCAAAATTCTTTGGGCATGTTATGAGAAGAATTGGAGAATTTGGTGACGACTGGCAAGATTGAAGGGAAGAGACCAAGGGGAAGACTGAGAAGTAAATACCTGGATTTTCTTATAGCTCCTGTATTGCCTAATTATTTTCATAGCTCCTGGTTTTCCTTCTGTAGTTAACTTATGATTTGTTAACTTATGATTTTCCTCTTTGTTATTCTAGCTCCTGATTCTCCTCTTTGTTTCTAGCTCATGTTGCTCTGTCTCTGCTTTCTTTGGTTCCTGTATCTCTTTGATATTTCTGTGACTGTCCTACATCTCTCCTTTGCTCTGTCTCTCGAGTCTTTGGTTCCTGTATCTTTTTGTTATGTCTGTGACTTGTGACTGTCCTACATCTCCCGTTGCTTTGCCTCTGGTCTTTCCTGTGTGTGTGTGTTTTTTTTTGCTTTCTGTATCTCTCTGGTATTTCTAGCTGTACTTCTGAATGTCCTTGGTGCTTCTATGATTTCTATCCGGTATGCCATCAATGTTTCTTTGACTCTTGTCTCCATGGTGTTTCTGTGACTGCTTCTGTGTCTCTGATTCCTGTCTCTCCTTCATGTGTCTCTGATTCCTGGCTCTCCTTCATGTGTCTCTGATTCCTGTCTTTCCTTCATGTATCTCCAATTCCTGCCTCTCTGTCATGTTTCTCTGATTCCTGTCTCGTCTTCATGTTTCTCAGATTCCTGTTTCTCCTTCATGTTTCTCTAATTCCAGTCTCACCTTCATGTGTCTCTGATTCCTGTTTTTCCTTCATGTTTCTTTGATTCCTGTCTCTCTTTCATGTTTCTCTGATTTCTGTTTCTCCTTCATGTTTCTTGATTCCTGTCTCATCTTCACGTGTCTCTGATTCCTGTCTCACCTTCATGTTTCTCTGATTCCTGTCTCTCCTTCATGTTTCACTGATTCCTGTTTCTCCTTCATGTTTCTCCTATTCCTGTTTCTCCTTCATCTCTGATTCCTGTCTTGCCTTCATGTTTTTCTGATTCCTGTCTCTCCTTAATTGTTTCTGTGACTTCTGATTACTCCTCTTTCTCCACAGTATTTCAACACACGGCACCGATCACAATTGTGAAACATGCAAAGTGGATGAGAAGTGTCTGTATAATCAAGTCAGCATGGCCACCACTGGTGACTTCTATGTCTGGGAATGCCTGGGTCCAGGGATACCCAGGTATTCCCTCATGACCAAAGATGGAATTGAAGGTCAGTCGGCTCGACCAGATTATTTCTTCTGTCATATTTCAGGTCTTAATATATTGCCTTTTATGTCAATTATTTTTTATGGTGGTAAACATTTTACTATCATCATTGACATTGAGGTTTCATCAGTTAGGTTGCTAGAATCTTCCTAGTCATGGTCTCATTTATGTTATTCATCTCATCTAGTTAATTACAACATCTCCCCTGCCACTCAACTTGTGCTGCATGTACCTCCATTACAACAGCTCCTCAACTTGTGTTACATGTACCTCCAGTACAACAGCTCCTCAACTTGTGTTACATGTAGCTCCATTACAACAGCTCCTCAACTTGTGTTACATGTAGCTCCATTACAACAGCTCCTCAACTTGTGTTACATGTAGCTCCATTACAACAGCTCCCCAGCTCCTCAACTTGTGTTACATGTACCTCCATTACAACAGCTCCTCAACTTGTGTTACATGTACCTCCATTACAACAGCTCCTCAACTTGTGTTACATGTACCTCCATTACAACAGCTCCTCAACTTGTGTTGCATGTAGCTCCATTACAACAGCTCCTCAACTTGTGTTACATGTAGCTCCATTACAACAGCTCCCCAGCTCCTCAACTTGTGCTACATGTACCTCCATTACAACAGCTCCCCTGCTTCTCAACTTGTGCTACATGTACCTCCATTACAACAGCTCCTCAACTTGTGTTACATGTAGCTCCATTACAACAGCTCCTCAACTTGTGTTACATGTAGCTCCATTACAACAGCTCCTCAACTTGTGCTACATGTACCTCCATTACAACAGCTCCCCAGCTCCTCAACTTGTGTTACATGTAGCTCCATTACAACAGCTCCTCAACTTGTGTTACATGTAGCTCCATTACAACAGCTCCTCAACTTGTGCTACATGTACCTCCATTACAACAGCACCCCTGCTCCTCAACTTGTGTTACATGTACCTCCATTACAACAGCTCCTCAACTTGTGTTACATGTACCTCCATTACAACAGCTCCTCAACTTGTGCTACATGTACGTCCATTACAACAGCTCCTCAACTTGTGCTACATGTAGCTCCATTACAACAGTTCCTCAACTTGTGTTACATGTAGCTCCATTACAACAGCCCCTCAACTTGTGCTACATGTAGCTCCATTACAACAGCTCCTCAACTTGTGTTACATGTAGCTCCATTACAACAGCTCCTCAACTTGTGCTACATGTAGCTCCATTACAACAGCTCCTCAACTTGTGCTACATGTAGCTCCATTACAACAGCTCCTCAACTTGTGTTACATGTACCTCCATTACAACAGCTCCTCAACTTGTGCTACATGTAGCTCCATTACAACAGCTCCTCAACTTGTGTTACATGTACCTCCATTACAACAGCTCCTCAACTTGTGCTACATGTAGCTCCATTACAACAGCTCCTCAACTTGTGCTACATGTAACTCCATTACAACAGCTCCCCAGCTCCTCAACTTGTGTTACATGTAGCTCCATTACAACAGCTCCTCAACTTGTGTTACATGTAGCTCCATTACAACAGCTCCTCAACTTGTGCTACATGTAGCTCCATTACAACAGCTCCTCAACTTGTGTTACATGTACCTCCATTACAACAGCTCCTCAACTTGTGCTACATGTAGCTCCATTACAACAGCTCCTCAACTTGTGTTACATGTACCTCCATTACAACAGCTCCTCAACTTGTGCTACATGTAGCTCCATTACAACAGCTCCTCAACTTGTGCTACATGTACCTCCATTACAACAGCTCCCCAGCTCCTCAACTTGTGTTACATGTAGCTCCATTACAACAGCTCCTCAACTTGTGTTACATGTAGCTCCATTACAACAGCTCCTCAACTTGTGCTACATGTACCTCCATTACAACAGCTCCTCAACTTGTGCTACATGTACCTCCATTACAACAGCTCCTCAACTTGTGTTACATGTACCTCCATTACAACAGCTCCTCAACTTGTGCTACATGTAGCTCCATTACAACAGCTCCTCAACTTGTGTTACATGTACCTCCATTACAACAGCACCCCTGCTCCTCAACTTGTGTTACATGTACCTCCATTACAACAGCTCCTCAACTTGTGTTACATGTAGCTCCATTACAACAGCTCC
The DNA here is from genome assembly GCA_963921405.1 of Cepaea hortensis. NCBI lineage: Eukaryota > Metazoa > Mollusca > Gastropoda > Stylommatophora > Helicidae > Cepaea > Cepaea hortensis. The sequence goes on from OY992879.1 coordinate 56,366,339, forward strand.
TCAACTTGTGTTACATGTACCTCCATTACAACAGCTCCCCAGCTCCTCAACTTGTGTTACATGTAGCTCCATTACAACAGCTCCTCAACTTGTGTTACATGTAGCTCCATTACAACAGCTCCTCAACTTGTGCTACATGTACCTCCATTACAACAGCTCCTCAACTTGTGCTACATGTACCTCCATTACAACAGCTCCTCAACTTGTGTTACATGTACCTCCATTACAACAGCTCCTCAACTTGTGCTACATGTAGCTCCATTACAACAGCTCCTCAACTTGTGTTACATGTACCTCCATTACAACAGCTCCTCAACTTGTGCTACATGTAGCTCCATTACAACAGCTCCTCAACTTGTGTTACATGTACCTCCATTACAACACCTCCTCAACTTGTGCTACATGTAGCTCCATTACAACAGCTCCTCAACTTGTGCTACATGTACCTCCATTACAACAGCTCCCCAGCTCCTCAACTTGTGTTACATGTAGCTCCATTACAACAGCTCCTCAACTTGTGTTACATGTAGCTCCATTACAACAGCTCCTCAACTTGTGCTACATGTAGCTCCATTACAACAGCTCCTCAACTTGTGTTACATGTACCTCCATTACAACAGCACCCCTGCTCCTCAACTTGTGTTACATGTACCTCCATTACAACAGCTCCTCAACTTGTGTTACATGTAGCTCCATTACAACAGCTCCTCAACTTGTGTTACATGTAGCTCCATTACAACAGCTCCTCAACTTGTGTTACATGTACCTCCATTACAACAGCTCCTCAACTTGTGTTACATGTAGCTCCATTACAACAGCTCCTCAACTTGTGTTACATGTAGCTCCATTACAACAGCTCCTCAACTTGTGCTACATGTAGCTCCATTACAACAGCTCCTCAACTTGTGTTACATGTACCTCCATTACAACAGCACCCCTGCTCCTCAACTTGTGTTACATGTACCTCCATTACAACAGCTCCTCAACTTGTGCTACATGTAGCTCCATTACAACAGCTCCTCAACTTGTGTTACATGTACCTCCATTACAACAGCTCCTCAACTTGTGTTACATGTAGCTCCATTACAACAGCTCCTCAACTTGTGTTACATGTACCTCCATTACAACAGCTCCTCAACTTGTGCTACATGTAGCTCCATTACAACAGCTCCTCAACTTGTGTTACATGTACCTCCATTACAACAGCTCCTCAACTTGTGCTACATGTAGCTCCATTACAACAGCTCCTCAACTTGTGCTACATGTACCTCCATTACAACAGCACCCCTGCTCCTCAACTTGTGTTACATGTAGCTCCATTACTACAACACCCCTGCTGCTCAGCGTGTGATGCTTGTTTCCAATAAGCACATGCCAGGGAATCAGAGTATTACTTGGTAAATTGATTGCTAGCTTGTCAATGAGGTTCTTCTCCCAGGACTCTTCATTCACTGGACCTTCATATCATTAGTCATGACCAATCCTGTACTTCTGTATAGCTTGGGAACATTTCCATCTTTCCAAATTTCTCTTAGGACAGCATTATTTAGCCATCTTTCTATAAAGGCACCAGTTCTAACATTCTTAAATGTGCTTCATATATAATGTTCTATATATTGTCTGTCTGGAAATCTGTCTGTCCTATCTGTAGTGACTGTCTGGACATTTGTCTGTCCTACCATTAGTGTCTGTCTAGACATTTGTCTGTCTTACCAGTAGTGTCTATCTGGACATCTGTCTGTCCTACCTGTAGTGTCTGTCTGGACATCTATCTGTCCTACCTTTAGTGTCTGTCTGGACATCTGTCTGTCCTACCAGTAGTGTCTGTCTGGACATCTGTCTGTCCTACCAGTAGTGTCTGTCTGGATATTTGTCTTTCTTACCAGTAGTGTCTGTCTGGACATCTGTCAGTCTGACCAGTAGTGTCTGTCTGGACATTTGTCTGTCTTACCAGTAGTGTCTGTCTGGACATCTTTCTGTCCTACCAGTAGTGTATGTCTGGACATCTGTCTGTCCTACCAGTAGTGTTTGTCTGGAAATCTGTCTGTCCTACCAGTAGTGTCTGTCTAGTCATCTGTCTGTCCTACCAGTAGTGTCTGTCTGGACATTTGTCTGTCCTACCAGTAGTGTCTGTCTGGACATTTGTCTGTCCTACCAGTAGTGTCTGTCTAGACATTTGTCTGTTTTACCAGTAGTGTCTGTCTGGACATCTGTCTGTCCTACCAGTAGTGTCTGTCTGGACATCTGTCTGTCCTACCAGTAGTGTCTGTCTGGACATTTGTCTGTCTTACCAGTAGTGTCTGTCTGGACATCTTTCTGTCCTACCAGTAGTGTATGTCTGGACATCTGTCTGTCCTACCAGTAGTGTCTGTCTGGACATTTGTCTGTCTTACCAGTAGTGTCTGTCTGGACATCTTTCTGTCCTACCAGTAGTGTATGTCTGGACATCTGTCTGTCCTACCAGTAGTGTCTGTCTGGACATCTGTCTGTCCTACCAGTAGTGTCTGTCTGGACATCTGTCTGTTTTACCAGTAGTGTCTGTCTGGTCATCTGTCTGTCTGACCAGTAGTTTCTGTCTGGTCATCTGTTTGTCCTACCAGCAGTGTCTGTTTGGACATCTGTCTGTTCTATCAGTAGTGTCTGTCTGGTCATCTGTTTGTCCTACCAGCAGTGTCTGTCTGGTCATCTGTCTGTCCTACCAGTAGTGTCTGTCTGGACATCTGTCTGTCTTACCAGTAGCGTCTGTCTGGACATCTGTGTGTCCTACCAGTAGTGTCTGTCTGGACATTTGTCTGTCTTACCAGTAGTGTCTGTCTGGACATCTTACTGTCCTACCAGTAGTGTATGTCTGGACATCTGTCTGTCCTACCAGTAGTGTCTGTCTGGACATCTGTCTGTTCTACCAGTAGTGTCTGTCTGGACATCTGTCTGTCCTACCAGTAGTGTCTGTCTGGACATTTGTCTGTCTTACCAGTAGTGTCTGTCTGGACATCTTTCTGTCCTACCAGTAGTGTCTGTCTGGACATCTGTCTGTCCTACCAGTAGTGTCTGTCTGGACATCTGTCTGTTTTACCAGTAGTGTCTGTCTGGTCATCTGTCTGTCTGACCAGTAGTTTCTGTCTGGTCATCTTTTTGTCCTACCAGCAGTGTCTGTTTGGACATCTGTCTGTTCTACCAGTAGTGTCTGTGTGGTCATCTGTCTGTCTTACCAGTAGTGTCTGTCTGGACATCTGTCTGTCCTACCAGTAGTGTATGTCTGGTCATCTGTCTGTCTTACCAGTAGTGTTTGTCTGGTCATCTGTCTGTCCTACCAGTAGTGTCTGTCTGGACATCTGTCTGTCTTACCTGTAGTGTCTGTCTGGACATCTGTCTGTCCTACCAGTAGTTTCTGTCTGGTCATCTGTTTGTCCTACCAGTAGTGTCTGTTTGGTCATCTGTCTGTCCTACCAGTAGTGTCTGTCTGGTCATCTGTTTGTCCTACCAGTAGTGTCTGTTTGGTCATCTGTCAGTCCTACCAGTAGTGTCTGTCTGGACATCTGTCTGTCCTACAAGTAGTGTCTGTCTGGTCATCTGTCTGTCCTACCAGTAGAGTCTGTTTGGTCATCTGTCAGTCCTACCAGTAGTGTCTGTCTGGACATCTGTCTGTCCTACCAGTAGTGTCTGTTTGGTCATCTGTCAGTCCTACAAGTAGTGTCTGTCTGGACATCTGTCTGTCCTACAAGTAGTGTCTGTCTGGTCATCTGTCTGTCCTACCAGTAGAGTCTGTTTGGTCATCTGTCAGTCCTACCAGTAGTGTCTGTCTGGACATCTGTCTGTCCTACCAGTAGTGTCTGTTTGGTCATCTGTCAGTCCTACCAGTAGTGTCTGTCTGGACATCTGTCTGTCCTACCAGTAGTGTCTGTCTGGACATCTGTCTGTCCTACCAGTAGTGTCTGTTTGGTCATCTGTCAGTCCTACCAGTAGTGTCTGTTTGGTCATCTGTCAGTCCTACCAGTAGTGTCTGTCTGTACATCTGTCTGTCCTACCAGTAGTGTCTGTTTGGACATCTGTCTGTCCTACCAGTAGTGTCTGTTTGGTCATCTGTCAGTCCTACCAGTAGTGTCTGTTTGGACATCTGTCTGTCCTACCAGTAGTGTCTGTCTGGACATCTGTCTGTCCTACCAGTAGTGGTGTCTGTTCTACTATTACTGTCTGACAGTTCTACCAGTATTATGTCTGTTCTACTATTACTGTCCGTCTGTTCTACCAGTGATGTCTGTTCTACTATTACTGTCTGTCTGTTCTACCAGTATTATGTCTGTTCTACTATTACTGTCTGTCTGTTCTACCAGTATTATGTCTGTTCTACTATTACTGTCTGACAGTTCTACCAGTATTATATCTGTTCTACTATTACTGTCCGTCTGTTCTACCAGTATTATGTCTGTTCTACTATTACTGTCCATCTGTTCTACCAGTATTATGTCTGTTCTACTATTACTGTCTGACAGTTCTACCAGTATTACGTCTGTTCTACTATTACTGTCCATCTGTTCTACCAGTATTATGTCTGTTCTACTATTACTGTCTGTCTGTTCTACCAGTATTATGTCTGTTCTACTATTACTGTCTGACAGTTCTACCAGTATTATGTCTGTTCTACTATTACTGTCTGTCTGTTCTACCAGTATTATGTCTGTTCTACTATTACTGTCTGACAGTTCTACCAGTATTATATCTGTTCTACTATTACTGTCCGTCTGTTCTACCAGTATTATGTCTGTTCTACTATTACTGTCTGACAGTTCTACCAGTATTATGTCTGTTCTACTATTACTGTCTGTCAGTTCTACCAGTATTATGTCTGTTCTACTATTACTGTCTGACAGTTCTACCAGTATTATATCTGTTCTACTATTACTGTCTGTCCGTTCTACCAGTATTATGTCTGTTCTACTATTACTGTCCATCTGTTCTACCAGTATTATGTCTGTTCTACTATTACTGTCTGACAGTTCTACCAGTATTATGTCTGTTCTACTATTACTGTCCATCTGTTCTACCAGTATTATGTCTGTTCTACTATTACTGTCCATCTGTTCTACCAGTATTATATCTGTTCTACTATTACTGTCCGTCTGTTCTACCAGTATTATGTCTGTTCTACTATTACTGTCCATCTGTTCTACCAGTATTATGTCTGTTCTACTATTACTGTCCATCTGTTCTACCAGTATTATATCTGTTCTACTATTACTGTCCATCTGTTCTACCAGTATTATGTCTGTTCTACTATTACTGTCTGACAGTTCTACCAGTATTATGTCTGTTCTACTATTACTGTCCATCTGTTCTACCAGTATTATTTCTGTTCTACTATTACTGTCTGTCTGTTCTACCAGTATTATGTCTGTTCTACTATTACTGTCTGACAGTTCTACCAGTATTATGTCTGTTCTACTATTACTGTCCATCTGTTCTACCAGTATTATGTCTGTTCTACTATTACTGTCTGTCTGTTCTACCAGTATTATGTCTGTTCTACTATTACTGTCTGACAGTTCTACCAGTATTATGTCTGTTCTACTATTACTGTCTGTCTGTTCTACCAGTATTATGTCTGTTCTACTATTACTGTCCGTCTGTTCTACCAGTATTATGTCTGTTCTACTATTACTGTCCGTCTGTTCTACCAGTATTATGTCTGTGACATATACCGATATACAGACTTGCAAGTATACAAGTGGGACATGCTCACACATACCCAAGCAGGACACGCTCACATGTACCCAAGCAGAACATGCTCGTACATACCCAAGTGGGACATGCTTGCATATACCCAAGTGGGATATGCTCACACATATCCAAGTGGGACACACTCATACGTATCCAAGCGGGACACTCACACATATCCAAGTTCGATACCCTCACACATATCCTAGTGGGACATGCTCACGCGTATCCAAGCGGTACACTCACACGTATCCAAGTGGGACATGCTCACACGTACCCAAGTGGGACACCCTCACACATATCCAAGCGGGACATGCTCACATGTATCCAAATGGGACATCCAGAGACACTTGTGTAAGGCTGACTACACTAAATGTAGCATTGGTTGAGAATCCCCCAGTCTATGTTTCATCATTCTGGCTCTTGTGTGTTTTTAAGTGAAATATTCATCACAAATTTCAATGTTTTTGTTAAATGAAATATTCATCACAGATTTAAGTGTTTTGGTAAATGAAATATTCATCACAGATTTAAGTGTTTTGGTAAATGAAATATTCATCACAGATTTCAATGTCTTTGTTAAATGAAATTTTCATCACATCTTTAAATGTGTTTTTGTTAAGTGAAATATTTGCCACAGATTTCAGTGTTTTTGTTTCTGCAGTGGAGAGACTAGAAAACAACAGTGTGTTTGCAGAGAAAATCGCCAAGAAAGCTTTGCCCTGGATCAAGTATGAGCAGATATCACTGGCAAATGGACAAAGTTAGTAATGGTTGTAGTAGTTCAATTAAGTAGTTTACAGTGGTGTTTGCCCGCTGGGTTGTAGTATTTAAGTGTAGTAATTTACAGTAATGTTTACCAGCTGGGTTGTAATAGTTCAATAGAGTAGTTTACAGTGATGTTTTCCTGCTGGTTTGTAATAGTTCAATGAAGTCGTTTACAATAATGTTTGCCAGCTTGCTTGTAGTAGTGCAGTGAAGTAGTTTACAGTAATATTTGCCAGCAGGGTTGTTGTAGTTTAATGAAGTAGTTTACAGTAATGTTTGCCAGCTCGCTTGTAGTAGTTCAGTGAAGTAGTTTACAGTAATGTTTGCCACCTCGCTTGTAGTAGTGCAGTGAAGTAGTTTACAGTAATATTTGCCAGCAGGGTTGTTGTAGTTCAATGAAGTAGTTTACAGTAATGTTTGCCAGCTCACTTGTAGTAGTGCAGTGAAGTAGTTTACAGTAATATTTGCCAGCAGGGTTGTTGTAGTTCAATGAAGTAGTTTACAGTAATATTTGCCAGCAGGGTTGTTGTAGTTCAATGAAGTAGTTTACAGTAATGTTTGCCCGCTGGATTGTAGTAGTTAAGTGAAGTTGTTTATAGTAATGTTTGCCAGCTGGAATGTTGTAGTTCAATGAAGTAGTTTGCCGTAATGTTTGCCAGCTGGGTTGTGGTAGTTCAATGAAGTAGTTTACAGTAATGTTTACCTGCTGGCTTGTAGTAGTTCAATGAAGTAGTTTACAGTAATGTGTTCCAGCTGGCTTGTAGTAGTTCAATGAAGTAGTTTACAGTAATATGTTCCAGCTGGCTTGTAGTAGTTCAATGAAGTAGTTTACAGTAATTACATCTGTTTGTTTTTTTCATACACTGACTTTAAACTCAAGCATAGTCGACACTTTACTGATGTTTGTGTGCGGGCTAGCTTTCCCTATTACCATTGTCCCACTCCATAAGGTGAACCCACTCCAACTTCTGAAGTACTTGTAATGTCTCCAAGTCAAGGATGAGAAGTCCACATTTTAGTCCAGCCGATTTGTGTAGAGATTGAACCTGCAACCTCACCATCAGCACAGTTTAAGAGCAAACGCTTTTATCCATGCTGCCATGTTGACCTCCATCTCACAGTTGAGTACATCACATCTCACACATCACATCTCACACCTCACATCTCACACCTCACATCTCATATCTCACACATCACATCTCACACATCACATTTCTCATCTCACTCATCATATCTCACACATCACATTTCACACCTCACATCTCATATCTCACACATCACATCTCACACATTACATCTTATACCTCACATCTTATACCTCACATCACACACCTCACATTTCACACATCACATCTCACACATCACATCTCACACATCACATTTCACACCTCACATCTCATATCTCACACATCACATCTCACACATCACATCTCACACCTCACATCTTATACCTCACATCACACACCTCACATTTCACACATCACACATCTCACACATCACATCGCACACATCTCACACATCACATCTTACACATCTCACACATCACATCTTACACATCTCACACATCACATCTCACACCTCACATCTCACACATCACATTTCTCATCTCACTCATCATATCTCACACATCACATTTCACACCTCACATCTCATATCTCACACCTCACATCTCACACATCACATCTCACACATCTCACACATCACATCTTACACATCTCACACATCACATCTCACACATCACATCTCACCATCACATCTCAAACATCACATCCTACACATCACATCTCACACATCACACATCACATCTCACACATCTCACACATTACATCTCACAATTACATCTCACACATCACACCTCACACATCACATCTCACACCTCACATTTCACACATCACATCCCACACATCACATCTCACACATCACACATCTCACACATTACATCTCACACATTACATCTCACAATTACATCTCACACATCATATCTCACACATCACATCTCACACATCACATCTCACACATCACACCTCACATCTCACACATTACATCTTACACATTTCACAAATCACATCTCACACATCACATCCCACACATCACATCTCACACCTCACACATCACATCTCACACATTACATCTCACAATTACATCTCACACATCAAACCTCACACATCACATCTCACACCTCACATTTCACACATCACATCTAACAGTTGAGTACATTATATCTCACATCACACACATCACATCTCACAGTTGAATACATCACATCTCACACCTCACATCTCACACATCACATCTCACACATCACATTCCACACATCACATATCACACATCACATCTCACACATACATCTCACATTTCACATCTCACACCTCAGACATCACATCTCACACAGCACATTTTATACATCACATTTCACATATCACATCTCACACCTCACACATCACATCTCACACATACATCTCACACATCACATCTCACACAACACATCTCGCACATCACATCTCACACAACACATCTCACACATCACATCTCACACCTCACATCTCACACATCACATATCACACCTCACATTTCACACATCACATCTCACACATGACATCTCAGATATGAGTACATCGTATCTCACTCATCACATCTCAGATGTGAGTACATCTTATCTCACACATCACACATCACATCTCACACATCACATCCCAGAAGTGAGCACATCATATCTTACACATCACATCTCAGAAGTGAGTACATCATATCTCACACATCTCATCTCAGAAGTGAGTACATAATATCTAATACGCCACATCTCAGAACTGAGTACATAATATCTCACACATCACATCTCAGAAATTATGACATCGTATCTCACACATCACATCTCAGAAGTGAGTACATCATATTTGACACGTCACATCTTAGAAATTAGTACATTGTATCTAACACATCACATCTCAGAAAAGATCACATTGAATCTTACACATCACATTTGAAGGGCCTCCATGGTGAAGCCATCTGAAGGTTGTGGGTTCATTTCAGACTGTCATTTGAATGTGTGTAATTTTTGCAGAGACTGCTGGGAAGTGACTAACATTCAAATGATTAAACATGTTCTTCTGATCTTGTTGGCATGTTTGTACAGTTGTGACCAGATATTTCTTTGCAAAATTGTGACCTTTTCTGTGTATACAGTTGTAAACGGGTATTTAAAAATTATGTCTGTTTATAAAGTTGCAGCCAGGTATTTTGGGGGATAAAATGCTGCCTTATCTGTTTATAAAGTTGTAGCCGGGTATTTTGGAGGAAAAAATGCCGCCTTATTTGTTTATAAAGTTGTGATGTAATATTGTGACTATTTATTTAGAAAATGATGACTAGGTGTTGTCTGCTTCTGTTTATGGAGTTGTGACCAAGTGGTTTTGTCAAATATGACATATCTGTTTACAAAGATTGAGGTCTGGTCTGTCCACAGAGTTGTGGGGTAAAATGCTGCTGCCCCCGGTGCTAAAAGTGGAGGAGATTTTGACCTACCCTCTTGTACTTCACGTGTAAGTCAATATTCTGCTTGATTCTGTACATTCACATTGCAAGACTGTGTACAAATTCATTTTATCTCTGTGTGTACATTTAATCATGTTACATGGGTTAGTTATCATTTACTGATTTCTCTGACACTGTCCTTGTATACACACATATTTCAACGTACACACTCCCACTGTGTTCGTGCATATTTCCTTGTGAACATACACCTTTGTGCATGTACCGTCTGTACACTCAATCACATAATACACATCCATATATGCTCATATTTCTCTTTACAAGCTTACCTCTGTGTGTGAAAGTGTATGTGAATATGCATACACATGTCTCCTTATATGTACATACATCTCTATGAACAGAACACAATTATTCGTGTACATTTCCCTGAGGGTTACATCATGTAGGAGATTGCCTGCCGGCCAGACTGGCATTTCCCTGAGGGTTACATCATGTAGTGGATTGCCTCCTGGCCTGGCATTTCCCTGAAGGTCACATCATGCAGTAGATTGCCTGATGGCCTGGCATTTCCTTGAAGGTAACATTATGCAGTGGATTGCCTGCCAGCCTGACATTTCCCTGAAGGTCACATCATGCAGTGGATTGCGTAGTATTTATATTCCAAAGTCCCTTGGAGGAAGCTGTTTTATTTCACTGACATGGATTCCCAGTTTGCCCAACCTAAAATGGATACCAGGAAATGTCCTGGGAAGCAAAGGAAGCTGGTGTGACACTGACTGCACCACTCACCACATGGCGATTGGTCTAAATATTTGTGGTTAGCACCACATACCAAATACTGGTTCATTATATCTTACAGTTGCCACAAACAAGGCATTCATTCTGCCACACACATCTTGAAAATGGCATGTTTAACTGGACAGGTATGGTGGCCCTGGCACACAAATGGTCACAGAGAAGTACTCCATTGATTGGCACACGTACATGACCAGCTCCAGGGAGGTGATCTATGCCTTTGTTGACGCAAGAGGCTCCAGTGGCAGGGGAGACCAGTTTTTGCATGCTGTCTACAAAAGCTTGGGAAAATATGAAGTGGACGACACACTCAAGGCTGCAGAGTAAGTATTGCATATGTTTATATCCATTTCTTTCTACATATAAATAAATATGTACGTGCGTGCGCGCGTGTGCTTTTTTTTTCTCTTCCACACACACACACACACACACACGCGCACGCATGCGCGCATGCGCGAGAGAGAGAGAGAGAGAGAGATATCCTGTTCAAAAAAAGAAACGCATAGAGGTCGAAGGCACACTCATAGTGATAATTTTGATATTCAATAACTTTTTAAATGTAATGAGTTAATTGTTCAAATTGCACACAAGAATACCTTAGGGTTCAGACAATCAATTGACAGTTGTTTTGCATCTGGATCATGGGAGCTTTTAGGCATACGGGCTTTCCCGTGAGTATGGTGTGTGGCCTCCTCTTGCATCGATCAGCGACTGGCATCTCCTGGGCATGGTTGCTATCAGACGTCTGATGTGGGCCTGTGGGATGGCTGCCGACTCTTCCTGGAGTGCCTGGAACAGATCATGATGATTGGCTAGGGCAACGTCTCGGCGACAGGCATGTCTATGCAGCTCATCCCACAGGTGCTCAATCGGACTCATGTCTGGAGACAGGGATGGCGAGGGAAGGGTGAGAATGTTCTGGCAGTCAGGGACTTCATGGTCAACCGTGCACAATGGATTCTGGCATTGTCCTGTTGAAACACAGACCTTTGGGTAGCCAAAAGTGGAAAGACGTGGGGTCAAAGAATTTCATTGACGTATCGTGATGCATTAAATGTGAACCAATTGACTCCTTCCGCTGTAACTGATTATTCCCAACACCATTGCACTTCCACCACCGTGCGGTGAAGCTTCATTACCGCAATTGTGGGCAAAACGTTCATTTCACTCATGGTTGATTCTTCTCCGCTGCAACAAAAAGAAAGATTTGTCACTAAACCAGACACATCTCCATTGGTTGTCTGCTGCCCAAGGATGATGCTGCTTAGCCCAAAGAAGTCGAGGTTGGCAATGGCAGCGTGTAAGGAGCCGTCTCTGATGAGTTCATTGTGCCCGATGTTCAGTGTCATGCAGTCTATTATGCAGTCTATTCTGGAGTTTGATCAGACACATGACGTCTTGCAGGCAATGGTTGGGCAGTTGAGGAACCTGTCTCTGAGGTGATGAAGCCGAATAAAGCGATCATCTGCTGCTGTTGTCACTTTGGGTCGTCCACGCGATGCCGGTCTTCAACTGAGCCAGAGGCTTGGAACCAGTGCCAGAGTTGACTGATGGTACTGTGATGCACGTTTAGATGCCTGGCAACCCGACATTAACTTCAGCCTGCATGCAGTCGGCCAATAGCAATGTTCTTTAAATTTATCATTAGAGATGCCAAAGATGTTTGCTCGAAAATGAACTGAATTGTTTTGTGTAGCGTTATCCTTTTATAGGGTTTCAGTTGCGTAGTCAGTGAATAGTGTTCACCCCAAATGTTGTTGCTTTCACGTGCGCACATCATGAGCTGTGATAAAAATTTGGTCATAAACACTATTGACCACTGCATTATAACGATTACAAAAACGAACGCAATTCAGGTCAAAAAGTGCATACGACACTGTAAAGAACATTTTAGGCTGGTTTTTATATACCCTAGCATCAAATTTTACTTACTAACTCATAAAAACGCACCCATAGATAACTATGCGTTACTTTTTTTTAACAGTATTTATAGTGTGTATTACAGCATCAATTAATTTTATAGTGATTTGGATAATGCCTTCAAGAAGTGGAAATACTCAGAATTAAATATAATGGGTGACTTTAATATTGGAAGTCCACAAGATGGATGCGCAGTAGGCAAGTATGGACTAGGGGAACATATTGAAAGAGGTTGCAGACTTGTACAGTGGACAAAAGAGCACATGCTTATTGGAAACACCTGGCATCACAATATCCAGTGAGATTATGGACATAGAGGAGTCCTGACAATAAGATCAGAAACCAGACTGATTACATCCTCATCAACAGAAGATTTCAAAATGCCTTAAAAGTCTCAAAAACTATACCAAATGCAGATTGTTACTGCGACCATTGATTATTTATAAGCAATATACATATGAAATTAAAGGTCAAATATACACAAATAAACACATTTGTCTACGCACTGATGAGTGAGGAGATAAAATATAAATTAAACGTAGAGGTAAAAAACAGATTTGATACATTGTGTGATTTTAAAATTATATTTCAGGCTGTCAGTGACCAATGGGAAATATTGACGAACTCAGTCAGGAAGGCTACAGAAACAACTATCCCACCAATGAAAATGGGACGTAAGACATGAAAGATGGAAAACATCTTAATACTCATGGAAATAAGAAGAAACAACAAAAATAACCATGAAAATATGAATGATTCACGGGAAAATTAGGAAACTGTACAGAGGCAAAAGAAACATGGCTTGAGGAACGTTGCAGGGAAATTGAAAACCAATACACCCGGAATAACAAATTAATGCAGACAGCTCATATCATCACTAAGAAAAGAACACACATCAGTGGGTTGCCTAAAAATCAAAGATGGCAAACATCATAATAGAAAATAAGATTTTAAATGCACGTCAGATCATGTGAAAAACCTTTCTTATGAACCAAGAGAAGAACAATATGATATTCAGAATGATACTGAAGGACCATCAATTTTGAAGATGGAAGTTCATGATGCTGATAACCATATGAAAACTGGCAACCGGGTCCAGACAACATCACAACAGAAATGATCAATGCCTTAGAAGAATATGGAATAGACTAGGTGACCAGACTGCTGAACGAAACATATAATACTGGAGATATACCTCCTGAATTATGTAATTATATATTTATTGCAATCCCGAAGAAATCAGGAGCCTTGGAATATGATCAACATTGAACAATTAGTATAATGAGCCACATCATGAAGATTTTGCTAAGAATTATCATGCAAAGTGTTAATAAGAAAATACAACCCGAAATAGCGAAAGAACAATTTGGGTGCGTAGAAGGCAAGGTAACAGTAAATTCTGTGTATATGCTAGGACCATTAATTGAACGATCTATAGAAGTAAACAAAGACCTACCTCTTTGCTTTATTGATTACACAAAGGAATTTGATAAAGTAAGACATGTCACATCACGAAGCCACATCACGAAGATTCTGCTGAGAATTATCATTCAAAGAGTTAGGAAGAAAATACAACCCGAAATAGGAGAAGAACATGTGGGTTTGTAGAAGGCAAGGGTACAGTAAATGCTGTCTATATACTGAGAACAGTAATTGAACGTTCTATAGAAGTACACAAAGATCTATATCTTTGCTTTATTGACTACACAAAGTCTTTCGATAAAGTGAGACATGTAGACATGATAAGGATGCTTGAAGATCTACAAATTGATGGAAAAGACCTTAGACTTGTAAAAAAAACACATATATTGGAAAAAGTAAGCTGCCATCAGAATTGATAATGATGTAGGTCAATATCAGCCTATTAAAAGAGGTGTGATGCAGGGATGTGTAATGTCTCCAGATCATTTTTCCCTGTACAGTGAAAATATTTTCAGAAATATACAAGATATGGAAGGAATCAACATTGGGGGACGATACATCAATAACATTAGATATGCAGATGATACAGTCTTGATTGCAGACAATGAACAGGAGCTGCAAACTTTAGTAGATGCGGTTGTTGCACACAGTGAACAACTAGGGTTAGAACTTAATATTAAGAAGACACAGATTATGGTTGTCACTGGGAAGAAGGAAATACCACAATGTGATATATGAGTAAATGGGCATATTCTTAAGCAAGTGAACTGATACAGTTATCTCAGCACAGTCATAACATCTGATGGGAGATGCCTTAAAGAGATTAGAACAAGAATTGCCATTGCATAGGTAGCCTTTTGCAAGATGAAAAACATACTGACCAATAAAAAGATATCAATTGAAACGAGAAAAAGAGTGTTGAAGTGCTACATAGAACCTGTACTTTTGTATGGATGTGAAGCGTGGACAATGAGCAGTCAAGCTGATAAACATCTGATGGCTGTGGAAATGTGGTTTCTGAGGAAAATGCAAAGAATACCATAGACAGACAGAAAAACCAATGAGCAGGTCCTTCAAGAAACAAATGAAGATTGTAAACTGATTAGAGTCATTGGACGTAGACAGTCAAAATTTTTTTGGCATGTAATGAGAAGAAGTGATGTAGAGAACTTGGTGATGACTGGCAAGATCAAAGAGAAGAGACCAAGGGGAAGACCAAGAAGTAAATACCTGGATGGCTTGGCCATGTGGCATGGTCGAGACAAAACAAACGAACGAATGAACAAACTTTATTTTAAAAGGGTAACGAATTGGGCACGCAGGCCCATCTTACATTCGGCCCTTTCAATCACTCATCTTTCATTCATCAAATGTGTATGTTACATTTACATAGGGAAAAAAACATTGTCAAATGGATTTTGTAAGCATAAACAATGCATATTACGTATGGTACATTCACATGGGGGGAAAAAAACATTGTCAAATGAAAGTTGTAAACATAAACAGTGCATATGTTGTGAGACACATCCCCCATCCACCCTAACACCCCGCAACCACCCACACATCCCACAACCACCCACACATCCCCCACCCACCACACCCCCCACCCACACACAGAAACATGGAGCTCATCCACAACTCTGGTGATCGAGTGAGATGGCAGAACATGACCGCCCACGCTTATCGGCATGACACATGATGGATGGATGGATGGATGGACACACATACACACACATCTGTGTGTGTGTGTGTGTGTGTGTGTGCGTGCGTGTGTGTGTAAAATGTTTATGTATCTACAGACTATCGGTCATATTCAAGTCAAGAGATTGTTTCAGACATGTTTTAACTCTGTATCCTTGAGATACTCTAGTCATATTCAACTGAACTTTCAGAAATGATTTGTGCCAGATAACTATGACAGTGATGATAATTATGTTGACGTTTTGTTTCCAGGCACTTTGGCAAATTCCATTATGTTGATGAGAGAAACATGGCCATATGGGGATGGGTGAGTACAGAGGCTGTCAGCACACACTGCCTTTATTAGAACTGTATATCTCTCTGGGGCGAGGTGGAAGCAGGAAGGGGGGGCACACAGAGCTGGCTTGATAGAACCAAATATAACAGTGCTTTGTACAAGTGACATCAGCTTGGCATCTAGAGTACAGAAACGTAACAGAAGAAAGTTGTGCTGGAGTGGACTCACTATAGTGATCATTAGAAGGCTGGTGTTGTGCCTTCTCTGTGATTGACATATACTTGGAGTCATGCTGGAGTGGACTCACTATAGTGATCATCAGAGGTCTTGTGTTGTGCCTGCTCTGATATTGACATATACTTGGAGTCATGTTGGAGTGGACTCACTATAGTGATCATCAGAGGTCTGGTGTTGTGCCTGCTCTGATATTGACATATACTTGGAGTCATGTTGGAGTGGACTCACTATAGTGATCATCAGAGGTCTGGTGTTGTGCGACATCTACTTGGAGTCATGCTGGAGTGGACTCACTATAGTGATCATTAGAAGGCTGGTGTTGTGCCTTCTCTGTCTGTCTGTGGTTGACTGCTTGGAGTTATGTTGGATCACTATAGTGATCATCAGAAGACTCATTTTGTGCGTGCTCTGGCATCTACTTCTGGGCCTCATTTATCTCTCTCTTGAGAACGAAAGGACTATTTTCAAAGGGTGTAAAAATTGAGCACGCAGGCCCATCTTACATTTGGCCCTTTCGATCACTCATTTTTTGTACATATTATTTATTGCGCTTGTTACATTCTGAACATAAACTTGCTCAGGAATCATAAACAGCCAAAAAATGCTGGAGTTGACTGCTATGTCCTGTCAAGGATGTGCAACTAACTTCACATTCACATAGAAAACAGTGTCTACATGAGAATGTGCACCAGGGCTTCTGCTCAACAAGCAGGCCACTACAGCAACTGATTACCTTGTGTGTGAAGTTCTGCTGCCACTGTCAAACATCTACAGCCACTGTCAAACATCTGCAGCCACTGTCAAACATCAGCTGCCACTGTCAAACATCTGCAGCCACTGTCAAACATCTGCTGCCACTGTCAAACATCTGCTGCCAAACAACTCTATCTTGTTGATGCTCCACAGCTGCTTTACAAGGACCTATAGATAATGTTAACGAAAGGCTAGGGGTGCAGACCTCAACATATATTAGCTAAAGTTGGATGCCTAGGCTAACACAAATGCTTACCTGGACCAACACATCTCATCAATCAAGATGGGAGATAGTTTCAGGGTAGAAGGCTTCCATAGGAGATAATCTCAGTGGTACACCACATGTTAAAACACTCCCAAATGGTTTGTCAAAGCAGTATCTAAAAGATAACCAATCATCCACATGTTTGGCATTAGCCAACTTCAGTGTGCCTGGCACATTGTATGGGAGTATCATGAACCTGAGACATTAATATGGTCTGAGTGAGAACAAGGAAGACGTAGCACCAACCAAGCATCCTGTCTGGCCAGATGCTGACTGACCAACTGTATCCATGTAGTGGTACCCCAAAGTCACAAGTATGACAAACACAGGCAGTCACAGGTATGACAAAAAAGGCAGTCACAAGTATGACAAACAAGGCAATGTTCACTGACATTAGACAGCTAGAGTGAAAGTCGAGCAAATACGCTTATAATGTATCAAGTGTTGCTAATTGTGTAGAGTGTATATAGTTGAAGTCAAGCAAAGACACTTATGATATATCAAGTGTTGCTAACTGTGTAGAGTGTATATAGTTGAAGTCAAGCAAAGACACTTATGGATATATCAAGTGTTGCTAACTGTGTAGAGTGTATATAGTTGAAGTCAAGCAAAGACACTTATGATATATCAAGTGTTGCTAACTGTGTAGAGTGTATATAGTTGAAGTCAAGCAAAGACACTTATGATATATCAAGTGTTGCTAACTCTGTAACACTTATGATATATCAAGTGTTGCTAACTGTGTAGAGTGTATATAGTTGAAGTCAAGCAAAGACACTTATGGATATATCAAGTGTTGCTAACTGTGTAGAGTGTATATAGTTGAAGTCAAGCAAAGACACTTATGGATATATCAAGTGTTGCTAACTGTGTAGAGTGCATATAGTTGAAGTCAAGCTAAGACACTTATGATATATCAAGTGTTGCTAACTGTGTAGAGTGCATGTAGTTGAAGTCAAGCAAAGACACTTATGATGTATCAAGTATTGCTGTGTAGAGTGTATATAGTTGAAGTCAAGCAAACACACTTATGGATATATCAAGTGTTGCTAACTGTGTAGAGTGTATATAGTTGAAGTCAAGCAAAGACACTTATGATATATCAAGTGTTGCTAACTGTGTAGAGTGCATATAGTTGAAGTCAAGCAAAGACACTTATGATATATCAAGTGTTGCTAACTGTGTAGAGTGTATATAGTTGAAGTCAAGCAAAGACACTTATGATATATCAAGTGTTGCTAACTGTGTAGAGTGTATATAGTTGAAGTCAAGCAAAAATGCTTATGATCTATCAAGTGTTGCTGTGTAGAGTGTATATAGTTGAAGACAAGCAAAGACACGTATGATGTATCAAGTGTTGCTGTGTGGCGTATAGTATCAGAGAGCTTGATCTCCTCCTGTTGAAAAGCAAGAGGACTTCACTGCACCGGGTTTTATCCCCTCTAGCTCAGTCTCTCTGCAGATCAGCTAACCACCTGCCCAGGTGTTTCACAGGGCACACATTCCATGACTGCAGCTACCACCCACAGGGCACACACTCCATGACTGCAGCCATCACCCACAGGGCACACACTCCATGGCTGCAGCCATCACCCACACTGGTCTCCAGAATAACTGCACTGACCATCTAACTGACAGAGGTGTTTGAACATGAACTTCCTGAGCACAAGGTGAATGGCCTGACCACTTCAGCTAGAAGACCCCCCCCCCCCTTTCCCCCTCCTGTTGTATGATGGTAGTCAGGAATTCTTCACACCATGTCTGCATCTGTGTGTGCGTGTCTGCATCTGTGTGTGCATGTGTGCAAAAGGTGGCCAAGCTGGGACAATGGCTTTCTAATAGGTGGGATAGATTACAAGTATGCTAAATAAGACAAAACATCTACATGACAAAACAACTACTTTATTGTATGCTAAATCACATTAAGATAAAATCAAACAGACACATTACTGCGTGCTAAAGTAAAACATACTTAGTTGCATGTTAAAATATACACAGCACAACAAACTGAAGAATTGTTTTACATGTGTACACTTGACTTGGTCAACTGTTAAACACCAGCTGACACCAACACGTCAATGAGAAATGAGATTTGTGTATTTGTTTCAGTCTTATGGTGGCTACCTGACTGCCAGTGCTCTCAGCAGGGGCACCAACACCTTCAAGTGTGGCATCGCTGTCGCTCCTGTCACTGACTGGATTTATTATGGTAACATCAACTGACTGTTTCTTCTGTATCATAAACATCTGCATTAAGATTATCATAAATATCAAGATATCTTCATCATAAACATCTTTATCACAGACATTTTCATCATAAACATCTACATCAGAAACTTCATCATAAACATCTACACTAAGAGTTGTCTTCATCATAAACATCATCATAAACATCATCATAAACATTTATCATAAACATCTTCATCATAAACATCTACACTAAGAGTTGTCTTCATCATAAACATCATCATAAACATTTATCATAAACATCTTCATCATAAACATCTACACTAAAAGTTGTCTTCATCATAAACATCTACACTAAGAGTTGTATTCATCATAAACATCATCATAAACATTTATTATAAACATCTTCATCATAAACATCTACACTAAGAGTTGTATTCATCATAAACATCATCATAAACATTTATTATAAACATCTTCATCATAAACATCTACACTAAGAGTTGTCTTCATCATAAACATCATCATAAACATTTATCATAAACATCTTCATCATAAACATCTACACTAAGAGTTGTCTTCATCATAAACATCTACACTAAGAGTTGTATTCATCATAAACATCTTCATCATAAACATCTACACTAAGAGTTGTCTTCATCATAAACATCTACACTAAGAGTTGTCTTCATCATAAACATCTACACTAAGAGTTGTCTTCATCATAAACATCATCATAAACATTTATCATAAACATCTTCATCATAAACATCTACACTAAGAGTTGTCTTCATCATAAACATCATCATAAACATTTATCATAAACATCTTCATCATAAACATCTACACTAAGAGTTGTATTCATCATAAACATCTTCATCATAAACATCTACACTAAGAGTTGTATTCATCATATCATTTTCAGTTATCTATGACCACAACCAACATATCTGCCCACATTAGATAGATGCTTGTGTCATCTAGGGGATCAACTGGACTATATACGAAGCTATCAGTTATCTGTGTGTATATCTATATATATTAGACACACACTTATGTGTATATGTATATAAAAGATAGCAGCTTGCCTGCCAGCCCAGTGGTTATTGGATGTAGACAATTGTCCTGGATTGACCCCGCCTATAAAGGGTACCAGGACATGTCTGGGGATGTCCAGGTGGCCGGCGTAGTATTAACCACATCAGCCAGAGAGTGTCCGTTGGTCTATACAGAGTCCAGCACCATTTGTCCAGTCAGCCTTAACGGCATGTACATGTCAGTTTATACATTAGATACACACATCTGTCTCGTGTTCTACATAGACATCTACACATTAGATACACATATCTGTGTGATGTTCTACATAGACATCTACTATAT
Organism: Cepaea hortensis; assembly: GCA_963921405.1. Classification (NCBI taxonomy): domain Eukaryota; kingdom Metazoa; phylum Mollusca; class Gastropoda; order Stylommatophora; family Helicidae; genus Cepaea; species Cepaea hortensis. The sequence continues at coordinate 56,387,245 of OY992879.1, forward strand.
TTATACATTAGATACACATATCTGTATGATGTTCTACATAGACATCTACTATATTTATACATTAGATACACATATCTGTATGATGTTCTACATAGACATCTACTATATTTATACATTAGATACACATATCTGTATGATGTTCCACATAGACATATACTATATTTATACATTAGATACACATATCTGTATGGTGTTCTACATAGACTTATACTTTATTTATACATTAGATACACATATCTGTATGGTGTGTTCTACATAGACATTTACTATATTTATACATTAGATACACATATCTGTATGATGTTCTACATAGACATCTACTATATTTATACATTAGATACAATATCTGTATGGTGTTCTACATAGACATCTACTATATTTATACATTAGATACACATATCTGTATGATGTTCTACATAGACATCTACTATATTTATACATTAGATACACATATTTGTATGATGTTCTACATAGACATCTACTATATTTATACATTAGATACAATATCTGTATGGTGTTCTACATAGACATCTACTATATTTATACATTAGATACACATATCAGTATGATGTTCTACATAGACATCTACTATATTTATACATTAGATACACATATTTGTATGATGTTCTACATAGACATCTACTATATTTATACATTAGATACAATATCTGTATGGTGTTCTACATAGACATCTACTATATTTATACATTAGATACACATATCTGTATGATGTTCTACATAGACATATACTATATTTATACATTAGATACACATATCTGTATGGTGTTCTACATAGACATCTACTATATGTATTAACTGGGACATGTCAATGAGAACTGTCTGGGATATGTAGGGAGATATGTATTGACTCAATGAAAACTTCCCTTTCCAGACTCTGTCTACACAGAACGGTACATGGGGTTACCGTCAGGTGACAACCAGCATTACAAGGTTAGTGCCATCTTCTGTATGCAATAGATTCCATAGTGCCATCTTCTGTAGGACCCAGATTCCATAATGCCATCTTCTGTTTGCCCCAGATTCCATAATGCCATCTTCTGTTTGCCCCAGATTCCATAGTGCCATCTTCTGTTTGCCCCATATTCCATAGTGCCATATTCTGTTTGCTCCATATTCCATAGTGCCATATTCTGTTTGCCCCAGATTCCATAGTGCCATCTTCTGTTTGCCACCATAGATTCCATAATGCCATCTTCTGTTTGCCCCAGATTCCATAGTGCCATCTTCTGTTTTCCCCATATTCCATAGTGCCATATTCTGTTTGCCCCAGATTCCATAGTGCCATGTTCTGTTTGCCCCAGATTCTATAGTGCCATCTTCTGCATAAATTCCAAAGTGCCATCTTCTGTTTGCCACCATAGATTCCATAGTGCCATCTTCTGTTTGCCACCATAGATTCTGTCAGAAGTCGGGGTGCCCCACCGGCTAGATGAATGTATTATTCACTGGCGAGCAACCCCAGATAGTCAGAAACTGACTAGGGACAAAATCTATATGGCTGAACTACAGATTAAGCCCTTGAATATCCAACATACAGTCCTAGTGGCTCGTTACAAAATGAAATGAACTGTGCTGAATATTCGCCAAGGAACAGGAAAGAGAAGTTTAGCTGAGATAGATGTTTAAGTCTAAATATATGAATATAGACGACTATTCTCAGTACATGTTTTTCTCCCTGACTGCTCCCTTCCTTGGTGTGTAAGTGAACCCCCACCAATGTACACACACAACACGTATGCACAATTGGAATTAAAAGATAACGACAGAACTATGAGTTACAATACTACAACATTTATTTACTAATCATAATCATAGACATCTGATGGTTCAAGATGAGGATGATGAAATCATATACATATTGATATTGATGACAAACATTACGTAACTTTACTTGTTACTTCATCTATCTGGAACTGTGGTCCAGATCCCCACTCTCCAGTAGACTCAACAAAAGAAAAAGAACAGCTTGCCGGTATTCTGAGATCCTGTCAGTCCTGACACTCCTAGTCAGTAGTCTCTAGTCTTGAGATCTATAACATAGGGCTCCTTGTGAGAGCTTGAAAGAAAGTCAAGAATGTGTTATATCAGTTCTACATCAGCGCAATCCTAATTAAAACATATAACACAAACATATACAATGACCAGTCTGGCCAAGTTTATCTTTCAGCTCGACTGCGTTCACCCTCCTCCTTCTCCCTACTGTCTTTAGTCTGGGACGGGCTTTTCAATGGTCTCACACGCCTGTAATGATTACATTTCTGCCGCCCCATGTCCATGTCGCTAATACAGAAATTCTGTGTCGTACAGCCGCTCCGTCCAATGTTAGTTTAGCAGCTCACCGGGTCGGTAATGGTATTATAATAGTACCGGGTCATCCGGGCTTACAAGCCGTGACCCGTAGCTATGCCAGGTTTCCATGCATTACCGTGGACGCACGCCCACAATACACTGAGAAAGTTTAGCACCATATACCAATTGTGGGTAAGGTCTGTACCATTACACCTCTGCTTCCAACACCATCATTGGCCAATGTGCCAATGCGCAGACAATAGCATAACACTTCATATTGGTAGGTTTGCATATGACAAATCAATATACCAAACATGAAATACACATAAAACATTAATTAAACTAGACATATTATGATACTTTAACATAATAGCATAATGCACTAGTTAGTTTGTAGGGATACGAAATGAGATGTATATACACAAAAAGAATATGTACGAAGCATATTCCTAGCATCGTATATTCATATGAAATTACACATACATACATCCAACATATCCGTAAACATTATATTACTTCAAGATAGACATCTAATGATACTCACATAATAGCATCAGGCATTATTAATGAGTACTAATATTGTATAGCTACAAAATGAGATATACAACAAGTCTAATTGAAGTGACCAAACAGACCAGCTATATTTGCTGAGCTGCCCGGTTTAATCACACTTAGTTACTGCTGTTGTAAGAATTAAATAAATAGTCAGTTGACTATATTCTGTACAACAAATGCACACACCAAAAGGCAACTAGGATAGTGTACAAAGAAATGACAAGCATCTACCAAGACCCCTAAAAGTCTACCCAGACAAGATCTGTCTCACATAAGGCTCTATTTCTCAGAAGAATAACACTTTAAAGCAATATGATATTGAACGCAGAACTTAGAAAGAACACTCAAGTAATCTATGACAATGATAGTTCTTGCAATAACCTAGATCAGATATAGACTGGAATTCAGTACATACACCTAAAATACTTAGTTACTAAGAAATCTACATTTACTCTCTCTTCTCACCTGTTCTGAAGTCAAACTTAATCTAACATACAACAGGCTAGGGACCCTTATTTAAGCTGAGTCTAGCAGACAGTGTCTGAGACACTATTATCTCTTTGGCATTCCCGTCATAAATTCTTCTTATCTCCCGCTGACGGTAATTGCAATTATCCCCGCAACCTGGCCATCACACCTTGCTCCTCTCTGTCTGGTACAGTCTACAGCCCAGTGTTAATTGTCTTATCAGATCTGTTTTCACACATTCCTGAGTCTGCCAGTCAGAGTGGACGGGGCTTAGTTTACAGCCCTGGGGCTATTATCTTTCCCTGGGTCAATGTTGTTCACACCTGGGCGAGTTTCTACCCCTGCTTATCAGGTGTCATGCCTGGTCGGTTTTAATTACACAGTCCATGGCCCCTTCATTGTTGATTCAGCATGTCTGGGTCAGCAGTTTCCCAAGGTGTATACTAATTATCTAGTTGCCATTTTACTTGCCATCTGCAAGCTTACGTCATGGCTAGAGGCTTTTTGTGAATAATCTTACCTCACGACTAGATAATTTTGGAGTAGTGTGATTAATTCATTCTTTCTCAATTTGGCCTCTCAAATTTGGAGACCGAGAAAAATATTCTGGGATGTTAAGGCGGCCAATTCGTGACAGATTCCATAGTGCTATCTTCTGCATGCCATAGATTTCATACTGCCATCTTATGTATGCCCCAGATTCCTTAGTGCATCTTCTGTATGCTGTAGATTTTAAATATATATATATATATGTGTGTGTGTGTGCGTGCGTGCGTGCGTGTGTGTGTTTTTTTTTTGTTTTTTTTCGTTCGTCATTCTCTACATTTATTTATCTACACCTGCTGTCCACTGTGCTCAAATTATGTTAAATTCTCTATACCTGTAAAGTATAACAGCATATGCATATAGTCTGTCTGGCAGTTGGTTGTCCAGCTAATCTAACCACAATCATGTTGTGTACAGCTTTGATTGTGGGTTGTCCAGCTACTTTAACCAGTCATGTTGTGTACAGCTTTGATTGTGGGTTGTCCAGCTACTCTAACCACAATTATGTTGTGTACAGCTTTAATTGTGGGTTGTCCAGCAACTCTGCCACAATCATGTTGTGTACAGCTTTGATTGTGGGTTGTCCAGCTACTCTAACCAGTCATGTTGTGTACAGCTTTGATTGTGGGTTGTCCAGCTACTCTAACCACAATCATGTTGTGTACAGCTTTGATTGTGGGTTGTCCAGCTAGTCTAATCACAATCATGTTGTATACAGCTTTGATGGTTGGTTGTCCAGCTACTCTAACCAGTCATGTTGTGTACAGCTTTGATTGTGGGTTGTCCAGCTACTCTAACCAGTCATGTTGTGTACAGCTTTGATTGTGGGTTGTCCAGCTACTCTAATCACAATTATGTTGTGTACAGCTTTGATTGTGGGTTGTCCAGCTAGTCTAATCACAATCATGTTGTGTACAGCTTTGATGGTTGGTTGTCCAGCCACTCTAACCACAATTATGTTGTGTAAAGCTTGGATGGTTGGTTGTGCAATTACTTTAACATCGTCACACTGTTGGACCCAAACACATTCACTTTCTTCTGAGGACTTGACCACAATTCCCAGAATGCCTATGTACCCAAACATGTGTTTTCCTACCCAGAATGCCTATGTACCCAAACATGTGTTTTCCTACCCAGAATGCATATGTACCCAATCATGTGTTTTCATACACAGAATGCCTGTGTACACAAACATGTACTTTCCTACCCAGAATGCCTATGTACCCAAATATGTGTTTTCCTACCCAGAATGCTTATGTACCCAAACATATGTTTTCCTACCCAGAATGTCTATGTACCCAAACATATGCTTTCCTACCCAGAATGCCTATGTACCCAAACATGTGTTTTCCTATCCAGAATGCCTGTGTACCCAAACATGTTTTTTCCTACCCAGAATGCCTGTGCACCCAAACATGTGTTTTCCTACCTAAAATGCCTATGTACCCAAACATGTACTTTCCTACCCAGAATGCCTGTGTACCCAAACATGTTTTTTCCTACCCAGAATGCCTGTGTACCCAAACATGTGTTTTCCTACCCAGAATGCCTATGTACCCAAACATGTACTTTCCTACCCAGAATGTCTATGCACCCAAACATGTTCTTTCCTACCCAGAATGCCTGTGTACCCAAACATGATTTCCTACCCAGAATGCCCATATATCCCACAAAGATCTGCAATATTGCTGGTTATATTCAATGTATACACAAGCAAGATTTCAAGCATTGAAGCACCAGGGATGGGAAAGGTACTGACATTTGCAGATGATGGCCTTGCATATAGGCAGGGGATGTTTGGGGCAGGAGAGCCTGGCATATGATACCACAACATCCAGCTTAAGAATGGAAGTGGAGGCAGACACTGCGGCTCTCCGCTGGATGGAGAATACGACACACACACACATCGTGATTGTAACTGACTCAGAAAGCATGCTGACGAGGGTGAGGATGGGCAGACTTCGTGCGGAGTGGCTTGCTTCGCTTTGGAGGTCACGGGTGACAAGCATCGCCTGGATCTTTTCTCCGGGGCATGCCGGTGTGCTGGGAAATAAACAGGCGGACAGATTGGCTGGCTCTGCAGAACTTGGTGGAGTATTGATACATGACAAGGCAGACGTGGTTGCGGCCTTGTGGGAGCACGTGCACACCTCGGAGGAGCAAATGGATTACCATGGTCTGGCAAGAATGAGACAACGAGGAGTGATGAAGGGATCTGGCCGACGCTGAACGCTCAAAGGAAAGGCGAGACGGACTTATAATCAGATTGCTACTGGTACTATTAGTGTTGGAACTCTTCGCTGGCTGCTGAGGATGGGGACGGAGCACTTATGGGAATGCCCCGAATGCTGTGATGTCGATTCCTAAATCAATCAATCAATCAATCAATAGGCAGGGGAGAGACAGATGCGCAAATAGCGCAAGATTTGCCTGAGACAGTAAACAAAGTGATCACCTGGTGTACAGAGATTGGTGATGTCATTAACCCAGATAAGGCTGATGTGGTATGGTGCTCTCTCTGGACAATAGAATTCTTAAGGCTGACATCGCAGGCCTGACAACAAAAGGCAAAAATGTTTATAGAGAGTAAGCTGAGGTACCTGGGAATCACCTTAGAAGCAGCTGTAATGAAATCTAAGTAGGGACTCGGTGCGCTGAAGAAAATGTCAGCTACGGACATGAAGCAATGAATGTGAAACTAGAGTGAATACAGAATGAAGCTATGCAAGTGATACTGGGATGCACACTGTGAAACTAGAGCGAATACAGAATGAAGCTATGCGAGTGATACTGGGATGCACAATGTGAAACTAGAGTGAATACAGAATGAAGCTATGCAAGTGATACTGGGATGCACAATGTGAAACTAGAGTGAATACAGAATGAAGCTATGCAAGTGATACTGGGATGCACAATGGTCATGCCAGTAGTGTGTATGGAACACCCCCTGCATGAAGCCATGCACACGGTTAAGGGCCACAGGCTGATCGGAGGAAAATAATGGAGGGCTCAAGCAGAAGACACAATGAGAGAAGTGTGCATGCTTGAGAACATTGGGAGAGAAGAGGAGTGGGTCAGAATGCCAGAGGAAAAATCAGATCCATGCAGGGCCATAATAACATTGGATTGGGAATGCAGGTATTAAACAGGCTGCAATGAATGGGAGGTGCAACAATTGATCCACGACAATTCACACCCAGGTACTTTAATCATCTACATGGATGGTTCTGTGCTTAGAAGTAAAATAAGTGTCTGGGGGTTCGTGGCGAAGATTGGTGGACGGTGTCTGGTGCAGGAGAGCATGACATATGATACCTCATCTAGTCTGAGATTGGAGGCAGAGGCAGTCACAGTGGTGTTCTGCTGGCTGGAAGACAAACAGCACATGCATGTAGAGATTGTAACGGACACAATATGCTGAGTAAGATGCAGACAGGCATGCTTCTGGCAGAGTGGCAGGCAATGTAATCATAACAAATAGAGAGCCTCTGTTGGATCTTTTCCCAGGACATGTTGGTGTGGTGGGAAACGAGCAGGCAGACAGACTGGCTGCACCACTGGGTGGGGTAATGGGGCATAATAGGACAGACTGGTTGCACCACAGGGTGGCATAATGGGGCATGATAAGACAGATGTCATTGTGTGTATAGTGCAGAAGAATGGGTAGATCACTGGAGAGAATGGTGCTGCAGGGAGTGACCAGAGGATCTGGCCGACACTCAGAAAAGAAGGCTAAACGGACATGTTAACAATTAGGAGCATTCATTTGAAATCCCTTCATTCTGCACCGCATTTAATTGCTTACGTTCAACATGGTCATATGATAAGTACTGACCAATGAATAAAAGAGCATGTGCTTATCGTCCCATGATGCATAGGTTCTGTTTCTGACCATTGAGAAAATGGCCGGGTTGATCCAAAATCCGTCTCAAAGAGCGGTGATTCAGTTTCTTTCATTTGAAGGATGTCGACCAGTGGACATTCATCAAAGAATGCAGGTAGCGTATGGTAACAAATGTGTGTCGAAGACAACAGTGACATACTGGGCATGAGTGTTTAAGAAAGGACAGTTCACGACAGATCTTGGACGGCCGGGTCAAGCGCATATTGTTGCAACAGAAAAAACCATCGCCAAAATTAATGCAGCAGTACAGATGAACCATTGTCAAAGCATACATTCACTAGCAAAAGAATTTGATGTGTCAATTGGGACAATTCAAAAGGTCGTCGTAAGAAACTGCAATATCGGAAGGTGTGTTCACAGTGGATACCATGGATGTTGACCGACCACCAAAAAGAGGAATGCATGGGATGGTGTTTGAACCACTTGCTGCGTTACAGAGTGGAGGGTATAGTGTATAGTGGTAGGCGATGAATCATGGTGTCACCACTTTGAGCCGAGCAGCAAAAGAGAGAGCATGCAATGGAAGCATGCTGGATCACCAAAGCCAAAAAATTCAAGTTACAGGTTTCCATTAGTAAGGTTATGCTGAGCGCATTTTTTTAACATGAAGGGCTATTGTTGGCCGACTTTAAAGAACCTGGTGTCAACATCAACTCTACCGACTACTTGCAAACACTAGACAAGCTGAAAAAAACCATGAAGAATAAACGACCCGGCATGCTTTCTCGCGATGTGACTTTGTTGCACGATAATGCTTGTCCACATGTTGCAAAGATTGTGCAGGAAGCATTAGTTTGGAAGAAGTGGGAAATTCTGCAACATCCAGCCTATAATTCTGATTTGTCATCATGTGGGTTTCATTTGTTCGGACCTCTTAAAAAAGCTCTCAAGGGGCAATGATTTCACATAGATGCAGACGTAATGAACGTGGTAAACACTTGGTTCAGTGAGTAACCACAATATATTTTTGCGGATGGCATTCGCTGCCTACCTAAGCAATGGGATGCTTGCCTGGATGCCTACGGTGATTTCTTCTGACCAACCCATGATGCATAATTCATTCAAAATGAATGCTTTGTTTAATTCTACCACACCTGTTAATGTTTCTTTCATGCTTTTGTAATAAAGTCATTGGAACAGGTTTCAAATGAATGACCCTTATATTACAGGTACCATTAGTATTGAGATAATTCTCTGGTTGTTGAAGATGACGTAGCACATATGGGTCAAGTGCTATGATGTGGGTTCTGGACTCAACTCCTCTCTAGAATGCCCTTACCTGCCAATGTTTTCCTGCTAAGAAAGTCCACGTATGCAAACATGGTATCTTCTCAGAAAACAGAGCCCAGAAAGACAGTGTATGCAAACATGGTATCTTCTCAGAAAACAGAGCCCAGAAAGACAGTGTATGTAAACACAGATCCTCTTCCAGAACAGCCATGTAATCAGCAATCTATTGTCTTCCCCAGAATGCCAATGTTTCCCAACATGCTATCAACTTCCGCAAGTCCCTCTTTATGCTGATCCATGGCACTGCTGATGGTATGTACTTGTGTCCTCCATGTCTGTCAACAATTTCTCTGACATGATTGGATGTACTTGTGCCCTCCTTGTCTGTCAGCTTCTCTGACATGATTGGATCTACTTGTGTCCTCTGTGTACTTGTGGATGTACTTGTGTCCTCCATGTCTGTCAACAGCTTATGACATGATAGGATGTACTTGTGTCCTCCATGTCTGTCAATATCTCTGACATGATTGGATGTACTTGTCCCCTCCTTGTCTGTCAGCTTCTCTGACATGATTGGGTCTACTTGTGTCCTCTGTGTACTTGTAGATGTGTTTGTGTCCTCCATGTCTGTCAACAGCTTATGACATGATTAGATATACTTGTGTCCTCCATGTCTGTCAATATCTCTGACATGATTGGATGTACTTGTGTCCTCCATGTCTGTCAACAGTTTATGACATGATTAGATATACTTGTGTCCTCCATGTCTGTCAATATCTCTGACATGATTGGATGTACTTGTGTCCTCCATGTCTGTCAACTACTTCTCTGACATTATTGGATGTACTTGTGTCCTCCATGTCTGTCAATATCTCTAACATGATTGGATGTACTTGTGCCCTCCTTGTCTGTCAGCTTCTCTGACATGATTGGGTCTACTTGTGTCCTCTGTGTACTTGTGGATGTATTTGTGTCCTCCATGTCTGTCAACAGTTTATGACATGATTGGATGTACTTGTGTCCTCCATGTCTGTCAACAGCTTATGACATGATAGGATGTACTTGTGTCCTCCATGTCTGTCAACAGCTTATGACATGATAGGATGTACTTGTGTCCGAAGTGTCTGTCAACAACTTCTCTGGCATGATTGGATCTACTTGTGTCCTCCATGTCTGTCAATATCTCTAACATGATAGGATGTACTTGTGTCCTCCATGTCTGTCAACAGTTTATAACATGATTAGATATACTTGTGTCCTCCATGTCTGTCAACTACTTTTCTGACATGATTGGATGTACTTGTGTCCTCCATGTCTGTCAATATCTCTAACATGATTGGATGCACATGTGTCCTCCATGTCTGTCAACAGTTTATGACATGATTGGATGTACTTGTGTACTCCATGTCTGTCAATATCTCTAACATGATTGGATCTACTTGTGTCCTCCGTGTCTGTCAACAACTTTTCTGACATGATTGGATGTACTTGTGCCCTCCTTGTCTGTCAGCTTCTCTGACATGATTGGGTCTACTTGTGTCCTCTGTGTACTTGTGGATGTATTTGTGTCCTCCATGTCTGTCAACAGCTTATGACATGATAGGATCTACTTGTGTCCTCCATGTCTGTCAACTTATCTGACATTATTGGATGTACTTGTGTCCTCCATGTCTGTCAACTTATCTGACATTATTGGATGTACTTGTGTCCTCCATGTCTGTCAACTTATCTGACATTATTGGATGTACTTGTGTCCTCCATGTCTGTCAACAACTTCTATTACATGATTGGATGTACTTGTGTCCTCCATGTCTGTCAACAGCTTATGACATGATAGGATGTACTTGTGTCCGAAGTGTCTGTCAACTACTTCTCTGACATGATAAGATGTACTTGTGTCCTCCATGTCTGTCAATATCTCTGACATGATTGGGTCTACTGGTGTCCTCCATGTCTGTCAATATCTCTGACATGATTGGATCTATTTGTGTCCTCCATGTCTGTCAATATCTCTGACATGATTGGGTCTACTGGTGTCCTCCATGTCTGTCAATATCTCTGACATGATTGGATGTACATGTGTCCTCCATGTCTGTCAACAACTTCTCTGACATGATTGGATGTATTTGTCCCCTCCTTGTCTGTCAGCTTCTCTGACATGATTGGGTCTACTTGTGTCCTCTGTGTACTTGTGGATGTATTTGTGTCCTCCATGTCTGTCAACAGCTTATGACATGATAGGATATACTTGTGTCCTCCATGTCTGTCAACAGTTTATGACATGATTAGATGTACTTGTGTCCTCCATGTCTGTCAATATCTCTGACATGATTGGATGTACTTGTGTCCTCCATGTCTGTCAACTACTTCTCTGACATGATAAGATGTACTTGTGTCCTCCATGTCTGTCAACTACTTCTCTGACATGATAAGATGTACTTGTGTCCTCCATGTCTGTCAACAGCTTATGACATGATTGGATGCACTTGTGTCCTCCATGTCTGTCAATATCTCTGACATGATAAGATGTACTTGTGTCCTCCATGTCTGTCAACAGTTTATGACATGATTAGATGAACTTGTGTCCTCCATGTCTGTCAATATCTCTGACATGATTGGATGTACTGTGTCCTCCATGTCTGTCAACTACTTCTCTGACATGATAAGATGTACTTGTGTCCTCCATGTCTGTCAACAGCTTATGACATGATTGGATGCACTTGTGTCCTCCATGTCTGTCAATATCTCTGACATAATCAGATGTACTTGTGTCCTCCATGTCTGTCAACAGTTTATGACATGATTAGATGTACTTGTGTCCTCCATGTCTGTCAATATCTCTGACATGATTGGATGTACTTGTGTCCTCCATGTCTGTCAACAGTTTATGACATGATCAGATGTACTTGTGTCCTCCATGTCTGTCAACAGTTTATGACATGATTAGATGTACTTGTGTCCTCCATGTCTGTCAATATCTCTGACATGATCAGATGTACTTGTGTCCTCCATGTCTGTCAACAGTTTATGACATGATTAGATGTACTTGTGTCCTCCATGTCTGTCAATATCTCTGACATGATTGGATGTACTTGTGTCCTCCGTGTCTGTCAACAACGTCTCTGATATGATTGGATGTACTTGTGTCCTCCATGTCTGTCAATATCTCTAACATGATTGGATGTACTTGTGCCCTCCTTGTCTGTCAATATCTCTGACATGATTGGATGTACTTGTGTCCTCCGTGTCTGTCAACAACTTCTCTGATATGATTGGATGTACTTGTGTCCTCCGTGTCTGTCAACAACTTCTCTGATATGATTGGATGTACTTGTGTCCTCCATGTCTGTCAACAGCTTATGACATGATATGATGTACTTGTGTCTTCCATGTCTGTCAATATCTCTGACATGATTAGATCTACTTGTGTTCCATGTCTGTCAACTACTTCTCTGAAATGATTGGATCTGCTTGTGTCCTCCATGTCTGTCAACAGCTTATGACATGATAGGATGTACTTGTGTCAACATTGTCTGTCAACTTATCTGACATGATTGGATCTACCTGTGTCCTCCATGTCTGTCAACTACTTCTCTGAAATGATTGGATCTGCTTGTCTCCTCCATGTCTGTCAACAGCTTATGACATGATAGGATGTACTTGTGGCAACATTGTCTGTCAACTTCTCTGACATGATTGGATATACTTGTGTCGTCTTTGTCTGTCAACAGCTTCTCTAACATGATTGGATGTACTTGTGTCCTCCATGTCAGAAAGTTTATGTCTAATCACTATCAACTCCTAGCCAACCCTTGTATCCATTGAAATAGAGTGGATAATATATTCACATGTATTGATCAGCACTTGTGAATATATTATCCACTTTATTGGATAATATATTCACATGTATTGATCAGCACTTAGAGACAATGGCTATGGCCACCGACTAGTACAGTCACTGCCCAGAAGGAAAGCAATGGCAAACTACATTCTGCAAAACTTGCCAAGAAACCATAACAACTATGACAGAAAACATAATAAGAAAGGGATCTGGTGGCGACACCCCCAGGGCAGGCAGATCAGATAACACTGGGGAAGAGTGTGACACAGGGACCAGTACTATTAATTGTGATGACGGAGTTAATCCTGACTGTGTTACGAAGGAAATCCCCTGTGTCAGACTAAGAAAAAGAGTGAGAATAGGAACGTGGAATGTGAGAAGTCTGTATGAGGGGAAGCTTTAAGTAGTATGTGATGAGATTCAGAGGTTAAATATTCAAATTTTAGGAATTAGTGAACATCGCTGGAAAGGCAAGGGACATTTTACAACTGAAAATGGAAGTCTTTTCATTTATTCTGGTAGAGATGTTGGAGGCCAGAGTGGAGTGACATTTTGTTTGGATAAAACAACTGCAAAAGCTTTAATGGGATATAACCCAGTTAGTGATAGAACCCTCACTATTAGACTTAAAGGCCGTCCAAAAAAAACCAATACTCGTACAGATATATGCGCCTACTTCAACAGCAGAGGAGGACGAAATTGAAGATTTTTTACAACACACTGCAAGACACATTAAATATGATTGGTCATAATGATATAGCAATAATACTGGGAGATTTTAATGCAAAAGTAGGTACAGGAAGAGCTGAAAATGAGAGACACGTTTTAGGAAAATTTGGATTGGGAAACAGAAATGATGCAGGTGACAAATTAATGGAATTTTGCACAGAAAATGAGTTAATGATAGCCAACACACTTTTTAACCAACACCCAAGAAGACTTTTCACATGGAAGTCCCCGGACAGTATTACCAAAAATCATATAGATTATATTTTAATACAAAGAAGTTGGAGATCAAACATAACATCTGCAAAAACCCTACAAAATGCAGATTGATACAGATCATCAGTTATTAGAAGCAGATCTGAAACTAAAACTCAAAAAGCTTACCCGAGGACCAAGGCCACTTCGTTTTGATCTCACAAAAATACCAGATGCATACAACATAGAAGTTAGGAATCGTTTTGGGGTCTTGATGTCTGTACAAGAGGAAATGACACCTGATGAACTGGCAGTACAAGCTAGAGATATCTTGATAACTGCAGCCAAAGATTTAATTCCGACCAAGAAAAAGCAACTTAAGCCATGGATTACATCAGACACGTTAGAATTAATAAAACAATGAAGGGAACTGAAACAGAAAGGAGGTGAATCCAATAACAGCAGGATGAAGTATAAATCTTTAACTCGAGAAATAAGAAGGAACACAAGAAAGGACAAAAATCAATATATACAAGATTGCTGTACCAGAATAGAGCAATATCATAAGACTGGAAGAGATTACAAAATGTTCAAAGAAATGAAGTTATTGACAAGAAATGTTCAACCTCAATTGAATGTTATCTGTTACCGAGATGGGAAATACCTTAACAGAATCTAGACAAATTCTAGAAAGATGGCAGGAGTATTGCAGTGGAATGTATGATATGAGTGACAGTGAGGATATGAATGAGATACATGAGCCAATGACAGAAGAGACAGAACCTGAACCCTCATTAGACGAAATTGCATGGGCAATAAAGAACCTGAAGAATGGTAAATCACCTGGATGTGATGAGATATCAGCTGAGCTAATTAAAGCGGGAGGAGAAGAAAGCATACAAATCTATCATGCATTATGTAAAAAGATATGGAAATATGGTATATGGCCAAAAAATTGGAAAAGAACTATCTTCATTCCAATACCAAAAAAGGGCAACCTGAAATTATGCACCAACTAAAGAACTGTTGCCCTGATCAGTCATGCAAGTAAAACTCTACTAAAAATCATAATGGGAAGACTTCGTAAGAAAATGGAAGAAGAAATTAACGTGGTTCAAGCTGGATTTAGACAAGGAAGAGAAACAAGAGATCACATTCTCAATATGCGTTTAATAATAGAGAAGTGCAGAGAATTTAATGTAAACCTATTCTCATGGTTTGTGGATTATTCAAAGGCATTTGACTGTGTACAACATCAGAAACTTTGAGAAATCATGAGGAATATGGGTTTTCCACCACATATAATACAACTCACAAGAATGCTCTATCTAGACCAACAAGCAGCGGTTAGAATAGATGGCGAGACATCAGATTGGTTTGACATCAAGCAAGGAGGGGATGTGTGCTGTCCCCATATTTGTTTAACCTGTCATCATCATCAAGTGCCGTGCCGGCTGGCGTAGGCGTTCATGGCTCTCCATAGATCTCGGTCTTTGGTTTTCTGGATCAACTCTGCTGCTGATATTCCTCCATGCCACCGTCTCAATCCATCCAGCATCATTTCTCTTGGTCTGCCTCTGCCTCTCTTCCCCTCGATCTTTCTCCAATGCCTCTCTTCTCATCACGTGACCGAAGAAAGATGTTTGTCTCTGTCTTATTGTTGTATATAATGTTCTAGTTTCATTAGCCTGTTTCAGGCAGTCGTCGTTAGTTACTCTGGCAGTCCATGGAATTCGCAACATTCGTCTCAGGAACCACATCTCTGTTGCTTCTAATTTCTTCTTAATTTGTTCATTTACATTCCAAGATTCACTGCCATACAGCAAAACTGGTTCTACATAGCATTTCAGCACTCTCTTTCTTACACTCAGTGATAGTGACTTATTGCATAAGATACTCTTCATTTTCTGAAATGCGGCTTTTGCCTGCCCTATTCTGTTCCTAATCTCTGTTGTACATCTTCCATCTGATGTTATAACTGCCCCTAGGTATCTAAAATTATCCACTTGGTTAAGGATTTTCCCTTCTATTTCTATGTCACATTTTGGTGTCACCATTTTCTTTGATATTACCATTGTTACTGTTTTCTTGATATTCAAGGAGAGTCCTTTCCTTGCACTCTCTGTTACTACAACGTCTAATAATTGTTGTAGGTCTGTTGAATTATCCACCACCAATACTGTATCATCTGCATAGCGTATATTATTTATATTATAACCTCCAACTAGTATTCCTGGCATCTCTTTGATCTCTCTCATTATTACTTCGCTATACAGGGAGAAAAGATCTGGTGATAAGACACACCCTTGTCGTACTCCTAGCTTTATCTGTTCGTAATTACCCTCTTTATTTCCCATTTTAATTGCTGCTACTTGGTTCCAGTAAATATTCTTTATTATTCTTAAATCTTTTCCATCAATGTTGATATCTTCCAACATTTTAATCAGTTCATCATGTTTTACTTTATCAAATGCCTTAGTATAATCTATGAAGCACAAATATATGTCTTTCTGTTTCTCTATTGACCTTTCTATTAGTGTCCGTAATGTATAAATTGCATTGTTTGTGCCCTTTCCTTCCACAAATCCATACTGTTCTTCACTAATTTCCATTTTTATTTTCTTTTTGGTTCTTCTCATTATGATTCTGAGTAGAAGCTTAGTCCTGTACGCCGAAAATATATTGAGAAATGTGAGAGATAATATAAATAGGGAGCTATATGATGCCCTAAATATCGGTGGTCTTGACATACCAGAGATTCGGTATGCTGATGATACAGTATTGCTATCCACAACACAGACAGGTATAGAAAACCTAATAGCCTCAACCCAATTGAATAGTGAAAATCACAACTTGTATCTTAACATTGCAAAAACAAAGATAATGCATACAGATAAAACCACTATGGAGAAAGAAGTATATGTTAATGAGGAAAAATTGGAGGTGGTGGAACATTTTGAATATCTTGGGTCATTGATTACCAACAACGGTGACACAATGAAAGAAATTAAACGATGACTATCAATTGCTCTTCAAAGACTAAAACAACTGAATAAATTATGGAATGGGACAGACAGAACTACAAAAATTAAATTTTTAAGAGCATGCATCTTTCCCATATTGCAACATACGCCTGTGAGACCTGGACACTTACTAAACAAGCTGAACAGCGCATAAATGCCTATGAATATAAATGTTATAGATGAGTTTTAAGAATATCTTGGGTAAAGAAAACAACAAATGCATCAATATTCAAGAGCTGAATATTGAAGAAGGTTGGCTATTAAAGAGGATAAAACAAAGAAAATTGAAATATTTTGGTCACTTGAAACGTCATGAAAGTTTGGAGAGAACAATAATGGAGGGGTATATGCCTGGGAAGAGAGGAAGAGGAAGGCCAAAGAGAAGATGGGTGCAGGATGTGGCGGATGATCTCCAGATGGGTGTATCGGACGCGGGACATCTTGCTTATGATCGAGAGGTTTTCCGGAAGGTTGTTATGGGAGCGAGGTTCTGCAAAGGACATGCTACTGAATGAATGAATGAATGAATTATCAGTACTGATTGTGAGGGAAGGAAAGAATTAGAATTCAGAGGAAACACTAGACACTATAACAATGGAAGCTGTAGGTGTGATGTTGACTGCCTTACTGAAGGAACAAATTTACTGCTGCTCAGAGCCAAATAGACACCTATAAACAGATGTCATTTTATCTGAATGTGAACACACAATGATTGAATGTGGACATGTGAACACACAATGATTGAATGTGGACATGTGAACCCACAATGATTGAATGTGGACATGTGAACCCACAATGATTGAATGTGGACATGTGAACCCACAATGATTGAATGTGGACATGTGAACCCACAATGATTGAATGTGGACATGTGAACCCACAATGATTGAATGTGGACATGTGAACCCACAATGATTGAATGTGGACATGTGAACCCACAATGATTGAATGTGGACAAGAGAACCAAGACCAAGTATTAGGCTGTTATGCTGGATCTAGTATGTGACAAACATTTACAGAATAGATATGAATAGCAGAATGGAAACAACCAAACATATCAGTTGCTGAGGCCACACATATTTATGTAGTCCAGTTTGTGCTCTAATCTCTTCTTCTTTCATGCCCTCACTAAGAGTGCTGATCATTACCTGTCTAGATTTTTTTTTGTGTAGGCACAAAAATTGTATGTGTTTGTAACATATAGAAAGACATTGTAACATTGATGGAGAGATCTTGTGACTATATATCTTTGATTGGTACGAACAATTATGTAGCCAAAATTTCCTAAATAAAAATATCTGATGTCTCCTCATCAATAGAAATATCTGAAATCTCAAACAATTGTGTACCTTAACTTCATACATAGAAATATCTGATGTCTTCTCATCAATAGAAATATCTGATGTCTCCTCACCATTAGAACAAGTGCACATTTCACATGTCTAAAGCTTTGAAAGAAAGAAATGTTAGTGTTTGTGTGGTTTCTGTAACTTTGTTTACCACCAATAGTTTGTAAGAAAGCTTGACGGTAAAGAGATAGTCCAGATGATATAAATCAATTCACACTAATTGTCATGAATATAGTACCAGAATATGCAAATGCACATGTCACTTCTACTGAAATGTGCCTGTCGTGATCAGGATGGTGGTATATACATATCACTCACACTCAGATGCCGGCCTCTACAAAGCAAGGACCAAAATTAAGAGGGTACTGATCAGAGAGTTGCTGTTTGCAGATTCCGCCTCAATTACGACCCATTCTGAGGAAGAATTAAGTCTGCTATCTGCATTCTCCGATGCTTGTTATGAATTTTGTTTAACAATTAGCAAAGAGAAGACAGATTATTTCACAAGGTGCACTTGGGGTACTATCAATCTTTATTATACCAACGTCACATACTTTTTATGTACACATTTTTCTCCATGTTTAGCCTTGTTTATGTTTACAACATTCATTTCACAATGTTTATTTTTCTTCCTATGTAAATGTATAATGCTCTTGATGAACGAAAGACGAGTGATTGGAAGGGCCGAATGTAAGACGGGCCTGCGCGCCCAATTTGTGACCCTAATAAAGTTGATTTGATTTGATTTGATTTGATTTATTAACGACACCGAACTTGAAGATTGGAGACCATTTTATATATCTAGGATCATAGGTAAACAGTAACTTATTGCTAGATCAGGAAATTAACATCAGGATTGGTTAAGGCAGCAACAACAATGAACAGGTTTAACAAAAAGAGTCTGGGAGAATAGGAAGCTTATTGCCAAAACAAAAGTCCTTGTCTATCAAGCCTGTATCCTTAGTACTTTTCTTTATGGCAGTGGAGCCTGGTCAATTTATACCAAGAGAAACGTTCAAACAGCTTTTATATGCAGTGTCTGCGAAGAATACTTGGTATTAAGTGGCAAGACAAAATCACAAATACTGAAGTATTGGAAAGATCGGGTTGTGTGACGGTTTGTTCCGTGATCAGTTTTCATAGACTTAGATGGATAGGACACATTAGGAGAAAAGATGATGGTAAAATACCAAAGGACATCTGTTTTGGTGAATTTGATGGGTAAAAGATCTCGGGGTTGGCTTCTGCTATGATACAAAGATGTGTGAGAGCGGGACATGATTGATACAGGCATTGATATTGCACCTTGGGAGCAAGTCGCTGTTGATTATGTTACATGGTGGGCAACGATTAGAAATGGAATAAAGACAAAGGAGAAAATGATTGCAGATAGGTCACACACAGAGCACGTGCGACATAAGATGGTGCGTGAAGGTGAAAATCTTGTTTTTTAGCAGAATGTAACAAACTATTGATTGTCAAGATGGCAAGATGCCAGTATCCAGTACCAGAAGGAAACAATAAGGCAATGTACTAAACAACAGAGATGAGAAGCGCATTTTAACATGGAGTATATGCAGTACAAATGATGATAAGCATAACTTTGAGATAATATCAGTTGTACTGCATGTGTCCTCCACCAGATAACGTGCACTTCCAACAGTCTGCCCAGCTGATCAAAGCTTTAACAGAAGCAGATGTCTACTTCAGACTTCAGGTTTGTTCACCTCTTATAGCAGCTGTTTGTGTCACACTGTTGCACACATGTAGCTGTTTGTGTCACACTGTTGCACAAATATGATCTCATGTAGCTGTTTGTGTCACACTGTTGCACACATGTAGCTGTTTGTGTCACACTGTTGCACACATGTAGCTGTTTGTGTCACACTGTTGCACAAATATGATCTCATGTAGCTGTTTGTGTCACACTGTTGCACACATGTAGCTGTTTGTGTCACACTGTTGCACACATGTAGCTATTTGTGTCACACTGTTGCAAACATGTAGCTGTTTGTGTCACACTGTTGCACATATGTGATCTCATGTAGCTGTTTGTGTCACACTGTTGCACACATGTAGTTGTTTGTGTCACACTGTTGCAAACATGTAGCTGTTTGTGTCACACTGTTGCACAAATATGATCACATATAGCTGTTTGTGTCACACTGTTGCACAAATATGATCACATGTAGCTGTTTGTGTCACACTGTTGCACAAATATGATCACATGTAGCTGTTTGTGTCACACTGTTGCACACATGTAGCTGTTTGTGTCACACTGTTGCAAACATGTAGCTGTTTGTGTCACACTGTTGCACAAATATGATCACATATAGCTGTTTGTGTCACACTGTTGTAAACATGTAGCTGTTTGTGTCACACTGTTGCACAAATATGATCACATATAGCTGTTTGTGTCACACTGTTGCACAAATATGATCACATGTAGCTGTTTGTGTCACACTGTTGCACAAATATGATCACATGTAGCTGTTTGTGTCACACTGTTGCACACATGTAGCTGTTTGTGTCACACTGTTGCAAACATGTAGCTGTTTGTGTCACACTGTTGCACAAATATGATCACATATAGCTGTTTGTGTCACACTGTTGTAAACATGTAGCTGTTTGTGTCACACTGTTGCACACATGTCGCTGTTTGTGTCACACTGTTGCAAGCATGTAGCAGTTTGTGTCACACTGTTGCACACATGTAGCTGTTTGTGTTACACTGTTGCTCACATGTAGCTGTTTGTGTCACACTGTTGCACAAATATGATCACATGTAGCTGTTTGTGTCACACTGTTGCACAAATATGATCACATGTAGCTGTTTGTGTCACACTGTTGCACAAATGTGATCACATGTAGCTGTTTGTGTCACACTGTTGCAAACATGTTGCTGTTTGTGTCACACTGTTGCACACATGTAGCTGTTTGTGTCACACTGTTGCACACATGTAGCTGTTTGTGTCACACTGTTGCACATATGTGATCTCATGTAGCTGTTTGTGTCACACAGTTGCACATACATGATCTCATGTAGCTGTTTGTGTCACACTGTTGCACACTTGTAGCTGTTTGTGTCACACTGTTGCACACATGTAGCTGTTTGTGTCACACTGTTGCACACATGTAGCTGTTTGTGTCACACTGTTGCACACTTGTAGCTGTTTGTGTCACACTGTTGCACACATGTAGCTGTTTGTGTCACACTGTTGCACACTTGTAGCTGTTTGTGTCACACTGTTGCACACTTGTAGCTGTTTGTGTCACACTGTTGCACACATGTAGCTGTTTGTGTCACACTGTTGCACACATGTAGCTGTTTGTGTCACACTGTTGCACACTTGTAGCTGTTTGTGTCACACTGTTGCACACATGTAGCTGTTTGTGTCACACTGTTGCACACATGTAGCTATTTGTGTCACACTGTTGCACACTTGTAGCTGTTTGTGTCACACTGTTGCACACATGTAGCTGTTTGTGTCACACTGTTGCACACTTGTAGCTGTTTGTGTCACACTGTTGCACACACGTGACCTCATGTAGCTGTTTGTGTCACACTGTTGCACACATGTAGCTGTTTGTGTCACACTGTTGCACACACATGACCTCATGTAGTTGTTTGTGTCACACTGTTGCACACACATGACCTCATGTAGTTGTTTGTGTCACACTGTTGCACACACATGACCTCATGTAGCTGTTTGTGTCACACTGTTGCATACATGTAGTTGTTTGTGTCACACTGTTGCACACTTGTAGCTGTTTGTGTCACACTGTTGCACACTTGTAGCTGTTTGTGTCACACTGTTGCACACACGTGACCTCATGTAGCTGTTTGTGTCACACTGTTGCACACATGTAGCTGTTTGTGTCACACTGTTGCACACACATGACCTCATGTAGTTGTTTGTGTCACACTGTTGCACACACATGACCTCATGTAGCTGTTTGTGTCACACTGTTGCACACACATGACCTCATGTAGTTGTTTGTGTCACACTGTTGCACACACATGACCTCATGTAGCTGTTTGTGTCACACTGTTGCACACACATGACCTCATGTAGCTGTTTGTGTCACACTGTTGCATACATGTAGTTGTTTGTGTCACACTGTTGCACACACATGACCTCATGTAGTTGTTTGTGTCACACTGTTGCATACATGTAGTTGTTTGTGTCACACTGTTGCACACACATGACCTCATGTAGCTGTTTGTGTCACACTGTTGCACACACATGACCTCATGTAGCTGTTTGTGTCACACTGTTGCACACACATGACCTCATGTAGCTGTTTGTGTCACACTGTTGCACACACATGACCTCATGTAGCTGTTTGTGTCACACTGTTGCACACACATGACCTCATGTAGCTGTTTGTGTCACACTGTTGCACACACATGACCTCATGTAGCTGTTTGTGTCACACTGTTGCACACTCATGACCTCATGTAGTTGTTTGTGTCACACTGTTGCACACACGTGACGTCTGCTCATATTTAACTACTGCACAGCTTTCTCTGTTCTATCTTCTTCTCTTGATCCCCCAAGGGATCATGTTCCCCCAGCCATTATATTTAAACTTATGTTTTGCTATCTCTTGTAGTTCTGGTCATATCTTTCCCCATTACTTATCTCGTATATATCACACACAAGTACTTCTTGCGCATGTGACCACAGAAAGATTACCAGAAACATATATTACATATTGATGAACTCATCCATTTATGTTGTATCTTAAACATTAAAACACTTTAGGCACACTTGACTGGGACTCGAAGCTTTATAGAACTGGGACACTGGCTGGGACTGCACAGACTATAGAACTGGGACACTGGCTGAGACTGTGTGCAGACTATAGAACTGGGACAATGGCTGGGACTTCACAGACTGCAGAACTGGGACACTAGCTGGGACTGTGTGCAGACTATAGAACTGGGACACTAGCTGGGACTGTGTGCAGACTATAGAACTGGGACACTAGCTGAGACTGTGTGCAGACTATAGAACTGGGACACTAGCTGGGACTGTGTGCAGACTATAGAACTGGGACACTAGCTGGGACTGTGTGCAGACTATAGAACTGGGACACTAGCTGAGACTGCACAGACTATAGAACTGGGACACTAGCTGAGACTGTGTGCAGACTATAGAACTGGGACAATGGCTGGGACTGTGTGCAGAATATGAACTGGGACACTAGCTGAGGCTGCACAGACTATAGAACTGGGACACTGGCTGGGACTGTGCAGACTATAGAACTGGGACACTAGCTGGGACTGTGTGCAGACTATAGAACTGGGACACTAGCTGAGACTGCACAGACTATAGAACTGGGACACTAGCTGAGACTGTGTGCAGACTATAGAACTGGGACACTAGCTGGGACTGTGTGCAGACTATAGAACTGGGACACTAGCTGAGACTGTGTGCAGACTATAGAACTGGGACACTAGCTGGGACTGTGTGCAGACTATAGAACTGGGACACTAGCTGAGACTGCACAGACTATAGAATTGGGACACTAGCTGAGACTGTGTGCAGACTATAGAACTGGGACAATGGCTGGGACTTCACAGACTATAGAACTGGGACAATGGCTGGGACTGTGTGCAGAATATAGAACTGGGACACTAGCTGAGACTGCATAGACTATAGAACTGGGACACTGGCTGGGATTGTGTGCAGACTATAGAACTGGGACACTAGCTGAGACTGTGTGCAGACTATAGAACTGGGACACTAGCTGAGACTGCACAGACTATAGAACTGGGACACTAGCTGAGACTGTGTGCAGACTATAGAACTGGGACACTAGCTGAGACTGCACAGACTATAGAACTGGGACACTAGCTGGGACTGTGTGCAGACTATAGAACTGGGACACTAGCTAGGACTGCACAGACTATAGAACTGGGACACTAGCTGAGACTGCACAGACTATAGAACTGGGACAATGGCTGGGACTGTGTGCAGAATATAGAACTGGGACACTAGCTGAGACTGCATAGACTATAGAACTGGGACACTGGCTGGGATTGTGCAGACCATAGAACTGGGACAATGGCTGGGGTTGTGTGCAGACTATAGAACTGGGACACTAGCTGAGACTGCACAGACTATACAACTGCAACGCTGATTGGGACTGCACAGACTATAGAACTGGGACACTGACTGGGGCTGCGCAGACTATAGAATTGGGACTGTGCATAAATTGTAGAATTGAGACACTGACTGGAACTGTGCACTGACTATCGAACTGGCTGGAACTGTGCACAGACTATAGAACACCACTCACTGAAATTGTACAGATTAGAAATTATGTACCTATTATGAATTATGTACTGATTATGTGTAAAGATTATAATTATTAAAGCCATGTGCAGATTAGAACTATTTTTAGAAACTGTAATATGTAATGGCAAGAACTGAAAACAGACTGTGCAGATTAAACTATGTAATGGCTAGAACTGGAAAAAAAAATCTATGCAGATTAGAACTATATAGTGGCTAGAACTAAAATAAACTATGTGCAGATTAGAACAATGTAATGGCTAGAATTGAAAAAAAAAACTGCAGATTAGAGCTATGTAATGGCTAGAACCGGAAAAACAAACTATGTGCAGATTAGAACTATGTACTGGCTAGAACTGTACATAAATTACTGGACATGATTAGTACATTGAGTAGATCTTTGCACAGATGAGGCCTGTACATTGGCTTAATCTGTGCAAAGATGAGATTTGTATAGATGTGTGCAAGATGAGACTTGGCTAAATCTGTGCAAAGATGAGATTTGTATAGATGTGTGCAAGATGAGACTTGGCTAAATCTGTGCAAAGATGAGATTTGTATAGATGTGTGCAAGATGAGACTTGGCTAAATCTGTGCAAAGATGAGATTTGTATAGATGTGTGCAAGATGAGACTTGGCTAAATCTGTGCAAAGATGAGATTTGTATAGATGTGTGCAAGATGAGACTTGGCTAAATCTGTGCACAGATGAGATTTGTATAGATGTGTGCAAGATGAGACTTGGCTAAATCTGTGCACAGATGAGATTTGTATAGATGTGTGCAAGATGAGACTTGGCTAAATCTGTGCACAGATGAGATTTGTATAGATGTGTGCAAGATGAGACTTGGCTAAATCTGTGCACAGATGAGATTTGTATAGATGTGTGCAAGATGAGACTTGGCTAAATCTGTGCACAGATGAGACTTGTACATTGGCTAGATGTTGACATTGACCCAGTACGGACACTGAATGTTTGCATTTGTGCTTGCAGATTTACCCAGATAAACATCATGGCTTGATTGGGGGAAACACCAGAAAGCATCTGTATGAAACCATGGAAGATTTTGTTATAGAGTGCTTCCAGGGATTGTCTGAGAAATTTGGTAAACATTTGCTACAGTTCATTAATCTGCTCATGTTAGCTTATTCATGGTCATGGTCATTCAGATTTAGACTCACTGTACAATAGCCAGGGCTAGACTGGCTGTGCAGCACAACCACTTCATCTCTGACATGACATGACACAACCACCTTGCCTCTGACATGACACGACACAACCACCTTGCCTCTGACATGACACAACACAACTACCTCACCTCTGACATGACCAGCCACTTCATCTCTTTACACAACACAACTACCCTGTTTCTGACACAACATGACACGACCACAATGAAACAACACAACCACCTCGTCTCTGACATGACACCACCACAATCATCTGTCTCTGACATAACCATCTGTCTCTGATATGACATGACACAACCATTTGTCTCTGACATAACCATCTGTCTCTGACATGACATGACACAACCATCTGTCTCTGACATGACACAACCATCTGTCTCTGACATGACATGACAACCATCTGTATCTGACATGACATGACCATCTGTTACTGACACGACACAACACAACCATCTGTTACTAATACATGTATTCATCGTCTTACAAATGTTTTTTCCACAGATCAAGAGAGCCAAGAGTATGTGAAGAAGCCACTGGCCAGCTGGCAGAAAAAGAAGAAAATGAGCTAAACAAGGTGAAGTCAGTCTTGTCCGGCAACCACACATCAACGACTGCAACCATCATACCTGTGCACTTACATTCAAAAACAATGATTCCCTTAGTGAATTGAAATAGACACCATGTCATAATAATATTTCCCTGCATACTGCAGAGTTGTGTGGGGGAAAATATAATGATAACTTAGGCTGTATGATGTACATTGTCACTGATAATCCATGGAAGACCTGTATATATGCTGACGGCAGGAATCTAAACTGTGATTGGATTTGAGCAATTCTCAAGTACAGACATGTGGCCTGCTGATTAATTCTGAGATTGGATTTGAGCAATTCTCAGAGTACAGACATGTGGCCTGCTGATTAATTCTGAGATTGGATTTGAGCAATTCTCAAGTACAGCCATGTGGCCTGCTGATTAATTCTGAGATTGGATTTGAGCAATTCTCAGAGTACAGACATGTGGCCTGCTGATTAATTCTGAGATTGGATTTGAGCAATTCTCAGAGTACAGACATGTGGCCTGCTGATTAATTCTGAGATTGGATTTGAGCAATTCTCAGAGTACAGACATGTGGCCTGCTGATTAATTCTGAGATTGGATTTGAGCAATTCTCAGAGTACAGACATGTGGCCTGCTGATTAATTCTGAGATTGGATTTGAGCAATTCTCAAGTACAGCCATGTGGCCTGCTGATTAATTCTGAGATTGGATTTGAGCAATTCTCAGAGTACAGACATGTGGCCTGCTGATTAATTCTGAGATTGGATTTGAGCAATTCTCAAGTACAGCCATGTGGCCTGCTGATTAATTCTGAGATTGGATTTGAGCAATTCTCAGAGTACAGACATGTGGCCTGCTGATTAATTCTGAGATTGGATTTGAGCAATTCTCAGAGTACAGACATGTGGCCTGCTGATTAATTCTGAGATTGGATTTGAGCAATTCTCAGAGTACAGACATGTGGCCTGCTGATTAATTCTGAGATTGGATTTGAGCAATTCTCAGAGTACAGACATGTGGCCTGCTGATTAATTCTGAGATTGGATTTGAGCAATTCTCAAGTACAGCCATGTGGCCTGCTGATTAATTCTGAGATTGGATTTGAGCAATTCTCAGAGTACAGACATGTGGCCTGCTGATTAATTCTGAGATTGGATTTGAGCAATTCTCAAGTACAGCCATGTGGCCTGCTGATTAATTCTGAGATTGGATTTGAGCAATTCTCAGAGTACAGACATGTGGCCTGCTGATTAATTCTGAGATTGGATTTGAGCAATTCTCAAGTACAGCCATGTGGCCTGCTGATTAATTCTGAGATTGGATTTGAGCAATTCTCAGAGTACAGACATGTGGCCTGCTGATTAATTCCGTGATTGCTAATTAGCAAATGTGTACCTGGACGAGCAAATGTGTTGTATGACTAGTGGACTCTACACAGGGATGCTTGGGTCAGCACTATGTAACCAGGACCTTGCTGTGTGTTCTGTGAACACTCAGTGCCAATGTACAGCATATAGCCAAAGTCAAGCCAGCCAGCCTCCCTCTTCACCCTCCCCCCTTTATTTTTTGGCTCTTTATTTATTTGTGTGTTTTTTAAACCCATGAACTTACTTTTAATCACAAATTGTTATACTGTGTCTCTTGAACTCCCGTCCCACAATGTATCTGTGTACAATTGTTGGTTCTGATGTCAGTAGACATCTTTGACACACAGTCTCCGAGTGGTGGTATCTGTAAAGTTAAGCATCTCTCTCACACCTAGTCTATTCTCTGTATGCATGTACATTTCAACTAATCTCTCTCTTCTCATGGCTGTTAGTGGAGATTCATGTGGGGGTAACTGGATATGGTTATCACCAGATTGTTGCTAAAAACTATAAAAAGGTATGTGTGTTTCTTGTTGCTGGCTCGTGGCAAAGAGGTTAATGATGCAGTTCGTGATCTCACATACCCAAGTTTGAAACACAGCTGTGTTGGTTTTTTTATGAAATGGTATGAGTGCCGGTCATTCAGAAAGCAATGGCAAACTACTGAATGTAAACTTGCCCAGGAATAACGAACAGCTAAGAAATGCTGGGGTTGACTGCTACATCCTGTAAAGGCTATGCAACAAAAGTTTTGTTCTTGTTGCACAAGGTTCTTAGTGTTTTCCATCCACACACAGACTAAACCACATATTTACGTGCCATAGATTGATTGATTGATTGATTTAGGAATCGACATCACAGCATTTTTTACGTGCCATATTGTGTAGCCACCTCTTGAACACTTGTATTTCTATGGTTGCTTTTTCCTCCTGGCTTTTTTTCCATCTTGTGACACACTGCAGAATTTGCACCATGATGATGATGACAACATGTGCATCATCTTGACAGTAATGTGGGCACACATTACGATGGCACGAGTGCCATCTTTAGGTCTGTACAGTTTAGTTGTGCCACCACCTTGACAGCTTACTAGAAAACATGCTGACACCATCTTCTCAGCTGCAAGATCTGCTGCAACACCTCCTCAATGGAGGATGGCATGTGTGTTGACATCTGCACTGCACATCCATGTCATCTGTGCATCCATCTCCATGCATGGACCTCCAACACAGCGGGACTGAATATCCTCATCTCTGTAGCATTCTAGGAAACAGAAACAAGTTTTTGACATTGATCATTTTCTCAATACAAAAAATGTTGTGTGTCCTTTGCAGGACATTGTGATAAACCCAGATTGATTTGACATTTAGTAGTTTGTTCAGAAAGCAAGTCCAGCTGGGTGGTACAAGCCCACTGTCCACGTACAGAAGCTGAACATGAGCATGATGAAACCCCTCAGCCATGCTGACCTCTTTTGGTTTTCTCCAATGTATATTGTTTTTACATAATTATTGTTAGCATTCTTATTTAAACAATTGTCTGTTAAACATCACATGTGTGTGTATGTAAACCTCAGGTGTTTGCAGCTGTTTCCCATGATCAATTAACACTTGTACATTCTTGTTCTCCCCCTATCACTAAACCTGGTCTGTCTGTCCTATCAGCGAGCCTGGTCTGTCTGTCTGTTCTATCAGTGAACCTGGTCTGTCTGTCTGTTCTATCAGTGAACCTGGTCTGTCTGTCTGTTCTATCAGTGAACCTGGTCTGTCTGTCGGTCCTATCAGTGAACCTGGTCTGTCTGTCTGTTCTATCAGTGAACCTGGTCTGTCTGTCTGTTCTATCAGTGAACCTGGTCTGTCTGTCTGTTCTATCAGTGAACCTGGTCTGTCTGTCGGTCCTATCAGTGAACCTGGTCTGTCTGTCTGTTCTATCAGTGAACCTGGTCTGTCTGTCTGTTCTATCAGTGAACCTGGTCTGTCTGTCAGTCTTATCAGTGAACCTGTTCTGTCTGTCTGTCCTATCAGTGAACCTGGTCTGTCTGTCTGTTCTATCAGTGAACCTGGTCTGTCTGTCTGTTCTATCAGTGAACCTGGTCTGTCTGTCGGTCCTATCAGTGAACCTGGTCTGTCTGTCTGTCCTATCAGTGAACCTGGTCTGTCTGTCTGTCCTATCAGTGAACCTGGTCTGTCTGTCTGTCCTATCAGTGAACCTGGTCTGTCTGTCTGTCCTATCAGTGAACCTGGTCTGTCTGTCCTATCAGTGAACCTGGTCTGTCTGTCCCCCTAAAAATGAACCTGGTCTGTCTGCCCCCTAACAGTGACCCAGTATTGTACTGGCACACTTCTCGACCCCAGAGTGAAACATCAGGTAACAAAGCCCAGACCAGGATGCTGACAGAAAGTCCCAGCAGCTGTCCCACTATTGAATGTGATATCTTCCTAGACTCATTCTGCAGCACATGTCTAGGGAATGCTAAATATTGTATATAATTCATATGTGATTTGTTTGTTTATCTGGCCACTACACTTCCACTGGCCAGGTGCACAACTGAATAATGCACTTGTTACATCATGTTACTGTTGACGCAGACCTTGACCACATACATCTGGTTCAGATGACCATGTACTGTCCCACATGTGCCCCAGTATTTGACCTCCCATACATGTCCTGATTAAGATGATTTAATGCTGTGTACTGTCTGTGTTAGTATATAAAGTTCATATTTTGACTGGGTAGATCTACACAAGCAAGTCACTGATTCTCTACACTTCCCTCGCCCCACCACCACTGTCACACTTGTGCCCCAGTATTTGGTCTCTCATACATGTCCTAAATTCTTGCATGTTAAATAGAACCAGTTCTAACAACTGGTGCACAGAAATGAGTGCTGTCATCCACCCGGAAAAGGCGGCTGTTTTGTGGTGCTCTCTGGACAACAGGATTGTAAGAGCTGATGTCCCAAGCCTCGCAATAGATGGTAGAAATGTCAGCAGAGAGAACAAACTGAAGTGTCTGGGGATCACATTTGACAGCAGCCTATCCTTCAAGGACCATGTGGAGACGGTCGTGACAAGATCTCAAAAGACTCAATGCACTTAAAATTATGGCTGCAATGGACATAGAGCAGAGAATGCTTTTCACACTATACCAGCACTTGATCCTCTCAGTAATTGATTATGGATTAGGTCTGCTCACTGTCTCAGAGAGTCAGCTGGTGAAGTTAGAGCGCATACGGAACGAAGCTATGCGGGTCATTCTGGGATGCACTAGAGACATGTATGCGTTACATCCTTGGTCTGCCGACTTTTGCTGGTAGGCTCAAGGTGATGCAGGCGAAGGCATACCTCAGAGTAGCTGCAGACACAGACCACCCACTGCATGAGGCGCTGGACGCAGTTAAGGGTCAGCGACTGATAAGAGGGAAATCATGGATGGCTCAGGCGGAGGATACGATCAGACAGGTGTGCACCTTGGAGAACATTAGGCGTGGAGAGGAGTGGGTCAGAGTGCCAGCGGAGCAGTCAGACTTGTGCAGAGTTATAATCACATTAAGCCGAGAGTGCAGGGAGTGGCCAGCAGGGGCCACGGAAGTGGAAATCCAGCAACTAATTCAGGACAATGCTCACTCGAGTGATGTGATTATCTACACAGATGGTTCGGTGTCAAGAGGTGAGAGAAGTGGCTGGGGGTTCATAGCCAAAGCTAATGGTCGATGTTTGGGGCAGGAGAGCCTGGCATATGATACCACAACATCCAGCTTAAGAATGGAAGTGGAGGCAGTCACTGCGGCTCTCCGCTGGATGGAGAATACGACACGCACACACATTGTGATTGTAACTGACTCAGAAAGCATGCTGACGAGGGTGAGGACGGGCAGACTTCGTGCGGAGTGGCTTGCTTCGCTTCGGAGGTCACAGGTGACAAGCATCGCCTGGATCTTTTCTCCGGGGCATGCCGGTGTGCTGGGAAATGAACAGGCGGACAGATTGGCTGGCTCTGCAGAACTTGGTGGAGTATTGATACATGATAAGGCAGACGTGGTTGCGGCCTTGTGGGAGCACGTGCACACCTCGGAGGAGCAAATGGATTACCATGGTCTGGCAAGAATGAGACAACGAGGAGTGATGAAGGGATCTGGCCGACGCTCAACGCTCAGAGGAAAGGCGAGATGGACTTATAATCAGATTGCTACTGGTACTATTAGTGTTGGAACTCTTCGCTGGCTGCTGAGGATGGGGACGGAGCACTTATGGGAATGCCCCGAATGCTGTGATGTCGATTCCTAAATCAATCAATCAATCAATCAGTTCTAACAAGCGACTGTCAATCTTGGACTAGTAAATCAGCCAGTCCATCCCTAGAAGCTTCACACATGTGGCTTGACAGAAGAATTGAACATTCCTGGCACAGTCAACATGAGTCATCTAAATGTTTTGAAAGAGAAATGGACAACTTATCACAAACATCAGACAGAGACAGTCGTCATATTTTGGGCCACATGTTGAGATGATTAAAAACTGAAACATGTTGTGGCAACTGGAAAGATTTATCAACAGAGAAATATAAGACAGGAAGAAAACAATTTTGACAGCCTAGTGTCATGGCATGGAAGGATGTCAAAGCATGAACTGATATGCTGTTGGCAATCACAAGATGTGGAAAAGCATTGATAGCCGACACCAATGATGATATGTTGTGGCATTTTACCTTTCATACATGACCTGATTCATGACCTACCATATATGGCCTTGACACCTCTCATATACATGATCTGACATTAGACCTTCCATGTCGATTCTGACGTCTGACCTCTTGTAGCAGATCTGACCTCTTGTAAGTCAACCATCCAATAGAGGGTGCTCCGCTGGCGTCAGCAGGGCAATGTCTAGTTTATACATTAACACTGATGTTTATCCTGCACATTGTCTTCAGTAACTATGAAATTAACATGCTTCATGACATCAAAGTTTGTGAGTGTTTTATCAAATCAAAGTCTGTTCAGTAAATGATGTTTTGTGAATGTTTCACTAATATATTTATCTCACATTATATTTGCCCTATTTGTGTCCTCCAACTTCTCCGTGAGAACTGCGGGAAGAGACGGACTCAGGCTTGACATTTATCTTATTCCACATCATGTTTTATAAGGGTGAATGACTGAAGTGGGAAAACTCTGTCCAGTTCTGCAGTCATATTTAATGTTTGGTTATCTGACTGCAGTCATGTTTCATGTGTTGACCTACATCTGTGATGCTGTGCATATAAAACTTGGAGTATATATTTCCTCAATATCATCTGAATATATCATTTATTTTATAATTCATGTACATATGGATAGAAAGGCTGGTCTGGTTGTCAATATTTCTGACATTGATCCTGTGAGTAACAGAAATGCCACCAATAAAACTTTTGGAGTGACATAGACACAAAACCTGGCCAGCCAGCCAGACAGCAAGCTTTTCTAAATTTTCTTATAGTCAGTACATTCTTGGTGGGTAATTATTTCTTCTATATATAAAAATCATTTATGTTTGGGTGCAAATGTGTGTGGGAATCTTTTGTGTGAGACCCATGTGGCAAAAGTGAATGAGGATGTGTGAGATACCTCAATGTCTTAGTGATGTAGGTGTGTTGATGTAGGTATGTGTGTGTGTGATAAATGTAACTAATGTGGCGCCAGGATAACAAGTCTTGGACAAACAGTCAAACATGAGAATCTCCTGTGAACCCCAACTCTAGACAAGGGAGGGGGTATAAGGGCGAGAGGATCAACTTCTGTGCACAGAATGTTATCCCATATGGCTTCTCCTCCTTCCACAGAATGGACTGCCAAAATCATCACACACAGCATGAACTGTGTAGCTCCAGGGATGATAAGCCCCCATGAGTCAACTGACAAGGTCCAGAAACAAACCTTCAGAAGGCCAGGTAGATGTGGAGACAGAGGGCCAGGTAGATGTGGAGACAGAGGGCCAGGTAGATGTGGAGACAGAGGGCCAGGTAGATGTGGAGACAGAGGGCCAGGTAGATGTGGAGACAGAGGGCCAGGTAGATGTGGAGACAGAGGGCCAGGTAGATGTGGAGACAGAGGGCCAGGTAGATGTGGAGACAGAGGGCCAGGTAGATGTGGAGACAGAGGGCCAGGTAGATGTGGAGACAGAGGGCCAGGTAGATGTGGAGACAGAGGGCCAGGTAGATGTGGAGACAGAGGGCCAGGTAGATGTGGAGACAGAGGGCCAGGTAGATGTGGAGACAGAGGGCCAGGTAGATGTGGAGACAGAGGGCCAGGTAGATGTGGAGATAATCTTACTCTCAAAGATTGATCCAACAGGTGACATGGCCTGCTACACTAACACTGATAGCCCGTGTTCATTGCATTTTTTCTAAATTGTCACTTATAGACTCATGATTACACATTACATAGAATAAATGTGCAGAAATAACTATCCTATAGATGTTGTTACGGGTTGTTGGCAGCTGTCATTAGTATCCCTGGACCAGCTCCAAATGTCCACTAGTATACCGGGACCAGCTCCAAATGTCCACTAGTATACCGGGACCAGCTCCAAATGTCCATTAGTATCCCTGGACCAGTTCCAAATGTCCACTAGTATCCCTGGACCAGCTCCAAATGTCCACTAGTATCCCTGGACCAGCTCCATATGTCCACTAGTATCCCTGGACCATCTCCAAATGTCCACTAGTATCAAATATGAAACTGTACTAACTCTCCAGTAGGAATTCACAATAATATTAATAAACTGTTAAGCAAACAAATGGAGCTAACAAAACAGCCTATAAAAACTCTCAGCTGGGACCTTCAGATTATAAGAAGCAGAAAGAAGGCTTAGACAATCTACATTGAGCCTATGAGTCAAGGGCACAGATTCAACAATGACTGGTCACAGGAATTCACAACACCTGGGTGAGCAACTAAGTGTAGAAGAGTTGAAGGGCACTTTAGGGATCGGACAAGATATATTTGATGGTGCATTTAATGGCCACCTTCCAGGACGGAAACGTGTCCTTATTTGTGACATGCCACAAGTATGCCTGTGTGTGTGTGTGATGTACATGTGTGTAATATTCCTTTCTAATTTGCGTGGTGTAGGTTACAATTTTACAATTTTCATCTTTCCTTCTCCTTTATGATCATATGTCATAAATTTTATTAAACTTCCAACTAATAAATGTTGATGTTATGTTTATTGTGTTGTAGTAATGTAGTTATGTGGGTACAATATACATGGTGTGTTGTAGTAATGTAGTATGTGGGTACAATATACATGGTGTGTTGTAGTAATGTAGTTATGTGGGTACAATATACATGGACATGATGTGTGGTAGGAATTGCAGTAGTGTGGCTGGACAATATTGTGGGTTAATAATGCCAGTAGTATGGGTACAACACATGAGAAACACAAACCTGTGTGGTAGTAGTGTGGGTACAACACTTGAAAAACACAAACCTGTGTGGTAGTAGTGGCAGTAGTGTGGGTACATGAAGTGTAGACACATTGTTGTATGTTAGTAGTGTGGGTACAACACACAGGAAGTATGGACAATGATGTGTGGTAGTAGTGTGAGTACAACACACATGAAATGTTGTAATGCCAGCAGTGCAGGTTCAACATACATAAAGTGTAGGAATGATGCCAGTAGTGTGGGTACAACACACATGAAAAATTAACATGTGTGGCAGTAATGTATTTAGTGTGGTATGACAACACAGGCTGGACTAAGTCACTACAGGCAGGAAATATATCACTAAGAGCAGGAAATATGTCACTACAGGCAGGAAATATATCACTAAGAGCAGGAAATATGTCACTACAGGCAGGAAATATATCACTAAGAGCAGGAACTATGTCACTAAAGCAAGAACTATGTCACTACAGGCAGGAACTATGTCACTAAAGCAGGAACTATGTCACTAAAGGGAGGAAATATGTCACTACGGGCAGCAACTAAGTCAACACTGGCTAGAACTATGTCAATACAGGCAGGAACTATGTCACTAAAGCAAGAACTATGTCACTACAGGCAGGAACTATGTCACTAAAGCAGGAAATATATCGCTACAGACAGGAAATATGTCACTACGGGCAGCAACTAAGTCAACACTGGCTAGAACTATGTCACTAAAGGGAGGAACTATGTCACTAAAGGGAGGAACTATGTCACTACAGGCAGGAACTATGTCACTACGGGCAGCAACTAAGTCAACACTGGCTAGAACTATGTCACTAAAGGGAGGAACTATGTCACTGCAGGCAGGAACTATGTCACTACGGGCAGCAACTAAGTCAACACTGGCTAGAACTATGTCACTAAAGGGAGGAACTATGTCACTACAGGCAGGAACTATGTCACTACGGGCAGCAACTAAGTCAACACTGGCTAGAACTATGTCACTAAAGGGAGGAACTATGTCACTACGGGCAGGAACTATGTCACTACGGGCAGCAACTATGTCACTACGGGCAGCAACTAAGTCAACACTGGCTAGAACTATGTCACTAAAGGGAGGAACTATGTCACTAAAGGGAGGAACTATGTCACTAAAGGGAGGAACTATGTCACTACAGGCAGGAACTATGTCACTACGGGCAGCAACTAAGTCAACACTGGCTAGAACTATGTCACTAAAGGGAGGAACTATGTCACTACAGGCAGGAACTATGTCACTACGGGCAGCAACTAAGTCAACACTGGCTAGAACTATGTCACTAAAGGGAGGAACTATGTCACTACAGGCAGGAACTATGTCACTACGGGCAGCAACTAAGTCAACACTGGCTAGAACTATGTCACTAAAGGGAGGAACTATGTCACTACAGGCAGGAACTATGTCACTACGGGCAGCAACTAAGTCAACACTGGCTAGAAATATGTCACTAAAGGGAGGAACTATGTCACTAAAGGGAGGAAATATGTCACTACGGGCAGCAACTAAGTCAACACTGGCTAGAACTATCTCAATACAGGCAGGAACTATGTCACTAAAGGGAGGAACTATGTCACTACAGGCAGGAACTATGTCACTAAAGGGAGGAAATATGTCACTACGGGCAGCAACTAAGTCAACACTGGCTAGAACTATGTCACTAAAGGGAGGAACTATGTCACTAAAGGGAGGAACTATGTCACTAAAGGGAGGAAATATGTCACTATAGGGAGGAAATATGTCACTACGGGCAGCAACTAAGTCAACACTGGCTAGAACTATCTCAATACAGGCAGGAACTATGTCACTAAAGGGAGGAACTATGTCACTAAAGGGAGGAACTATGTCACTAAAGGGAGGAAGTATGTCACTAAAGGGAGGAAGTATGTCTCTAAATGCAGCAACCATGTCACTAAAGGCAGGAACTGTGTCAATACAGGCTGTAACTATGCCAATACAAACAGGAATTATGTGAATACAGACGGGAACTATGCCGATTCAGACAGGAACTATGTCACTACAGGCAGCATGCATGCCAAAACAGACGAGAACTATGCCACTACAGGCAGGAACCATGCCACTACAGACAGGAACTAAGTGAACACAGCAGGAGCTATGTCAGTACCAGATTTACAAAAGCTCATGAGGAGCAACAATTAGCACTTCGACACGACTAGATTTCAACAACACATCCGTGCTACCCGTGGAACATGTCACGGCAGGTTAATTACCCAGGAGCCTGGAAGGAAGTGTTCAACATCCCCCAACAATATCAGATTTGTTTTTTGCTCATAAACTTGTTCTCTGAAAGATTATGTGATGGGTTTCTATTATGTTCCAAGTAATTGTAACCCCAGCTACTGACAATTGTCCGGACTTTTCAGGCCACATGGCAATTTAAAGATGATTTCTCATTTCAGCCACGTTTGCACTGCTCTTAATGAAGATTGATGAAGACCATGTAGTTAGTTCATCACTATACGCTCCACGTATAAGGGAGACAACTGGACCAGTTGACACAAACGTGCCTCAATTAACCACCTTGGCCACGAAAACACAGCTCGTGTCAAACTTATGGAAAATTTGTTAACTCGACAACCAATTACAACATTCAGCTTGAACATAAACAAGAGATTAAACACATTATCGCAATCGGGCACAACACTTTGTTCCCTTGGCAACCACCAGTGTCGGTTGACTAACTTTCAATGAACCGAATCCAAGGTTAAAATACCACGCCTAGCCCCGCCATGCACGACCGGCGGGTGGGTTAATTGGTGATCGATACGTCATCTAGCACCGATCTTTCATCTGTTGTCTGGAAACCGGCGTGACAGAGAGGTGCACATCTGTCATCACACCGGCAATACCTCCCAGTGGCTGCTGCAACAGGTTCCAGTGTCGACCAGGTGAGTGTCATGTCACAACTGTTTCCAGTGTGTGTCAGGTGAGCGCCATGCCACAAGTTCATTTCTAGGACAGTGGGCGTGTAATACAAATATCTGCTGACTGTCTAGCATCATGTTGACAACACTAGCTAATTCCACGGACGCTGTCATGTGAGCTAAGTGGTGTTTATGTAGAAGTTATTTTATTGAGTGTTCTGCCATTCACATGTGACATTGTATTTACGAGGTATAAGGAGTGCTATCCGGTCTAAATATGGCATATTATGTCTGAAAGATGATCACATAGAAGGTGACCTGCAGTCCTGCTGTGACATGTTTGCAATTTGATTTCATAGAGAGTGGTTTGTCATTCATGTGTTATATATTGCCTACACGTAGATTTCATATACCGTGTCTATTGAATAAAGAAAAGTAATAGATGGCATACTGTCTACCCCTAGATTTTATAGAAAGTTCTATAGAGCAGTAGATGACATAATGCATATACCTTTATTTGATAGAAAGTTTTGTTTAGAGCAATATATGACATACTGTCTACACGTAGATTTCACAGAAAGTGTCATGCAGAGCAACAGATGACATAATGCATACATCTAAATTTTTAAGAGAGTGTTGTATAGAGCAATATATGATGTACTGTCTGCGCGTAGATTTAGTAGAATGTGTTCTATAGAGCAACAGATGACGTGTTATCTACATGTAGGTATATAACGTGTCATTGTTCTACGCCATACTTTATATGACAGGCTGTCTACATGTAGATTTCATATAAAGTGGTGTAGCGTGAGATGAGACTGTCTACACGTAAATGTTATAGAAAGTCCTCTATACAACAATAGATGACATGCTGTCTGCAGGTATATATCATATATAGTGTTGTAGCGTGAGATGACACAAAGTAGTGCAGCTTTACATAACATCTAAATTTCTAAGACTGTAGCAGAAGAATATGGAGAGGACGGAAAGAGTGGGAGCTGGAGGAACAAAAGAAGAAGAAGATAAATGAAAGCCGTCTTTGTTGCGGAGACAGAAAGTGTCTTACAGGGATAAATGAAAGCCGTCTTTCTTGCGGAGACAGAAAGTGTCTTACAGGGATACATGAAAGCCGTCTTTGTTGCGGAGACAGAAAGTGTCTTACAGGGATAAATGAAAGCCGTCTTTGTTGCGGAGACAGAAAGTGTCTTACAGGGATAAATGAAAGCCGTCTTTGTTGCGGAGACAGAAAATGTCTTACAGGGATACGTGAAAACCGTCTTTGTTGCGGAGACAGAAAGTGTCTTACAGGGATACATGAAAGCCGTCTTTGTTGCGGAGACAGAAAGTGTCTTTCAGGGATACATGAAAGCCGTCTTTGATGCGGAGACAGAAAATGTCTGACAGGGATACACGAAAACCGTCTTTGTTGCGGAGACAGAAAGTGTCTTACAGGGATACATGAAAACCGTCTTTGTTGCGGAGACAGAAAGTGTCTTACAGGGATACATGAAAACCGTCTTTGTTGCGGAGACAGAAAGTGTCTTTCAGGGATACATGAAAGCCGTCTTTGATGCGGAGACAAAGTGTCTATCAGGGATACATGAAAGCCGTCTTTGATGCGGAGACAGAAAATGTCTGACAGGGATACACGAAAGCCGTCGTTGATGCGGAGACAGAAAATGTCTGACATTGATACTTGAAAGCCGTCTTTGATGCGGAGACAGGAAGTGTCAACTAGGGATACATGAAAGCTGTCTTTGATGCGGAGACAGAAAGTGTCTGACAGAGATACATGAATGCCGTCTTTGACGCAGAGACAGAAAGTGTCTTACAGGGATACATGAAAGCTGTCTTTGATGCGGAGACAGAAAGTGTCTTACAGGGATACATGAAAGCTGTCTTTGATGCGGAGACAGAAAGTGTCTGACAGGAAACAATGACGGTTTTCTTGTCAGAAATGAATCGATGACACTAAATGCACCTGTCAGCCGCAATGTGTTCTGACATATCAATAACACAGACAGACAAGGAAATTAGTTATTAATATAACTCAACTTTCAAGCACTCGATCGACGAAGATTGCTTTCAGATCAATACTAGATGTGAATGATGTATTCTTGTGCCATAGAAACCTGTGTGGTAGAAGTGGTGGTGAATGGCCGCGGTTCCATTCAACCCTGCCATCCTTGGTGGCTCTTGTATGAATCAATACTTCAAATGTCACTCCAGAAATAATCCTGACACGCGATGTAATCAAACTGGCTCACTTAGAATCTGTTTGATTGCCAGTCGCAGTAGCTGTGGGTTAAGACTGCATCAGATTAAAAGCTCAGTGACGCCACGATGGCCACAACGACGGTAAAATAACTGAATGTAAGTGGTGTGTGTTGTGCATGCGTTGAGTCTGCATTTATCTGTTATTTGTCAAGTCCAGCCTGTGTCTGTCTGTCGTATGTCTGTATTTCGTGTGTCTGTCTATAATTTATCTGTCTGTCATGTGTCTGTCTCTCATTTATCCGTCTGCCGTGTGTCTGCTTCTCATTTATCTATCTGTCATGTGTCTGTCTCTCATTTATCTGTCTGTCGTGTGTCTGTCTCTCATTTGTCTGTTTATCATGTGTCGGTTATCTCTCTGTTTATCATTTGTCTGTTATCTCTCTGTTTATCATGTGCTTGTTATCTCTCTGTTTATCATTTGTCTGTTATATGTCTGTTTATCATGTGTCTGTCTATCGTGTATCTGTTTATCATGTATCTGTCTCCCGTGTATCTGTTTATCATGTATCTGTTTATCACGTGTCTATCTCTCATTTGTCTATTTATCATGTCGGTCTCTCATTTGTCTCTCATTTGCCTGTTTATCATTTGTCTGTTATATGTCTGTTTCTCGTGTCTTTGATATCTGTATGTTTACCTTTTCTCTGTTATATGTCTATTTATCACTTGTCAGTTATATGTCTGTTTATCATGTGCCTGTTATCTGTCTGTCTATCACTTGTCTGTTATCTGTCTAACATGTGACTGTACTACATTGGTTAAAAAGTGGTAAGAGTCAACTTCATTGCACCGGGTTATTTCCCACGTGGCAAGGTCTTCTGTCCGCGGTGCAGCCTGTCGACAGCGTGGTAAGGTCTTCTGTCCGCGGGGCGGCCCGTCGTCCACGTGTCAAGGAGCACGAACTCTGTAGCTCCAGCAACGATCCCCAGGCGTCTCTCAACAGGTGCACTCATGAAGAGAATGACGGAGTCAGGGAACCAACTCCCGACTGTCGTAGTGCGAGGCAGGCGGTTCAGCCTCGTCCCCGCACAAACCCCTGCTATATTGGTCAGAGCTATACAACTTAGATCCACTTCAGACAACCTAGCATGCCAATATGTTATGATCTTGTCAGAATGTGTCGTCTACCTCCGGCGGTATACTTCCACCGTAGCGGCCCACCCATCACTCTCTACATTCTCTGTCGGCTGGTTTATTGTCATAGACCATGTTTTACTGTTTATTGCTGGTAAACATGTCCCTAGGCTGGGGATTCAGACGCCGGCCAGGGGCGGGCACTGCCCCTCTACACAACTAGCCTGCCATGGGGGTGGACGGAGCTGTGAGACAGTCACTCAAACCCGGGCCACACTCTGGCCACATGTGCCTACATGACGTTAGATCTCGTTAAATTAGTTGCTACTTCAGTAGACATGTTTAACATCATCATTTATTTGGTTTTTAGTAACCATTCTCTCATTCTCTCTCTCTCTCTCTCTCTCTCTCTCTCTCTCTCTCTCTCTCTCTCTCTCTCTCTCTCTCTTTCTGCCTCTTCATTCTCCTTACCTATGTCTCCCCTCTTCCTTCAAAGGGTTTCCAGATACGTGGGCACCAAAAGGAGGACATAATAAGACAAAAAAAAAGGACAAAAGAGGACATATTGAATGTTTCATTTGAATCGTTCCATATTAAACCCACAATCAGTACAATTTTATTACAATAGCTGTCAATAAGTGTATCTAACTCTTAGTGAATCGACCAAGAAACAATCATGTTAAAAAATAAATATAAATTCAATGGAGGCCTTTTTCAAAATGCTTAAAAATAAACATTATTTAAACAGCCGACTGTACAATTATTACCTAATAATCTTTATTAATTACACAACATATTTCTCGGAGGAGCCAATTTTTCGTAGAAGATCCTCGTTAGCAATCACATATGCATAAAACTGTTCACAGGTAAGATTCTTCAAATTGTACTTTGTGAGAATGATGCCCTTTACAGAGTTGAGTAAGAGTCTGTTCCTTTCCTTTGTCCATTGAGCATTAATCAACGAGAACACTCTTTCCACATTGCCATTGTGTCCATGAATAGAGAAGTGGCGCCAGAAGAGATTCACAAATTTTAAGTAACTCTGAAAAGCAACATGCATTTGGGCAACTTTGGAAAATAAACCTCCAATGTTCATGCAAGAGTCTTTCAAAAACCTGTTCATTCTTGTCTTGCACAAATCATTTAAGATTGCAGTATTTAGTATAAATAGGAAAATTAAATAAATATTATTAAGCAATGGGTTTTAATAAAGAAGTAAAATGTACATTTTAGCAATGTAAACATACAGTAGAGTGTAGGAACATTGTAAGTTGTAACAATACATACACAATTATAACATAAAATATAAGAAAAGCCGGGATCTTAAAGGTTTTTAGCTTTGCCTGCCGGCCAGAGAATATTAGGCTAAAAAGAGGTCATGTCCTGTTTTTGCCGGACGTCTGGCAACCCTAATCCTTCATCTCCCTTTCCCACGCCGTTTCTCTTCATTTTCGTCTCTTCTCCCACACCCTCTTGACGCTGTAAAACAACACGCCCTAACATCATGGTAGCTACATGCCCAGCCCAGAGTTTCAAACGCCTCCCCCTCCCCTTCCCCCACCACCCCCGTAACACTGTGTACTTTCAGCTGAAGCTCATACACGGCACACACACAAACCTGCAGTGTCAGAAGAAACATGATGCTCCTGTCAAAATGGCTGGATCGATGTGAGAGCAACACGTCCTGACCCCGCTCACCAGGTTCAGTGTGTGCTCACTGACATCTCTGCAGGCGCTGTTTGTACAAACATGAGAAAAAGGCCAACCATAGATCAGTTAAAACCCGACGCCTATACCACAGATCTAAGTGCACACACAGCGCTCATCGCTGACGCTTGTTTGATTCTCTGTTCACAGATCAATGTGTTCCAGCGGCAACTGGCTGATGCCAAAGAAGATCCGTCAATCGAATCCATGTAGGTTGAGAGACAAACTGCAGCCTTTATTTTTGTTTAAAGTTAGACACGACTTAGTCGATATGCTGTGTTGGGTGTCTACAGAGAGTGTAGTAGCACATGTGTGATGTAATGTTGTGAGCAAATATACAGGTTGTGGGTGTAAACAGGCGGTCATCAACGACCACCAGCCACTCGCATGGACATTGACTAATGAATTTCCACAGTGTAACAAGTGGTCATCGTTGATTACCTGTCGTACGTCTAGGTCATGGCTCGCCATTGCCGTAACTTTAGCTGATGCTCATCAATGGCTGCTGTGAACGTTCTGACCAATGGCTAACCTTAACCTGTGTCAATGACAACTCGTCATACACGCGGAATATAACGGATGAATGGGGTAAACATGTTTTCACCACTGGATGACAATCACATATTGGGACTATGGCTGATTGTGTAAATTTATTCAGTGTAGATCACTGATCGTCCATCATACGATTATGTAACTTTATCGTCATTGATTGTCCCTCATATACTGACACTATAGCCGATTGTGCAACGCTATTCAGTGTCTATCATTGATTGTCCGTCAGACATTGGAACTGTAGCTGATTCTGTATCTTTAATTATTGTGCACCACAGACTGTCCGTCATATACAGTGACACTATAACTGGCTGTCGACTATGTGACTTTATGAACGGTTGATCAGTGACTACCAGCCACACAAATGGAAAGTGGTTGACCAATCAGAATGCTATGTCCGAGAACGAGACCAGTGCTTCACCAATCAAAGAGTTCGGCAGCGTGGATGTCTTCCTGTCCATCAGTGCAGTCATCATCTCAATCATGGCGGTTACCTGCAACGCCTTGCTTATCTGTGTCATCATCAGGAGCAGACTGCTAAAGACCCCCACCAACATGTTTATAGCGTCCCTGGCGGTGGGCGAACTGATCATCGGTGTGTTTGGGACCCCTTTTGCAGCTGCCAGCGTTGTGGCCAGGGACTGGCCATTTTCCTCACCCTTGTGCCAGATGAGTGCCAGCCTGCAAATCATCGGCCGCAGCTCCAGTACCTACAGTCTGATGGCCATCTGCGTGGACAGATGCCTGGCGGTCAGCAAACCGCTCAGATACTCCCACTTACTGACGCTAAAATCTGCCTCCATCACGTTGGCCTGTATCTGGATCCTGGCTGCTGTAATGGGCTTCATGCCCTTG
Source organism: Cepaea hortensis (assembly GCA_963921405.1). Lineage (NCBI taxonomy): Eukaryota > Metazoa > Mollusca > Gastropoda > Stylommatophora > Helicidae > Cepaea > Cepaea hortensis. The sequence goes on from OY992879.1 coordinate 56,431,612, forward strand.
GGGAGCTGGGGCTCCTACCAATACGCCAGTGGGTACTATCTATGCACGCTGTTTAAGAGAAGCGGTGGGAAACAACACGTGGTGAAAGAGGTCATCTGCAGCTACCTGCCCACATCGGTCATCTGCCTGACCATTCTTCAGATTGTGAAAGAGGTTAAATCGCATCACCGAATATTTGCCATCGTCCAGTTGCCTGTGGCCTCGACCTCGAACACAGCAGGAGAGTTGTTGCCGGGGCTCATTCCCGGCCCCCGAACATTTAACCGAAACACCAGCAAGGCTATGAGGTCCTTGTTCATCGTCATAGGCGGGTATGCGGCATTCTGCTTACCACTGTCCGTCTTGAACATTGTCTACCAGGACAGACACCCGGACATGATTCCCCAAGCTGTGGTCACCTCCATCGTGTGGATATCCTTTCTCTGCTGCGTCGTCAATCCTGCCATCATCATTTTATTCAACAGGAAATTTCGGGCACAGGTACAGATTTAACTTGCTCATCATCGATCCTTTTGATATGCATACTAGATCTGTATTCTCCCAGTTCATAGATGGCCTGTCTGATCCATATCCATGCATCGGCTGTCTTCTCTATATCCAAACATTGTCTTCTCTAGATCCAAACATTATCTTCTCTAGATCCAAACATTGTCTTCTCTATATCGTATCAGTTACTGTTACATGATATTTATAACATGCCAGACCAGTTACTGTTACGTGATATTTATAACATGCTAGATCAATTACTGTAACATGACATTTATAACATGCTAAAACAGTTACTGTAACATGACATCTATAGCTTGTTTCATCAGTTACTGTTACATATCTATAGTATGCTAGATCAGTTACTGTTACGTGATATTTATAACATGCTAGATCAATTACTGTAACATGACATCTATAACATGCTAGAACAGTTACTGTAACATGACATCTATAGCTTGTTTCATCAGTTACTGTTACATATCTATAGTATGCTAGATCAGTTACTGTAACATGATATCTATAACATGCTAGATCTGTTACTGTAACATGACATCTATAACATGTCTCATCAGTTACTGTTACATATCTATAACATGCTAGATCAGTTACTGTAACATGACATATATAACATGCTAGATCAGTTACTTTTGCGTAATATTTATAACATGCTAGATTAGTTACTGTAACATGTCATCTATAGCTTGTTTCATCAGTTACTGTTAAATATCTGTAACATGCTAGATCAGTTACTGTAACATGACATCTATAACTTGTTTTATCAGTTACTGTTACATATCTGTAACATGCTAGATCAGTTGCTGTAACATGACATATATATCTTGTTTCATCAGTTGCTGTTACATATCTATAACATGCTAGATCAGTTACTGTAACATGACATCTATAACTTGTTTTATCAGTTACTGTTACATATCTGTAACATGCTAGATCAGTTGCTGTAACATGACATATATATCTTGTTTCATCAGTTGCTGTTACATATCTATAACATGCTAGATCAGTTACTGTAACAGACGTCTATAACTTACTTCGTCAGTTACTGTAGCATGACATCTATAACTTAATAGATCAGTTACTGTAACGTGACATATATAACTTGCTTCATCAGTTACTGTTACATATCTATAACATGCTAGATCAGTTACTGTAATATGACATCTATAATATGCTAGATCAGTTACTGTACCATGATATCTAGAACATGCTAGATCAATTACTGTAAGATGATATCTAGTTGGTTGGTAGGTTGGTTGGTTGGTTGGTTGGTTGGTTGGTTGGTTTCGTTATGTTAGGTTAGGTTAGGTTAGGTTAATTAGATGGTAGGTTGGTTGGTTGGTTGGTTTGGTTTGGTTTGGTTTGGTTTGGTTAGGTTAGGTTAAGTTTAGTTAGTTAGTTAGTTAGTTAGTTAGTTAGTTAGTTGGTTGGTTGGTTAGTTGGTTAGTTGGTTCGTTGGTTAGTTGGTTCGTTGGTTAGTTGGTTCTTTGGTTTGGTTTGGTTAGGTTAGGTTAAGTTAGGTTAGGTTGGTTGGCTGGCTGGCTGGCTGACTGGTTGGTTGGTTTAGTTAGGTTAGGTTAGGTTAGTTAGTTAGGTAGTTAGTTAGTTAGTTAGTTAGTTAGTTAGTTAGTTAGTTCGTTCGTTCGTTCGTTGGGTTGGGCTGGGCTGGGCTGGCTGGCTGGCTGGCTGGTTGGTTGATTGATTGGTTGGTTGGTTTAGTTAGGTTAGGTTAGGTTAGGTTAGGTTAGGTTAGGTTAGTTAGTTAGTTAGTTAGTTAGTTAGGTAGTTAGGTAGTTAGTTAGTTAGTTAGTTAGTTAGTTAGTTAGTCGCGGTTCCAACTTTACGGCAACGGGTCGTCTCCATTAAGCTCCGTTCATGTGCCAGTGAATAGCACACAAAATGCTCTTCCCTGCCCTATGTGAACAATGGAATAGACAGGAGTATCGGCGAGCCAACAGCCCGCACAGGTACACTGTGCATAATGCCGCCACCAGAATGCCAACACAAAAGTCCTCCACAAACAATTCAGTTCATCGTCGGTGGAATCGACAGCCATCAGAAAGACTTCATTGACCCGGGTTTTATCCCATATGGCTCGGTCTCTTTCTGCAGGGCGACCCGCACAAAGCACGAACTCTGTAGCTCCAGCGACGACTCCCGGGAGTCTCCTGAAAAAATGCACTCGTGAACCGAAAAAGCAAACCAGTCAATCCAGCAACAGCCGGGCGCCATCATTCCGAACATGCAGTTCACGCTAACATTATATCTATAACATGCTGGATCAGTTACTGTAACATGATATCTAAAACATGCTAGATCAGTTTCTGTTACATGATATCTATAATATGCTAGATCATTTACTATTACATGATATCTATAACAAGCTAGAACATGCTAGATCAATTACTGTAACGATGGTGTTTCCACCTTGTCGTGGTGGGGAAGCTTGAGTTTCTCAATGACCCTGAGAGCTATGCCGGCGGTAGCGTAGCTACCAGCAGGACCTCCCAAGCCCGACAGGTCAAAGGGTAAAGAACAGACAAAGAGAAACACCCTGGTCCTCCAAGTTGGCGGTTGAAGCGTGGGGTTAACATTCCCACCTTTGTAAAAACTATTTTGTTACGAAACAGATACATGAGCCTCGAATTCGGACTGACTTATTTGGACATCGACCTTGGAACGTTAAAGGGCTTTTGAGATTTGGAACATGGAATGTACGGACACTATATCGAGTTGGAGCGGCCGAAGAATTAAACCGGGAGCTGGTTGAGTATAAAATGGATATAACAGCAATTCAAGAAATAAGGTGGCCAGGAGAGGGTACTTTAGAGCAAAATGGAATGATTATAATATATGGAGGAAACACCCAAAATAAACATGAATTAGGAACAGGATATGTCATCAAAAAAGAGTTATGGGGGAACGTTCTAAACTTTAAAGCTGTTAATGACAGGATTAGTAAATTACGAATAAAAGGTAAATGGAAAAATATAACGATGATTAATGTACATGCACCTACTGAAGAGAAAGAAGATGATATTAAAGAAGACTTTTATAATGATCTGGAAGATGTCATAGAAGAAACCCCCAAACAGGACATCCTGATTGTGCTGGGAGACTTCAATGAAAAAATAGGTAGAGAGCAAACTCATAAAAAAGTTGCCGGTATGGAAAGCCTACATACAACTTCAAATGATAATGGATGGAGAGTCATCAACCTAGCAGAAGCCAAAGGACTGCAGATCAGCGATACCAGACTGCAAAGAAAGGATATACATAAACAAACTTGGAAATCATGTGACAAGAGAACCTATAATCAAATAGATCACATTTTAATTAACAACAAAAATGCATCAAACATACAAGTAGTTAGAAGCTATAGAGGAGCTGAGTGCCACAGCGACCACTTCCTCGTTGGGGCAAAATTTAAAATATAACTTAAGAGAGCTTTCTATGCTAAACTACAAAGGTTACACCCAACATATAACAGAGAAAAACTACAAGAAATTACAGTCAAAGAGAAATTTGCAGATGAAATAAAATGTAAACTTGAAATTCTACAAAACCCGTTGGAGGAAAGTGTTGACCAAGCTTGGTTGAACATCAAGAATACAATTCAATCTACCGCAGAAGAATGTCTCGGTGTGTTAACCACGCATAGAAAGAACAGATGGTTCAATCCAAAATGTGAAGAGTCATTAGGAAAAAGAATGCCAGACAGCTACGGCTAAATTACATCAACAACATCCAAAAGGAAGAGCAATATAGAAATGAATGTAAAGAGGCTACAAAAATAGTTCGACAGCAGAAGCGAGAATATATGAGTAATATAATCAAAGATATGGAAACTAATCACCAGAAAAACGAATCCAGAAAGTTTTTTAAAGAACCGAAATCAAAGAAACGAGGGCACCAACACAACACATATGGTTTAAAAGACAAAAATGGGAATATGATAAATACCAATGAGGAAATGTGCAACACATGGAAAGAATATTTTGTTGAATTACTAAATTGTGAAGCTCCAAGTAACACTTTCCCACAGGAAGAGGTTCTAACGTGTGAACCACAAATTGAAGAACCTGCATTTGAAGAAATCCTATACGTAATCACACGACTTAAAAACAATAAGGCAACTGGGGCTGATGGAATTGCTGCTGAATTTATAAAGGCGGGTGGCCATGCATTACATCTAAAGCTATACGAACTAATAATAAAAATCTGGAGGACTGAAGAATTACCCCATGACTGGAAAGAGTCATTATTGATACCTATTTTTAAGAAAGGAGACAAGTTCCAGTGTGAAAATTATAGAGGAATATCACTACTGTACACAAGCTATAAGATACTATCTGCAGTATTACTAAATAGACTAAAACCATATTCAGAATACATATTAGGTAACTACCAGTCGGGTTTTAGACAAAACAGATCAACAATAGATCAGATATTTATCTTACGACAAATAGCCGAGAAAAATTGGGAATATAAAAGAGATCTCCATAACATTTTTGTGGATTTCAAAAAGGCTTATGATAGTGTCCAAAGGAATAGTCCATGGAATGCTATGCGGGAATTTGGAATACCAAGGAAGTTAATCAACATGACCAGACTATGCATGAAAGATACTTATAATATAGTAACATATAAAGGCAGGAAATCAGACCCTTTCCAAATAACATCTGGCTTGAAACAGGGTGATGCACTATCGCCGCTACTCTTCAATCTGGCTCTAGACAAAGTTGTAAGGAGGATAAAGGAGGAGTGTGATATTGGAGGAACATCCAAGCTGCTTGGTTATGCAGATGATAAAGATACTATAGGAGAAAATGAACAAACGACATTGGAAATATTGACTCACTTAAAGGAAAAAGCCCAACAGATGGGCCTGATTATCAACCAAGATAAGACAGAATATATGGTAATTTCAAGAGAAGGAATGGCTAAAAACTCTGGCCACATACAAATAGATAATATGACCATTAAAAGAACAGAAACATACAAATACCTGGGTACAATCTTCAACTGCTCAAACATCATAAGGGAAGAAATACAAACTAGAATCAGTTCTGGAAATAGGATATACTAAGCACTACAACATCTACTAAAATCAAATGCGCTATCTCGTAACACCAAGATCACAAGATACATATCACTGATCAGACCAGTTGGGCTGTATGGCTCTGAAACCTGGAGCACAACGAAAGGAGACGAAGCCTTGCTACAAACCTTTGAGAACAAAGTTTTAAGACGCATCTTTGGACCCATTAGGGATACACAAAGTGGAGAGTGGAAAAGAAGAAGTAACAAAGAGATTTATGATCTGTTTAAGTCCCCGCTAATCACTGGTATCATGAAGGTTAATAGACTACAATGGCTGGGGCATATAGAAAGAATGGAAGATAATAGGGAAACAAAACTCGCTTACACTCAGGAAATAAATGACCGTAGACCCCGAGGTAGACCAAGAAGACGGTGGAGAGATAATATATATACAGACCTACAAGCACTTGGAATCAACGACTGGCAAAAGAAGGTCAACCAGAGAGACGAATGGAGACTGATTGTATCTGCAGCAAAGAACCTCAATGGCTCGGAACGCTGAAGAAGAAGAAGAAGAAGACATCTATAACATGCTAGATCAGTTTATGTTACATGATATCTATAATATTATATAGTATTATATACTATAATAGATCATTTACTATTACATGATATCTATAACAAGCTAGGTCAGTTATTGTAACATGACATCTATAACTTGCTTCATCAGTTACTGTTACATACCTATAACATGCTAGATCAGTTACTGTAGCATATCTATAACTTGCTTCATCAGTTACTGATAGATGACATCTATAACGTGCTTCATCGGTTACTGTAGCATGACATCTGAAAGGTGCTTCATCAGTTACTGTAACATGACTATCATTTGCGCCACTGTTTACAACCGTCTTCTGTTACTTAAGGGATAGTAAACCGCACAGTTCCATAATTTCCCGCCATACCAAGTCGAAGGTTCGAACGCAGGCCTGTGCGATTGGGATGCTGACCGCTTTGCGTTGATTTCGACTGTATGAAACGTCGGCCGTTCAGAAAGCAATGAAAAACTAATGCACTAAAAGTGCCTAGTAAATCACAAATAGCCAATAAAAGTTGGGATTTATTACAACGTCCTGTAAAGGCCATGGCACTATCTTTGTATTTTAGTTGCTGACACATGTTTCCTATCACTGGTCTGCCTATTTGCTCGTGCTAGTGAATTGATTCCCTGCCGCCTATTGTTTCCCCAGCTGAAGCTGCTGGTCAACCAACAGCTGTGTCCGGCAGTGGGAGCCAGCAAGGAGGTTTTCACCATCTCCACGGGACTTCACCACATCCTAGACGCCACCCTGGTGCTCAACATGATCAAGCACGAGAATGCCTCCACCACCACGTCTATACGCAGGAAGATATTCCGACTAGCTGTAGCACATTAACTCTGTGGGTGGGTGGATTCACTTATGGATGGCTGGAAAGAAAGATAAATGGGTGTGTAACAGATGTGTGGATAGTATGAAATGGGTGAAAGATGGGTGGATTCATAGAAATGTGGTTGAATGGATGGATGGATAGGACTGGCTGGTGACAGATGACTCGATATAATGAGTGATAAATCGATGGGTTGCAGTTCCCGTATTAGTGGCAGAAGAAGGAAAAGGCCACAACTATACTCGCACGTATCTGGCACGTGTAAACTGTTTACTAATATCACATTTCTCGATTACGGCAAACATTAGAAGAAGCAGCAGAAAAGCTTCGGAAATGATACTAGCAGCAGCAACAACAGTCGTAAAGGTAGCCGTAGTAGTTGTTGGAAAGATTTGTGGATGAGAGATAGAGGAGTACAGCGAGATTTGTTTCTTGACAGTTGTTTGTCAATTCACAGAGAGGTGTCAGCACACACACTGATGTATGCGGATCACCCGCGCCAGTCGGCAAGGCATTGAATTATAACGTTGAATAAGCGACCGTGGACAACACAGGCGGTGGTCATTGACATGAGGCGAGTCAGTTGGTCAGCGATCACTACAAAATACTTCAAAACTCTAACATGTCTATCGGTGGGTACGAGGTGCATGCCCTCTCGCCCTCGCCTTCCCACCCCCACAGCTACCTTGCAGGATCCATCTCTTGAGACAAGGCTACCGGAGTTCCTTGTGGACACACCAGAGGAATACCAGAGGAAACCGCTGTTGTACATCCCTGGTACATTGTGACTGGACAGTGCATAGATGGAACTTACTGAAGCCATCTGTTGTTCGTGGAGTAGACTGTGACGTCACGACTAGTTAAACCTTCATTGCGGGAACGGTAAACTATCATTCTCTTTACACAAACAATGGGTGTTCACGTTTAAAAGTAGCGAGTTGTGGAGCGGGGTTATTGACCCACACCTGTCGTCATTGTACACGTACCAGAACTAACATACTGTGTGTATTACTGTACAAGTGTATACACATTTAGATCATTACTTGCGTCTCGATTTACTGACTGCTAGATTGGCGGTATGGTAGATTGTTCCACTGTTGCATTGCTCGATTGACTTACTGGATAGGTAAATGTTAACTGAGATTAAGTTTGTGATTTCACTTGTTGGTAACTAGTTATATTATTTCATCAGAAACACTGGCATGTCTGGCAAACTGCAATACTCTGTCCACAATGAACGTCAAAACTGAGTGATGAGTGACAACTGGCAAGAGTATTGGGGCAAGAACAAGGGGAAGGCAGAGAAATAAATACCTGTATGGCATGGCCATATGACATAATCAAAACAAGAACACAGACCTTATCCACGACTGGTGATCATGTGAAAATCCCCTCCCCCAAATTCTCCATGCTTATGGGCATCGCACATGCTGATGTAACACATGTTGGTGCTCTTAAAGGTACAGTAACGGGCAGGCATTGTCCCTTGGGGGGGGGGGGGGGGGAGAGAGAGAGTCGGGATCGATCAACAAAAAGATGGGCACGGCGCGTTAAGACATCCTGAGCATAACAAATGCATGAGGCAGAGATGGAGAGGTTTTCCCTGGGGGGGGGGGGTGACACGAGCTGAAAATTACTTGCTAAATAATGATGATGAGTGAGTGGTGACTGGGAATATCCCAGAACAAATGAAATTCAGAGCACATAACTGATGGCGGGTAAACAAACTGTTTGCGGAACCGCCAAATAATGTTGCTGCGCTGCTAGGTTGAGGATCCATTGTGGCACGCTTAAATACACATTTATGTTCATTATCAGGCAATTTATTGCTTCAGCTGTTATTCTGTTACAAAACGGTGTATTTTTTACAAGAGTGATCATGCACTTAATCTTATATAACTGGTGCTGGTGTCACGATCCACATATATCACCTCTGGATGGATCGTTGTGCCAATAGCATGTTACGTGAGATTCCGTGAATGTCAGAATGGCTATGTGAGGGTACGTGAATGTCAGACTGGTTATGTGAGGGTACGTGAATGTCAGAATGGTTATGTGAGGGTACCTAAATGTCAGACTTGTTATGTGAGGGTCCGTGAATGTCAGAATGGTTATGTGTGGGTCCGTGAATGTCAGACTTGTTATGTGAGGGTCCATGAATGTAAGAATGGTTACGTTAGGGTCCGTGAATGTCAGAATGGTTATGTGAGTGTACGTGAATGTCAGAATGGTTATGTGAGGGTGCGTGAATGTCAGAATGGTTATGTAAGGGTCCGTGAATGTCGGAATGGTTATGTGAGGGTACGTGAATGTCAGACTGGTTATGTGAGGGTGCGTGAATGTCAGAATGGTTATGTGAGGGTACGTGAATGTCAGAATGGTTATGTAAGGGTCCATGAATGTCAGAATGGTTATGTGAGGGTACATGAATGTAGACTTGTCATATGAGGGTCCGTGAATGTCAGAATGGTTATGTGTGGGTCCGTGAATATCAGAATGGTTATGTGAGGGTCCGTGAATGTCAGACTTGTTATGTGAGGGTCCATGAATGTAAGAATGGTTACGTGAGGGTCCGTGAATGTCAGAATGGTTATGTGAGAGTACGTGAATGTCAGAATAGTTATGTGAGGGTGCGTGAATGTCAGAATGGTTATGTGAGGGTCCGTGAATGTCACAATGGTTATGTGAGGGTCTGTGAATGTCAGAATAGTTATGTGAGGGTACGTAAATGTCAGACTGGTTTTGTGAGGGTACGTGAATGTCAGAATGGTTATGTGAGGGTACATGAATGTCAGAATGGTTATGTGAGGGTACATGAATGTCAGACTTGTTATGTGAGGGTCCGTGAATGTCAGAATGGTTATGTGAAAATTGCCTAGTAAATCATAAACAGCCAACAAATATCGGGGTGTTTTGCAACATCCTGTAAGGACAGGGAACACACTTGAATATAGTAGATGCGTGATCATTGGGGACTCAGGCGTTGTGACAGAGTCAACAGAGAGACTCCGAGAGTGTGGCGGTCTGGCTGGAGTATGTATGCTTTACGACACAGTTAAAGTATATATTCGATGGTTCATACATTGTTTGTGAGATGTGCATTTTGTTCATATCTGTTAATATAGAATAAAGTATAATGAACTGTCACCTTAGTTCTGTCATCTGTGCAGTGACATATACGCGTGTTCTGTTAGAAGACTAAAGGATGAACGAGCGAGAACGAAACAAAGCAGCCCCGTGGCATCTGCCACAGCTGAAGTGGTATACCATTACTATGTTTGTTTTTGTTTCACCAATAAATGCTACAGTCATAGACTGCTACACAATTCTACAAATACTTCATGCACTGAAACTTTCTCGATTTACCTGTGCAAGGAACGACAATTAGCAAATCAAATATCAGTCTTCAAGATATCTCGCGCAGTCGACAAGCTATCAAAGCGTAAATGGGTTGGACCCTAATATAACTTCTCTATGAGGTTGAGCGGGGTAGGGGGAATGGTATAATCGAAATCTCTCAGCATTCCGACTCGACGCTGTATAGAGAAGAAGAACAATAACTGACAGTGCAGAGGATGGCTCGCACCAAGACAACAGTGAAAAGACAGAGGATGTAGGCAGTCGGGAAGAAGAAGTCGAAGGCGAGGAAGACCAGTAGGACTGGTGGTCCGGTGGCGACACAAGCAGTCCACCTCCTACACCAGCTGAAGCTGTTCCCGATAAACTTCCGATGCAAGAGACAACAGTTCAAGCCAACAGCAGCAGCGGTGAAGCTCTTAGCAACCACACCAGTGAGTCTAAGCAGCTCACCAAGTACACACCCCCTCCCCCACCCCAGGTCAAGGTTTTAGTCTGTTGTCTGTCGTGTTCATTACCACGGCAACAGTTCACGAATGTGGCAATCTAGGAGTAAACATCCCCTCGACAGTTCATGAATATATCATGACAGTTCGCACTGCCTTGGCCAGAGCTACCAGCAGAACTAGATCACGAAACCTTTCTCACGCACACAAGTGTTAAAAAGGGCTCTTACATTCTCTGTGAGTGGAGAATAGAACGGATGGGATGGGAAGGGGCAGAGCACCTCACCATAACCTAGTATACTTGACCTCCGTGTGATTATAGCAGCAATAGACGGCAAGCTGAGAAACATCTTAGTTGCATGTCCTTACAGGACGTCGCAATCAACCCCAGCAATTATTGACTGTTTGTGATTTAGTAAGCAACTTTACGTCTGCCTCGCGCTCCAAAGGTTGTGGGTTCGATTCCGGGCTCCGTCTTTCGGTTCGCCTCGCTCCTACCATTGTTAACAATCAACGTAAAGCGACATACTTCCAAATCGCGTGTAAGCTGATTTCGAACGCCGTATGTGGGATTTTGAATCACGTTCACTACTCCTTCGTCACAGAGACAGGCATCTTACTGCACCATACATTGGTTTTCTGGCGGAAATGCAAAGATAATCGTGGAGGGGAGGACAAAGAACTGATGGAGTCTTCAAGAAACTACTCAAAGCCGTCAGTTGATCAGAGAAATTAGTTTAGACAGTTCAGATTTTTGGAGCGTCTTATGAGAAATAATGAACTCGAAAACTGTGGCAACTGACATATGTTATGGAAAAACAGCGGAGAAGACAAAGTGGTACATTGTCGTGAGTTGGCTGGCAGGTATCGCTCCTAATGGATTAAACGACAGAAACAGTTAAGTGAGAAAGTGACGGTCCTGTAATTTTTTAAGGGAAACGATCGTTACTTCAAACAATCGCCGTACTTTTGAAAGACGTGAACGTAGATCGCGTGGTCTCCGGGAAAACTAGGCGAGATCAAAGGATAATTAACGATGTCAAGGAAGATCGTTTATCGCCGGGACGTTCGAAGCATGGTCAAACAGTTGGATATCTTTGAAATACGATGAACCAAGTCCTTTGAACAACCGAAAAGCACCGATACCGGGAGATCGTCTTTATCAAAGACTATTGTTAGCATGTTGATGTACGAGGATCAAAGGACGGAATAGGAGCAGGGATGATTGGGTGGGACGGAAAAACCCAGTGACGTAGGACAGGCAATTTATCTGTTGACAGTATCAGTTTTAAACTCAATGAACAGTTGGACTTAACATCGGTTGGAGTGGGAATGTATTTCAGTGCTGAAATAGAAAATATATCACAGAGTTTAGGTTGTGTAAAGATAACCCGCCCTGTCCCTTCATGGGAATTAAATGATATACTTCTACGCCTAAAATAAAATTCAATAAGGTGATTATATATATAAATGCAGAATAGAACTCTAGCATAGTGTACTTTCATGTGTAAACGTAGTATACCGAGGCGACAGCATTAGGCTGAAGAGTGATTTAGGTTGTGTAGAGTAAGGTGTCTGTACAGTCAGAAGGATAAGTCTATACTAGGATTTATGTGCTTTGCTTTAGCGTGTCTTTCTTTTACCTGGTATAGGGCAGAGTGCTGAACTACTCTGTCTTATACAAGAATATAGCGCTAGTAGGATCTATAGCTGGTATTTACTGAATATAGCCACTTCACTACATTCACATATCATAGGTCAGAGTTAAGTTCTCTCACAGGCTGTTGTTTTACTCAACAGGATCCCTGCACTTGACATTTAAGGTGATTACCCATCTGAGCCGAAGCATTTGGTCAGACTTGGGTGAAGTAATACAGGATAGGAAACGGTGAACCCTGTGTCACCAGATGGTAAAACCAGTGTGAGTTAAAATTACCCAGGAACCTGATTCACTCTAAGTGAAGTGATAAAGACAAGTATAAAATATATTTAAATCATGATGAAGAGGACTATTTACTGTAGACTATAGAAAAGACAATCCTCAGTATATCAACTATATTGTGTTGGACTGGTGTTGATAATTTTCCAATACAAGGAATATATTACCGATCGTGTTTTTTTGTGTTTTTTTTTTGGAAACTAAAAGGACCATAATTATGCAATCAAGCAGTGTTGATCTGACATTCACAGGAAATATAAATCTTACAGAGTGTCGAATGTGTATATGTGAAGACTCGAACTAACATAGAATTCAGTGGAGACTATATTCTTCAATACGTTTCCAGACCATATTGATAACAAAACCATCATCAGTCAGAGAGAAGCAGCCGGGTGAAAGATTCCACGTTATGTGCTGTGTGAAGTCGAATGGCTGTATCATGAAGAAAAACTCTGAGGCTGATCCTAGAGTATATTCTGTCACACATTCAAGATAGATCACATTACATATATTCACACACATACATTGCACACTCAACTGACACTTTTCTGCAATAAATGTTTTATCATTTTGTTCGAAACCTGTGTTAGTGGAGGTATGTGCTGAAGGAACGTGAAGGGGGGTATTGTCTGTTGGAGAGAGAGAGAGAGAGAGAGAGAGAGAGAGAGAGAGAGAGAGAGAGAGAGAGAGAGAGAGAGATATTAAAAGATTTTAAAAAGGGGGGGGGGTGTACACAAAGGTCCCCAGCAGAGGAAAACCCTAGACAAGGATAATTAACAGGTGTGCTTGTTGGTTCCACCCCCCCCCCCCCACCCCACCCCCCAGGGACGACAAGCGACATACATGCCTAGACAGTTTGGTCAAATGTTGTTTGTCCATCAAGAATGATGATGACCATTCATTTCATCCAGTGGGGTTGAAAGTATGGAGCCGTGAGTTCTAAGATGGCTGATAAGGCCTATTTTGGCTCGAAATGTTCTTTGACAATGTGGACAAAGAATGCTTGACGTTTCTGGAGGAGGATTTTCTGCAGTGGTTTTTCTGTTCTGTCTTTTCTTCACAGCTCTTGCAGTCCTGGTTGCCTCACAAGTGACTGCACCCTTGCGTAATGATGTACGCCACGAATTTCGGTCTCTGGCAGGTGTCATGATTAATTCCAAAAGCATTCAGTGAGATTTTCAGAGTGTCTTTAAAGCGTTTCCTCTGGCCACCTTGGGAGCGTTTACCACAACGCAACTCGCCGTAAAAAATTCGTTGAGGGAACCTGTGATCTGGCATGCGAGTCAAGTGACCAGCCCAGCTAATCTGATTCTTCATTAGTAGAGTGTGGATACTGGGCATGGACGTTCTTTCTAGGACTTCAGTGTCTGGGATCTTGTCTTTGCCATTTAATCTTCAGTAACTTCCTAAGGCAGACTGTGTGGAAGTGGTTTAATTTCATAGCGTCCAGGTTTCACAAGCATATAGCAGTGTGGATAATACAACTGCTTTGTAGACTTTCAGTTTTGTTTGCAGGCTTATTCCATTTCTGTCCCATACATTCTTGTACAGTCTGCCAAAAGCCGCACTGGCGGCCTTGGAGATTCTTGCATTCACTTCATCATCAATTGTGGCAGCTTGTGACACAGTGCTGCCAAGATAGGTGAATTTGTCCACAACACTTAGACTATGACCATTCACTTTGATATTCAGCACAGTGTGATTATTCCCTGGAACTGGCTGGTACATAACTACAGTCTTCTCCAAATTGACATTGAGCCCAAAGTTGGCACAGGCATGTGAGATAGCTGAAACATTATGTTGCATGTCCGCCTCTGAGTTGGCGTATAGAGCGCAATCATCAGCAAACAGGAGCTCTCTGACGGTGTCGCTGTCAATCTTGGTTTTAGCTTTCAGCCTTCTGAGATTGAATAACTTCCCATCCATGCGGTAGTTGATGTCTATTCCAATGTCGTTTTTCTCGAAGGCATTCGTCAACATAGCTGAAAACATGAGGCTGAACAGTGTTGGTGCCAGGACACATCCTTGTTTCACACCATTGGTGACAGGAAAGGGCTCAGACAGTTCACCATTTTCCTGTACTCTTGCCTGCATGCCATCATGAAATAGCCACACTATTTGGACAAACTTTCTTGGACAGCCATATTTTGCTATAATCTTCCACAGTCCTTCTCTGCTGACTGTATCAAAAGTCTTGGTAAGGTCAATGAAAGGGGAGAACATTTCGCAGTTCAAATCCTGACATTTCTCTTGCAGCTGCCTTGCAGCGAAAATCATGTCAACATTTCTTCCTCTTCTTCTTTCGTTCGCTTGAAATATGTCTATAACTGCAATGCTGTCTCTTGTATGAATTGAACTGTCTTTTTCAGTTCACACAGCGGTCCATAGAGTTTATCTTCCACTGTCGTCTCTCTAGGCCAGAAGATTTGCCTAGATATGTTATATTTTGGGCAGTCTTGGAGTATGTGCTCTGCTGGCTGCGACGCCAATCCACATGTACACATGGCTGTTTCACCAATCTTGAATTTTGTATACATGTGGTTGGGTAATCTAGTGTGCCCTGTTCTGAGGCGCAGAATAATGACTTGTTCTGGTCTATCCATAACGTGGTAGTCATCTTGAGCAGGTTTTGGTGGCTTTCTGACTGATTTGATCATTCTTTTCTTTTCTTCTTCTTCTTCTTCTTCAGCTTTCCGAGCCATTGAGGTTCTTTGCTGCAAATACAATCCGTCTCCATTCGTCTCTCTGGTGGACCTTCTCTTGCCAGTCGTTGATTCCAAGTGCTTGTAGGTCTGTACATGTATTATCTCTCCACCGTCTTCTTGGTCTACCTCGGGGTCTACGGTCATTTATTTCCTGAGTGTAAGCGAGTTTTGTTTCCCTATTATCTTCCATTCTTTCTATATGCCCCAGCCATTGTAGTCTATTAGCCTTCATAATACCAGTGATTAGCGGGGACTTAAACAGATCATAAATGTCTTTGTTACTTCTTCTTTTCCACTCTCCACTTTGTGTATCCCTAATGGGTCCAAAGATGAGTCTTAAAATTTTGTTCTAAAAGGTTTGTAACAAGGCTTCGTCTCCTTTCGTTGTACTCCAGGTTTCAGAGCCATACAGCACAACTGGTCTGATCAGTGTTTTGTATATTGTGATTTTGGTGTTATGAGATAGCGCCTTTGATTTTAGTAGATGTTGTAGTGCATAGTATATCTTATTTCCAGAGTTGATTCTAGTTTGTATTTCTTCCCTTATGATGTTGGAGCCGTTGAAGATTGTACCCAGGTATTTGTATGTTTCCGTTCTTTTAATGGTCATATTATCTATTTGTATGTGGCCAGAGTTTTTAGCCATTCCGTCTCTTGAAATTACCATATATTCTGTCTTATCTTGGTTGATAACCAGCCCCATCTGTTGGGCTTTTTCCTTTAAGTGAGTCAATATTTCCAATGTCTTTTGTTCACTTTGCCCTATAATATCTATATCATCTGCATAACCAAGCAGCTTGGATGTTCCTCCAATATCACATTCCTCCTTTATCTTCCTTACAACTTTCTCTAGAGCCAGATTGAAGAGTATCGGCGATAGTGCATCACCCTGTTTCAAGCCAGATGTTATTTGGAAGGGGTCTGATTTCCTGCCTTTATATGTTACTATATTATAAGTATCTTCCATGCATAGTCTGGTCATGTTGATTAACTTTCTTGGTATTCCAAATTCCTGCATAGCATTCCATAGACTATTCCTATGTACACTATCATAAGCCTTTTTAAAATCCACAAAAATGTTATGGAGATCTCTTTTATATTCCCAATGTTTCTCGGCTATTTGTCGTAAGATAAATATCTGATCTATTGTTGATCTGTTTTGTCTAAAACCCGCCTGGTAGTCACCTAATATGTCTTCTGAATATGGTTTTAGTCTATTTAGTAATACTGCAGATAGTATCTTATAGCTTGTGGACAGTAGTGATATTCCTCTATAATTTCCACATTGGAACTTGTCTCCTTTCTTAAAGATAGGTATCAATAATGACTCTTTCCAGTCATGGGGTAATTCTTCTGTCCTCCAGATTTTTATTATTAGTTCGTATAGCTTTAGATGTAATGCATGGCCACCTGCCTTTATAAATTCAGCAGCAATTCCATCAGTGCCTGTTGCCTTATTGTTTTTAAGTCGTGTGATTACATATAGGATTTCTTCAAATGTAGGTTCTTCAATTTGTGGTTCGCATGTTAGAACCTCTTCCTGTGGGAAAATGTTACTTGGAGCTTCACAATTTAGTAATTCAATAAAATATTCTTTCCATGTGTTGCACATTTCCTCATTGGTATTTATCATATTCCCATTTTTGTCTTTTAAACCATATGTGTTGTGTTGGTGCCCTCGTTTCATTGACTTCAGTTCTTTAAAAAATTTTCTGGATTCATTTTTCTGGTGATTAGTTTCCATATTTTTGATTATATTACTCATATATTCTCGCTTCTGCTGTCTGACTATTTTTGTAGCCTCTTTACATTCATTTCTATAATGCTCTTCCTTTTGGATGTTGTTGATGTCATTTAACCATACATGTCTGGCATTCTTCTTCCTAATGACTGCTTCTTCACATTTTTGATTGAACCATCTGTTCTTTCTATGCGTGGTTAACACACCGAGACATTCTTCTGCGGTAGATTGAATTGTATTCTTGATGTTCAACCAAGTTTGGTCAACGCTTTCCTCCTCTTCTTTTCTTTTGGTGGTATGTAAAGGGCACATCAGGCTGGTCTTCTTTGGCTCCTTCCTTAGCCAATTGATCAGCTCTGTCGTTTCCGGGTACTCCACAGAAGGATGGTTTCCACTGTATGGTGACCTTATGCTGACTGCTAAGTTCAGAAAGTAGTGTCCTTAGTACTGGCAATTTCCCAGACAGGAGCGCCTCGAGTACTGATTTTGCATCTGTCAATAGCACCACAGGTTGTGTACCATTGCTGATATTTAGTAATTTCTCTGTTGCTATCTTGATTGCCTCAATTTCAGAATCGTAGTTATGGCAGTACTTTCCTGTCGCTACTCTTGCTGTGTCCCTAGTATTATTTGGGTATTCTATGTACACTCCCGCTCCTCCATGTCGAACAGCATTTTGTGCTGACCCATCTGTGTAGACTCGGATCCAGAGATCCTGTGGGTATTCTTCATCAAGGAAGCTGAGAGTGTCTGTTCTGCACTGCACACTGTTCTGTTCTTCCTTGTCAAATATTCCTCTCACTTTTGTCTAGATTTGTAATGATAGTCTATGCTCATCTTTCCATGGAGTTCGCTCTGGAATAGTTGTTAGGGGATACCAACTGTGGGCAGATCGGTGGTTTCTCTGCAGATTCGTTTGGCCTGGTGGATAAAACTACTTCTTTTCAACCGCCCCATAGCTAGGTTTTCAAATCTGTTCTTCATAGGGTGGCCTGGCAAGCTGAGGAACTTTTCTGCTTGTATTAGCGTTTTCGTATCTTTGCGCTCACTCGGTGCTTGTGTCGTCCCCATCTTCTCCATTTCCACTATAGGGGTTGATCTCATCCCTCCTGTGGTGACTCTAAGTGCTTGATTTTGCACTATGTCCAGCTCTTGTAGAGTGGTTTTTGATGCCGAACACCCCGCAGTTGACCCGTATTCCAGGTGTGGTCGTATGCTCTGTTGATAAACTTTGCTAAGTATTTTCCCACTGGCTCCCTATGTGGTTCCACTTAGCTTTCTCAGGATGGCTATTTTCCTTCTGGCTTTTGCTACTGCTTTGTTGATGTGCTTTCTCCATGTCAGCCTGCCATCAAATCTTACTCCAAGGTATGTTGGTTCTTTATCTTCTCTTAGGGGTGTTCCATTTATCTGGATGACCCCTGCCTTTTGTTTTGGAGAGAGGGTAAATAGGGTGGTGTTGCATTTGTCAGTGTTTAAGCTGACACACCATCTATTTGCCCATGCAACAAATGTATCTACAGCTCTTTGTAGCAATCTGGTGACCACTGATGCATGTTCATTTGTGCTCCATAGAACCAGGTCATCGGCGTACATTGCCGCTTTAATTCCATGCGGTAGATTAGCAACGAGATCATTGATGTAGATTAGAAAAAGTGTGGGGGACAAGACCCTGAGGAACACTGTGACGCAGTAGTACTTTCTTGCTCTTTAGTCCGCTTATCTGTACTCGGGCTCTTCTGTTGTGCAAGTATGCTTTCACCCACTTGTACATTCTTCCATTGACTTTGCAGTTTCTCAGTTTATTCATCTGACCTTCTTTCCAGACTTTGTCAAAGGCTTTCTTCAAATCTATCCATGCCGCAAGCACCAGCTTCTTCTCTTGGAATGCATCCTCAATTTCTTGAGAGAGGTAGGTTGTCTGATCTTCCGTAGAGTAGCACTGCCTAAAGCCAGCCTGCTGTGGCACAAGGGTGTTTTTACTTTCAATGTACCACTGCAGTCTGTGATTGATGATGCGCTCCAGTGTTTTGCAGAGACAGCTGGTGAGGCTAATTGGTCTGTAGCTAGAGGTAATGGAACTATCTTTCCCTGATTTTAGGAGGGGTATCATGATTGCTTCTCTCCAGGCTTGTGGAACACTGCCTAAGGTCCAACTGTTATTGAAGATTTGCAATAGCTTTGCTTTGGCCTCTGTTCCTAGGTTCCTGATAATTTCATTGGAGATACCATCAGCTCTTGGTGACTTTCTCATTTTCAGTTTTGATATGGCTAGCTCCAGTTCGCTTATTGTGATGGGTGCCTCCAGAACTTCATGTACTATTTCCTTCTGTCCTGTATGTTGCCGTTTCTCTCGAATCTCTTGTTGTTTCTCTGGACTAATTTTGATATTGTTATATTGTGCGAATGAGTCCGCAAAATGGTCAGCTGCTTGCTTTCTTGTTAAGATGTTTCCATCTTTATGTAGTGCAATTTTTGAGTTTCTCCCTGTGCGTTCATCGTTAAGTTGTTTTATTAGCTTCCACAATTTCCTTGTGTCTCTTTCAAAGTTCAGAGACTCTGTTTTTTCCTGCCAGCTTTTCCGTCTAGCCTGCAGCTTGGCCCTTTGAAATTTGGCTTTTGCGTGCTGGAATTTATTGTGGTGGTCTTGGCTGGGTGTGACCTCTGCTTGCTTTCTACACACTTCCACATCATTATGCAACTGTTCCAGTTCACTACTCCAGTAGGGTTTATATTGTTTAGGGGCTCCTCTTGGTACTGTTTCTCGCGCTGCCTGTAGTATGCATTTCCCAAACTCTTCAACTACTTTATGTATGTCTTTCTCAGTGTTCAGGTTTCTAACCAGTATGCTGGTGCGATTCTTGTACATTGCCCAGTCTGCTTTCTTGTAGTTCCACCTTGAGAGGGTGCTTCTTTCACTTACAAGCTCATTTTCTACAGTTAGAAAGACTGGCCGATGGTCACTGCCACCAAGTTGTTTCCCAACAATTCGTATAATGTTCCATTCCAGGTCTGGTGAATGAAAAGCCAGGTCAGGTGTAGTTGTAGTGTGCCATGATCTCGAGTAGAAAGTATGTTGGGTCGGACGGCTTGTTAACCAAGATGAATCTATTCTCATCCTGCCAGTCTTCCAATCTCTCTCCTCTCTGGTCCATGTGATCATAGCCCCAACTCTGCGAGTGGCTGTTGAAATCGCCACACACAATCATTTTTTCTGTTAATGGTGGTGTGTCCAGTGCCTGTGGGCGGTCACTTGGACAGTAGTAATTGATCAGATGTAGGTCTGTATAGCCTGTCTTAAGTTTAAGTGTCTGATACTCAGCCCCTTCCATGTAGACTTCGATTTGGGAAGCAGTGATGTTATTTTTTACAAGGGTAAGTATCCCACCTTTTCGCCTGTCCTTTCGGTCAGATCGGTAACACTGGTAGCCTCTGATTTTGAAGGCTATATTTTCGTTGAGGTGAGTATCTTGCAAGCAAAATATGCTTATTTTTTCTTGGTCCGGGATGTTTTCTAATTCTATTATTTTGTTGTTGACTCCCTCCGCATTCCAGTGCATTATTTTAAGTCTTTGTTTAGTATGGCCAGCCGTTCTATTCTCATGTCTCCTGGCTCCACAGGACATCTGAGAAGGACCTCCAGTAGTTGGGGTTGGACCCTTTCGAGACATAGGGCCCGGCACTGCACCTGCCTGGGGTCCAAAGCAGGGCGAGCACCATAACATTTAGCAGTAGTCGACATATTGCATTTTGCGTAATTGATCATGTCAACAGTTCCACGTTCTTTTCTGAAGCCACACTGGCTCTCGGAAGAAGACCTTGACCGATATGGGCCGTGAGGCGATTGAGAAAAATTCTGGCGAGTATCTTCCCTGCAATTGAAAGCAAGGAGATGCCTCGGTGGTTGTCACAGGATTGGCGGTTTCCTTTTCGTTTGTAAAGGTGGACTATTGACGCGTCCTTGAAATCCTGTGGCATGGTCTCGTTCACCCATATGTTTGTAAAGACTTGGTGAAGCTGCTCTGTTAGGACCGGCCCACCTGCCTTGTATATCTCTGTCGGGATGGAGTCCGGACCAGGTGCCTTGCCGCTGGAGAGTTGCTGGATGGCTTTGTTTACTTCCACTATGGTTGGCAGGTCATCAAGTGTCTCATTGGTGGGAACTTGAGGAAGGCAGTTGATGGTTTCATCATCGAAGAAGGAGGTTGCATTTAAGATGTTGCTGAAATGCTCTGCCCAGCGCTGAAGGATGTCTTTCTTATCGGTGACCAATGTTCCCCCATCTGCACTGAGGAGGGGAGCTATGCCTGGTGATGTAGGACCATAGACCGCTTTCAGTGAGTCGTAGAAGTTTTTCATATCATGTCTGTCAGTAAAGCCCTGAATTTCATCAGCTTTGCTGCTCAGCCAGGAGTCCCGCGTGTGCCGAAGTTTCTGCTGCACTACTCTCTGAATGTTCTTGAAAGCATCTTTTTTATGTTGACTTCGGGTCATTCAAATGTGCCTTGAGGAGAAGATGTTTCTCGGCCAGCAATTGGTTGATGTCTTTGGAATTTTCATCAAACCAGTCTTTATGCTTTCGGGGGGCTGGACCCAGGATTTCCATAGCAGTGTTGTAAATTATGTCCTTTAGGGCTCTCCACTCTGTTTCTGTATCTTGTTTAGCAGCAGCATTGTGCTTGAGGCGGTCTTCCAGCATATTTTCAAACGACAGCTGCATTGTCTTGCTGTTTAGGCAGGTGACATTTAGTTTTTTTTTTTTTTTTTTGCATTTTCACCCCTTGAGGACGCCGTGGTGGTCTGATGTGAATGTTTATTTTCGAGATAATGAGACGATGGTCTATCCAACATTCGGCACCACACATGGACTTTGTCACCCGAACGTCTTGTCTGTCACTCCTCCTGACGATGACATAGTCAATGAGGTGCCAGTGTTTCGATCGAGGGTACATCCACGATGTCCTGTTTGTCATGGGGAGACGGAAAATTGTGTTGGTAATCAGAAGATCGTGTTCGGCACATGTCTAAAGAAGGAGGAGTCCATTGCTGTTACAATTTCCGACTCCCTGTTTTCCAACAATGCCACTCCAAGAGGTGTTGTCCGTGCCTACTCTGGCATTGAAATCCCCAAGGAGTACAAGTTTGTCTCCTTTGGGAACAGATGTTAATACATTGTGCAGGTCCTCATAGAACTTGTTCTTGACATCATCTTCATTGGTCATAGTTGGTGCGTAGACACTCACAATGGTTGCATGCTTCCTTCCATTCAGCAGGGGCAATTTAATGGTCATGAGCCTGTCGTTTATAGCCTTTGGAAATCCAGCTAGTTTGCCGACCAGGGCCGACTTAATGGCAAATCCCACGCCGGATTGGCCATTTCCTTTCTTTTACTTCCACTCCAGAAAAATGTGTAGCCGGCACCTATTTCACAGATTTGGCCTTCTTCTGCAAGTCGTGTCTCGCTCAAGGCTGCAATGTCGATGTTGTACCTGCCCAGCTCTCTCCCAATCAGTGCTGTTCGTCTCTCTGGACCCGACGCGCCATCTCTGTCAAGTAGAGTGCGTACATTCCAAGTTCCGATTGTTAAGGGAATATGGTTTGCTCTTTTAACTTTACCTGTTTTTTCTTTTTTTTTTGTATGTCGACCGCAGTTTAGGGTACACACCAACCGCGGCTAGCTGATTAGGTAGTGATTGAACAGACAATGTTTAGGGCACCTTTTCTAGCCCTTTCCTCATGCTATGGAGGTGAGCAGTGTGTTCCTATAGAGGGCTGCTCAGTTGCTCAGGGGGCTGCCGAATCCCACTGCTGCTCCGGTCAGTAGAAGACGACCATATGGCCTGAGCCGCCTGTGTGCAGGTCTGCGACTACGGCTGCCAGCGTACCCATGCCTGCCACTGTGCCGCTCGCCCATCGCCACAGGGTTTGAAGGTGATATATGAAGTTGGATGAAGAATGACTTGCGCGATGAATTGGATTAAAGTGAGGAAGAGTTGCTCAATTCATCGACCTCACTCTCTCGCCTGAGTCCATCTGAATCCAGTGGCAGGACAAGTCAAGACGACTGGAGACGAATACAGGTGCAGTGGATGACCAGGGCGCTCTACGTGCCTTGCCATGCCCATTACGTTCCACAATGCTTTGCAGGTAAACGCCGTCTTGCCCGTTGAATCAGGAATGATTTCTTCCGCGCAGTCTGCCGGATCCTGTCTTCA
The DNA here is from genome assembly GCA_963921405.1 of Cepaea hortensis. Taxonomy (NCBI): domain Eukaryota; kingdom Metazoa; phylum Mollusca; class Gastropoda; order Stylommatophora; family Helicidae; genus Cepaea; species Cepaea hortensis. The sequence continues at coordinate 56,454,990 of OY992879.1, forward strand.
CATGCTGGGTAGGCATACCCTAGTTCACCGCTTGGTTTGACACCAAATCGGCTACCCGCGCCTGGTTTAGCCAGCCTCTCACAGCTGTTGCCCAGGGAGTGGCCGCTGTCGCATGCTGACAGCTACTAGGAGCCACAGACGTGAGCTGGGTGTCAGGCTTGGACCAGTGGGGGATGGGTCTTGACAAGGACATGAGAGTCATCCTTACCAAAGGTTCTACCAATACCTGACACCCCGTACCCCCCTTGGGTATATGTTGGTCAAATAGCATATCGGAACACACACAGACTGGCCATAGTAAGAGTAGGATAACTATGATCTGTGTATCGGCATGGCATATGATAATGAAAGAGACAGCAACAGTGGCCATGATGTTACATTTACCTTGTAAGGGGAATAGGTGCGTGTACATCTGTTTAAGTACTATAAAGTAATCCATAAGGACGTTGAAATAAGGAGAAATAATGTAACACGTATGGAAAAGCACTCACAGAAGACAAGAAAAAAAAAGTTAAGAGAACACACTTTCACTGTGTAATAGTAAAATGAAGCTTTTGGATGCTCGACGCAAACAGTTAAACGCAGTTAAAATGTTAAATTGTTAAATCGACAGATATTGTTCCTGAAAAATCTCTCACTTACCTCACAGTCTCCTATCACGTCTGGTCTTGAAATGCGGGAAGGTCTTGTCAAATGGATCCAGTCCGATCAGATTCAACAGTAACAAAATAGTTTTAGTCGCACCTACACACAAGTGGCTTCTCTAGCACTACCACAAATTATATGTTTCAGTTAATACGTTTAATTTAATATACTATATCATCATCATCATCATTATCATCATCATCATCATTATTATCATCATCCACTTTTGCCGTCAAGCGTCGTGGGGGAACATACGATATGACTATTTAAATACCAGTAACAATAGTTGACGTTCTCTTGCATACTTGCACATCAGATTAATTCAATAAAATGATGTCCACTCATGACTACCAGAAGATGGAAACCTAACCAAGAATTGTTTGGTAAAAACTCTTTAACTCATAAATACGTGATTATCTTACAGCGGTTGGGTGTTCGTCCCTGATCGCACAGATCTCAGTCTAACGGTATGTCGGTACCAATAATCAGCTAGCTGAACACAACTCATTAATCAACATCCTGCTGAATACAACTCCAGAGTGAAAGACATCTAGTTGTGAGTCCTGTGGGGAAGAGGTGGTTTAGAATTTACCTAGTTGTGAGTCATGTGGGGAAGAGGTGGTTTAGAGTTTACCTAGTTTTGAGTCATGTAGGGAAGAGGTGGTTTAGAGTTTACCTAGTTTTGAGTCATGTGGGGAAGGGGTGGTTTAGAGTTTACCTATTTGTGAATCAAGTGAGGTAGTGTTTGCTTAAAGTTGACCAGTTGTGAGTTAAGTGGTACAAGGGGCGAGTGGTTTCGAGTAAACTAAAGCCCTCCGGCTTATGAGGCACGTGACATTTACGTTCCCAGGTCAAGGGACCCGGCGTTTCAAACGAACCCACGACGCCGTGGCCAAAAATAAAATTCTAGCGCGATAAACTGTTCAGCCACGCTGGCTTCAAGCATGGGCTATATGTCTGAGACAATAATCGCCTGCGTAAATCACGTGTTAGAATGCCACTTTAGTGCCTCAATGTCAGTTTCTATCTCAGAGTCACCTGATGGTCAATCCCCATCTCTATCCTCAAGCCCTATTTAATATATGCTCCAGCTGCCCACCCTCACCAAGAAATTCAATCCCAATGTTTGACCCAGCAGCACAGAACCATCATCATCTCAAGTAGACACACATTTACCAATATCTTCTTAGAGAATTCCCCCTGTAAATGACACACCAAAGTTCAGATTCAATCAGATACAAAGCTCGTGTTCGTATACGGAGCACTTATGGGTTACACCCGTGTGCCGTGATGTTGATACGTCGACTAATCTAAACAGCTCGTATTCCATGCAAGTATGTCAGCAAGTCAACAGTCAAGACTGAAATTTACGTCTGCAAATCAGCTGCCAACTGAAAGTATACCACAACAAGCAATGATGTACAGGCCAAATGGAAGCAGAAGAAGATGCCGACCATGTAAACGATGGACAGAGGGAATAAGAGTCCATGGGAACTCGATATATGGAGCCCATAAACGGCCACTTTTGCTTCACTTCGACTTTTTTTCGGTTTGTGATTCTTGTCAAGTTCCGTAATTTGCCATTGTTTTCTGAACTATCGGCACTCATACCATAGTATGAAAACCAACGTAATGCGGTTCTCTGACAAAATACCCTCAGCTGTGTTTCGAACACGAAATGCAGGATTACGAACTGCCTCCGTAACTTCTTCGCTACAGTTCCACACAGTAAGCTACAAGAGGAATAAGATGAGATGAGGTGATGGAAGGGCACTCTCCCGCTGTTTGTGCCTTACCTCGACACCGCAAGCTACAAGAGGAACAAGATGATATGAGGTGATGGAAGGGCGCTCTCCCGCTGTTTGTGCCTTACCTCGACACCGCAAGCTACAAGAGGAACAAGATGAGATGAGGTGATGGAAGGGCACTCTCCCGCTGTTTGTGCCTTACCTCGACACCGCAAGGTACAAGAGGAACCAGATGAGATGACGTGATGGAAGGGCACTCTCCCGCTGTTTGTGCCTTACCTCGACACCGCAAGCTACAAGAGGAACAAGATGAGATGAGGTGATGGAAGGGCACTCTCCCGCTGTTTGTGCCTTACCTCGACACCGCAAGGTACAAGAGGAACAAGATGAGATGAGGTGATGGAAGGGCGCTCTCCCGCTGTTTGTGCCTTACCTCGACACCGCAAGGTACAAGAGGAACCAGATGAGATGAGGTGATGGAAGGGCACTCTCCCGCTGTTTGTGCCTTACCTCGACACCGCAAGCTACAAGAGGAACAAGATGAGATGAGGTGATGGAAGGGCGCTCTCCCGCTGTTTGTGCCTTACCTCGACACAGCAAGGTACAAGATGAACCAGATGAGATGAGGTGATGGAAGGGCACTCTCCCGCTGTTTGTGCCTTACCTCGACACCGCAAGCTACAAGAGGAACAAGATGAGATGAGGTGATGGAAGGGCGCTCTCCCGCTGTTTGTGCCTTACCTCGACACCGCAAGCTACAAGAGGAACAAGATGAGATGAGGTGATGGAAGGGCACTCTCCCGCTGTTTGTGCCTTACCTCGACACCGCAAGGTACAAGAGGAACAAGATGAGATGACGTGATGGAAGGGCGCTCTCCCGCTGTTTGTGCCTTACCTCGACACCGCAAGGTACAAGAGGAATAAGATGAGATGAGGTGATGGAAGGGCACTCTCCCGCTGTTTGTGCCTTACCTCGACACCGCAAGCTACAAGAGGAATAAGATGAGATGAGGTGATGGAAGGGCACTCTCCCGCTGTTTGTGCCTTACCTCGACACCGCAAGCTACAAGAGGAACAAGATGAGATGAGGTGATGGAAGGGCACTCTCCCGCTGTTTGTGCCTTACCTCGACACCGCAAGCTACAAGAGGAATAAGATGAGATGAGGTGATGGAAGGGCACTCTCCCGCTGTTTGTGCCTTACCTCGACACCGCAAGCTACAAGAGGAACAAGATGAGATGAGGTGATGGAAGGGCACTCTCCCGCTGGTTGTGCCTTACCTCGACACCGCAAAGTACAAGAGGAATAAGATGAGATGAGGTGATGGAAGGGCACTCTCCCACTGTTTGTGCCTTACCTCGACACCGCAAAGTACAAGAGGAATAAGATGAGATGAGGTGATGGAAGGGCACTCTCCCGCTGGTTGTGCCTTACCTCGACACTGCAAGCTACAAGAGGAATAAGATGAGATGAGGTGAATCAGCAACTATAAAAGAGCACCAAGAAGAGAGTTTTGTAATAGTTTGCCCATTCACACATGACACTGGTCTCACTCCATCACAGTTGCACATTACCTGTAACACATCATGGAGGCCGGCTTGGCTGAGACGTTAACGTGCTGAAACTCTCTCTTCTGACGGCCACGTTGTAGGTTCATCCCACAGCTGAACTTTAATGCTGACTTCTCGTTCAGAAATCAATGGCCAACTACTGAAGGTAATATTGCCTAGTCAATCACAAACCGCCAATATGGGCTGGCAGTGATTGCCGCCTTCTGTAAAGCACGTGCAATTTGAGTGTGTGACATGCCAGGATTGTTGTATGCAACTTTTGGTGTATTAAATTGCGCGCGCGCACACACGCACACACACACACACACACACAGCACTACTTCCCTCACATTAAATTCTTGTTTTTGTTGTTGTTGCATATCCCATTTACAGGACATCGCTGTCAACACCAGCATTTTACTGCTGTTTAGTATTTTGCCATTACCGGTCTCCCTGGCTCAGGGGTTAACGTCTTTCTCCGTAATCTCGTATATTCTCGTGAGTAACGCAGCTGCGCGAGAATCGGCAGCGGTTCGCTCCGCGCTTGTAACTTACTGGGTATGTGAGCCGATCGCTCAGAAAGCAATGGCAAACTACTGAGCGTAATATTGCCTAGTACATAAACAGCAGCTGAAAGATGCTGGTGTTGACGGTAACGTCCTGTAAGAGATATGCAACATTAAGAAGAAGAAGTTTGCCATTGCTTTCTGAACGACCGGCTCCCTTAATAACACGTTAAAACCCAGTGCAACGCAGTCTGCTTCCAAATCGGTCGCAGCTGTGTTTCGAATGCGGGTAAACGGGCTTACGAATCGCGTCCGCAAGCTCTTAGCCACTAATGACTAGCAGAAGCTGGAACCCTAACCAAGAATTGTTTGGTCAAAACTCTATAACTCATAAATACGTGATTGTAAATATCAGATAAACAGGGGTGTGTCTTGTCACCGGATCTCACTTTATAGCGAAGTAATAATGAGAGAGATCAAAGAGAAGCCAGGAGGTTATAATATAAACAATATACGCTACGCAGATGACACAGTATTGGTGGCGGATAATGCAACAGACCTACAACAATTGTTGGACATTGTAGTAACAGGGAGTGCAAAGAAAGGACTCTCCTTGAAAATTTAAAAAAAAACAAACACTAACAATGGTGATATCCATGCTTGGCCAAGGGGATGTTATTCCCATGGGATTCCCATGGGATGGGATGGGACAATCATAAATTACCATCGGATGGAATGGGATGGGACAGAAAAACATGTCCGGACAAGCCTGCCAGGCTCCGCCATGTGAATGTTATTCCCATGGGAATCCCATAGGAAAGGTCCCATGGGATGTGATGGGATGGGAAGGAATGGGACAGGCATAAATTACCATGAGATTGGATGGGATGGGACAGAAAAATATGTCCTATGGACAAGCCTGGTGATATCAAAGAAAATGGTGACACCAATATGTAACATAGAAATAGAAGGGAAAATTCTTAACCAAGTGGATAATTTTAAATACCTAAGGGCAGTTATAACATCAGATGGAAGATGTACAACAGAGATTAAGAGCAGAACAGGGCAGGCAAAAGCCGCATTTCAGAAAATGAAGGGTATCTTATGCAATAAGTCACTATCACTGAATGTAAGAAAGAGAGTGCTGAAATACTATATAGAACCAGTTTTGCTGTATTACAGTGAATCTTACAATGTAAATGAACAAATTAGGAAGAACTTAGAAGCAACAGAGATGTGGTTCCTGAGACGAATGTTGCGAATTCCTTGGACTGCCAGAGTAACTAACGATTGCCTGAAAGAGACTAATGAAACTAGAACACAATATACAACAATAAGAAAGACACAAACAGCTTTCTTTTGGTTATGTGATGAGAAGAGAGGCATTGGAGAACATCGTGACAACTGGAAAGATTGAGGGGAAGAGAGGCAGAGGCAGACCAAGAGAAATGATGCTTGATGGATTGAGACGGTGGCATGGAGGAATATCATCAGCAGAGTTGATCCAGAACACCAAAGGCCGAGATCTGTGGAGAGCCATGAAAGCCTACATCAGCTGGCAGGGCACTTGATGACGATCAGTGACTAATGGAATTAATCCAGCAGGTCTGATTACATAATTAATCAAAGTGCACTGGTCTTGGGCACTTAACTCACTCACTCACTCACTCAAATATCGTACAGCCGTTGGATGTTCATCCCTGATCGAACAGATCTCAGTCTAACAGTATGTCGGTACCAATAATCATCTAGCTAACCACAACTCACTAATCATCATGCTGCTGAATTCAACTCCAGAGTGAAAGACACCGAGACGTTGACAAGCGGACACGCCGTTCAAACATGCCGGCTCACGGCTGTCAAATGTCAAGGCCAGACTTCAGACGACTTGTCCAGCAGACGTGACCTCCGTACCAGATTTCCGTGAATGAATGGCGATACAGCCAGTGAACTAAGTTCATTCATTCACGTCTTCCACGACTACCCTAGGGTGTAGAGACATCGCTAAGTCTTGTCTACTATTCACTCTATTATAGGATGTAGTGCTGCTTTTTTGGCTGTTTCTCTGTAATTGTGCGTGTGTATTGGCGTAGACTGTATGTACGGTATATAGTTTTGTATCGTCCTCACATACAAACAAACGACTTGTTCTCTGGTATAAGGGTTAGTTAGTTAGTTAGTTAGTTAGTTAGTCGAGGTTCCAACTTCACGGCAACGGGTCGTCCCCATTGTGCTCCATTCCTGTGCCAGTGAATACCACACAAAATGCTCCCCACTGTCCAATGTGAAAAGTGGAATAGACAGGAGTCTCGGCAATCCAACAGCCCGCACAGGTACACAGAATGCCAACACAAAAACCACAGTTCATCGTCGATGGAATCGGCTGTCACAAGAAATACATCATTGACCCGGGTTTTCTCACAAGGCTCGGTCTTTTACCGCAGGGTGACCCGCCAAAAGTGTCGCATAAAGCACGAACTCCGTAGCTTCAGTGCCGATTCCCAGGAGTCTCCTGAAAAATGCACTCGTGAACCGAAAAGGCAAATCAGTCAATTCAGCAACAGCCGGTAGCCATTGTTCCGAACATGCAGGTCACTGTACAGGACGGATGTAAAAGTATTCCAAGCGAATTTCACAGCTCACGGTGTCGCCCACGCACTCACCCAGTAGCAGAGCGACGGAACCGTGTATAACCAGTCCAACATGAGGAATATGCGAATGCAAACCGTAGCTACAAGCATAAATATGCCACAGGCCTTAACGGTCCAATGCCTAACCGCCATGTTGGCGACCAGAAGTATAAGGGTGACGGGTGGTATAGAATTAACCGGCCCATCCACATCATCGACATCGACTCGACGCGCTATCGAGAGCAAGGCGCCTAATCGCTTCAAGCCGGACACGTGTCAGAAAAATGGCACGTTGCAAGGGTAACGCCAGAAGACATCCGAATTTCAAATGAGCAGCGTGGAAGCCGCCAACACAATCAAGAAGACAAGAGGAAATTTGGACAGCTAGCTGCAGTAAAACATCAGAACGTGAAACTACCGCAAATGTTATTCAAATTTCAACACCAAATGATGTCGCTCCCGTCGATCAACCGACGCCAGAGACTACAACTTTAACTGAAGACAGCTGCAGCCGTGAAGTGTTCAACAGAAACAGCCGTGAAGTTGTTAACAGCACCAAGATGAAGCAGCCCATTTTACCAAAGACCTCCACACAGGAAGAAACAACAACAACGAGGACTTCACCGGCAAATTACTTTCTTAAACAGACAAGCGTGGGGAGAAGCCATACTAAAAGAGTATGCAACGATTTTTTCTAACCATCCAGGGAAAGACTGACTTACTAATAACAGACAAGATAATCAAGCTGTTGGAAAACGAGCTGGGAAGACACAGCATTGTCCAGCTGCGCAAGACACCTGATGAGTAGTGGTCTCCATCAACAAAAACCCAAAAGACCACAGCAGTTATGCAAAAATATCGCACAGGGAGATAAGGCCGACATCAAGCTTAAACCACGCATCTTATTGGAGGCCACTCGACACAGCATGATGAAACGATGGGTCATTAAACGAGTCAAGACCCATCTCACCAACGTCCAGATCAGGGAGATGCTGACAAAGGAGAACAAGAACTCAAGATCACCAGCGCTGAGAGGATAATCGGAAAGAACAACATCCCCTCCACAGTCATCATAGTAACATTGAGGATCGAGTGATTCCTGAATACATCTGATGGAACAAGAGAGACCAAGTTCCAAAGCACTACATACCGAGAGTGCTGCAGTGCTCTAGTGCCAGAAGTTTTGGCACACCCGTGCCACCTGCAAGAGTGAGGTTGAGGTTTGCAGATCTGCTCTGGACCTCATCCATACAGTCAGTGCAGCATGCCAAAGATCGACAAGGACTTCAGGAGGCCTAACACTAACGCCAACTGCCCCGGCAGCCATGTCGCCAGGTACCTCGGCTGCCCCTGCCACAAGACAGCAAGGAAGCTATGAAGATAGACATCAAAACTAACCTGCCCTATAAAGAGGCTAGGAGGCAGTACGAGGCCGCCAATCGACTCACAAAAAGCGACAAAGCACAACTGGAAGGCCAACTGAAGGACCTGCGATCAAAGTTCAACAGCATGGAGGAAGAAATAGACAGACGCAAGAGACTCACATAACAGCCGCTCAGCGCATCCTGGACGAAACGAAGCAAGTTCAGCAGAAGATTGAGCAGGATGTCGCTCGAATGGCTGCTATCCAGGCTGAGACAGAACAAAGGCTATCAAGCAGCGAGGAAGAAAAAGACAACGACGAAATGAAGCAAGTTCAGCAGAAGATAGAGCAGGATGTCGCTCGAATGACTGCTTTAAAGGCTGAGAATGAAGAACAGATATCAAAAATACAAGAAGTGAAACGAAAGACAGAAGACACTCTACGTGAGATATCTGACCTGCTCAAGACCCAGACAGCCGCACCCGAACCAGAAGATGCTGAAACAGAAGAAGACGAAACAGAGGAAGGACGATATCGCTCGCCACCTAGATCCGACTGACGAACACCGAGAAGATTCGAAGGCAACCAACGACGGGGAAATAGGAGAACACCAGGAGAGACGACAACTGTAAAACTCCCTGAAGGGAAACAGCACATTATGACGGGGTGGACCACAATTACTCCGGGCCTCAACAAAGTGCGCGACTCTGCCCAGACATGAAAACCCTCATCAAGAAAGTAATGAACGCAATCAACACATCAGAAGCCGGGAAGCTGACAACAAGCAGTCCAAAGTACGAAAGACAAACTACAAGCTACACCATAAAACACCCCAACATATATATATATATATATTGCATATCCTTTACAAGACATCGCTGTCAACACCAGCATCTTTCAGCTGATTGTTGATTTCTTGCAAGATTACGCTCAGTAGTTTGCCATTGCTTCTGAGCGACCGGCTCCATACTCTCATAAGTCACTTGCGCGACTCGAACCGCTTCCGATTCTCGTGCGCTCACGTCAACCACGAGAGTATTCGAGGTTACGGAGAAAGCTGCTACGCCCAGCCAGGGAGACACGCCACATAGCCAAGTCGAAAACTCGAGGCTGAAAGGGGGTACTAGTACCAAAACTTGGATTGGATTGGATAGAGTTAACCGGTTTGAGTACAGTAAGGGGCGGTATGGTTTATGTGTACCAGTTGTGAGTCCTGTGAGGTAGAGGTGGTTTAGAGTTTACCTGGAAGTCCTGTGAGTTAGAGGTGGTTTAGAGTTTACCTGTAAGTAGAGGTGAGACCGGCCATCCTATTTTATACATAACGAAAATATAATCATTTGCATGGCTTGTTTTCTTTGGGCACAGTGACCTAAAGTGGCTGGACATCAGATCGTTATTTTTACCACGTGCAACCCAGTTTTGAGGCAAGTGACATTTCAAGGTAGCTCTCCTGTCCCTCCCGCCTCCACAAAGGACAAACATAAGAACTAAACAACCGGGTACAAGTGCTGGTTGACAACAAGTCGCGTATGTAGCTTGCACTCTGGACACACACTTCATAGTGCCGTGCCCATATCACGCTCACTGGTAGCTTATCTACAGCTGTCGCTTCACAGCACACATTACCTCAGCTATGGAACTCTCTCTCTCTCTCTCTCTCTCTCTCTCTCTCGCTCTCTCTCTCTCTCTATCTATCTATCTATCTCGCACATAATTACAATCTGAACAATGCTCATTTGTCTCGCATTACAGCATGAGCACACACACAAACACACAGAATACACTTAATATACGTGTTTGTTAAATGGCTCTCATATTTCTCTCTCTCTCTCTCTCATCTCTCTCTCTCTCTCTCTCTCTCTCTCGCTCACAAAAACGCGAACTAAATATACGTGTTTGTTAAACGGCCTCATATTTCTCCCCCCC